>JAPWLS010000193.1:0-152411 GCA_028551675.1 Tineola bisselliella | reverse complement strand
TTATGTTTGACCAGAAATGGAACTGAAAAAAGTTACAAATGTTACTTTACTTACGAATAAATTTAGTTCATTCAAACAAATACATGTATAAGAGAAGAAATAAATAAACAACCTAACGTATATTAAAAAGAGGGTAAAAATACGGCTCCAGGGCATCACATACGAAGGAAAGTTGCAATTTGCAAGATACAAAAATATGAGAGTTAAAAAAACCTTCGCTATACGCACGCACGCACGCACGCACGCACGCACGCACGCACGCACGCACGCACGCACGCACGCACGCACACACACGCATTTCTTCTTCACAGTTGTTACAATTGTTACTAATAAACATAATCAATAAATTGTTTTATTATTGAAAAAAAAATCAACAATAAATCTCTATTCGGTTATATTTTAATTTCGATAGAAAGTCACCTGTGTCCACTAAACCAATAGCAGTGTACCCTGCTTAATTAACTTGTCTCTCCTCTTCCGATTTAATTTAGACCCTTTTTAAAACTCTATTTTAAATTGTACTACAATTCAATATGTCTGCCAAATCATGGATACAGTTTTCTTTAAGGCTTACTATGAATAAGCATATAATAAACATCAGAACTACCAACCGGTCAATATTCAAAAATCATAAGACTTTTATGTAAAACCTTATTTTACCTCGTTATTTTTTGTAGACAATTCTATTTTTTTCAATTCTACAATTTATTGAATTATATTTAATACTTTGTAAGCACAAGTCATCTGATCATTTTGACCGGGTGGTAAAAAACTAGAGTCCCGCCGAAGCCTCCCCAACTGCGATTACAGTACTACATACAACAGTCGCTCTCGAACTCGATATGCCGATTTTAGGATATTGATTCAGATTACACTAATACTGTACTAATAACCATCAGTCTGCCTATCTCTCTTTATATGTCTATGTTGTATATGAAGGTAGTTGTGAAAAGTGTAATTAAAGGCAGTTGCCATTTGACTATATCATACGATTCTAACGATGAGCAACTGCACGCCTTTAGTGCTTATGCTAATAAACGATTTTCATTTCATTTCATACTATAGGCCAAAATTATAAGATGTTTGAACCTATCTCCAAAACAAGTTCATGTCCTCAACAGTTAGGCCACGACCGCTTTTCGAATCAATAAACTTAAAAGTTTTAATTAAAAACAAAAAAAAGAAGCTTTAAAAGTAATCTAAGTTATTTCAGCGACTTGGAAATAATAAAAAGAACGCGAGCACATCTACAAGGATGACTGTGCATAAAAATTAATTAAAATAATTTAACGATGCCTCAACTAAAGTGTTCTTTTAATTTATTATAGAGATTCGTATGAATAATTAAGTAGAAATTGCGGAGTCACGTACGTCGGCTAATATGTACTGAAATGTCTCAAATAGAAAAACCTTAGAGACGTATATATCCCGTGTTACATAAAAGACAACACAGACATACTACAACCAAGCCCAGGACAAATACCTATCTTTTAATAGTAACTAATTTAAAAGGCTTTCGACTAACTACTGTGTTTATTTTAAAAACGACATAATAGATAATTTCGAGACTCCCTGCAAAATTAATTAAAAGAAATGCTTATTCAAATTAGTTCAAAACACTTTCGTGAATAACCCAAGACATTGCTATGAATATTTCTAAAAAAAATAATTAATTATTATTGTTATTATAATTACTATTTTACAAAAAGAAAATGTAGATAGGTATTGTAAAATAAAATTAAAAAAATAATACAACTGTATTACGTTCTTTGTTCGAAAGCTAACTAAGTAGAAGTCGAGAGGCAAACCTTCAGCTGTTCAGCTATATTTTCAAAAGTGCATGATGCTCCTGAAAATATTAAGGACGGGTTCATAATGTTTGAAAATAATTCGTATTTTCCCCTTAAAACCGTTCTACATACACAATTAAGTGCAGAAATTTATTACAATGCCGTAACCTCCTGTACACTATAGGCCAAGATCCAAAAAAAACCTTTAACTTTTTTATTTAATAATATCATATCATCTATATATACCTATAAAAACAAATTCCTGTTCGTTTGTCTCGCTAAAACTCGAGAATGGCTGGACCGATTTGGTTAATTTTGATTTTGAAATATTTGTGAAAGTTCAGGTTACGTTTAAACGGTGAGAAACACAATAATAATTTTAAGTTTGTCTGTTTTATAGCTGTAGCTGAATGAGGTCCGATCTCCTTGATCTATTTTATTGGAAAAAACAGTTTCAGAAAAAACAGTTGATTGTCGAAAAAAGAAAATGTTTATGTTCGACCAGAAATGGAACTGAAAAAAGTTACAATCGGTTACAATCGCTAAGGCTCATATTCTAAAATAACATATATATTGCGAATAAATTTAGTTCATTCAAACAAATACATGTGTAAAAGAAGAAATAAATAAACAACCTAACGTATATTAAAAAGAGGGTAAAAATACGGCTCCAGGGCATCACATACGAAGGAAAGTTGCAATTTGCAAGATACAAAAATATGAGAGCTAAAAAAACCTTCGCTATACTTCTATCATATCTTGTATACAGTAAAGAAACTATATTAATTATATTATTGTTTAAAAATTTGCCATTTGTATACAATAAAATTTTACATTAGTTACATTTTTTTTATAATTTTGTATGATCATTGAAATTCAGTGTACACTCTATATAAAACGCTGAAGGGACTGTGCATTTTATGTCGTTATAGAGAGTTGTCGTTAATTGGAAAGAAAACAAATCTGAATTAGAAAAAGAAAAAGTTTATTTCAGGCAAGTGATATCGACGCTTTAGGGAGTTTGTCGTTAAATCGAGTGACGTTACATTTTAAACTGTCGTATAACTGTTCTGACTTATACTGTAACACAATTGTCTCTCGCATTTATATGAATGCTAACAACCCAGTGTTTTGTGTAACTTTTGCAGCTGTACTTGTGAGAGCAATAGTCTTCATGATAACAGCCACTTGTGGAGAAACTTCTGAAAACTATTCTTGTCCTGTCGCCATTAACAACTTATCATTTCACAGGCTGTATTGTCTCTTACATGAATATACAACTGAACTTCATTACATAATAACTACCCTCGCTATACTAATATAAACACGACATTCGAATCGACCCAGCCGTTTAGGCTGAAACGACTTGGAAGAGGGGATTAAATACGCCACCATATTAATTAATAAAAATAACTACGTCCTAAATTAATTTATTTTATAATTAGTATTATAATGTACACTCGAATGAATCTGCCCACCCTTTATAATGTCTATAAACCGTGAAGTCTTTCAAATACAGTTAAAATAAAAGCACTCAACCACGTGCCTAATTTGCATCGGTCGATCGGACACGTAATCAGTTATTCCAGAGTGTGATCCTGCAGGCTTCGTCTGGCTAGACGGGGTGGGGATTGGGGGAGATTGGTGGAGGGAGTTTGGTATACCAAGAGTGGGGTAAACATCCTACGTGAGCGATTAGAGTACAAGTTGATGTAATTGAATTTAAAATAACATTTTTTTATATATGTATATAATATATCGTTAGAGCAGCGGTTCTCAAACTTTTTTGGCGAAGGAAAAAGCCTTAATATAATTTATGAATAAACATATTGCAATGTAATATCACGTAATATTTAGTTGGAATATTTAGATGTAACCTTATAATCTTCCTTTGGTAGGTATTTATTGCAGTATTTTAGCCCTAGGGTTCCGCGGAACACCACTTTGAGAATGGCTGCTTTAAAGAAAATACTAGTGCGGATTTTTACGGATTAAAAATATAATTATCACAATGCAAAATAGAAAACGATAGAAGACAGGCAAGAAGGATGACAGAAGAAATGTCAAAAATATCTTCATAATTTGTATGGCCACATATCTATTGTAAGTACATAATTATTATAACTGGAAATTATTGTGTGTATGTTAGTGTGCTTATATACTTAGGTACTAGCTTTATTTATATTTTTATTGCATAAAATTTTGAAAGGAGCTGAAAATTAAGTAAAAATATACCTTCTAATACTTGCATTATATTGTACAGGCTATGATTGGTGAGTTTCTTGTGATTTCTTCTCGTTGTATGCCGTTTGAAAACAAGGTAAACTCCTAAATAAGCGCAGACAATATATGAAATAAAAGTTCTGAACTCGATGCGAGGAAGTAGGAATTGAATGGAGGTATATCGGAGGTGTCATTAATACATTGCTACGAATTTCTACGTCTAGATTTATTTGTGGTCTAGAGTGCTAAGATTCTAAGAAATATACGGATATTCTTTTTTGAGTACATTTCTCCGCTAAGAAACAATTTATTCTACGATATGTTCCACTATCTATGAGCGTAGCTGGCTCTGACCTGGAAGGTACCTAATCAAACCTAAAAAACTTAATTATCTAGGTACTAACTACAATACTTAATATTCGTAAGAAAGTTCACACTACACAAAAAAATTAACCGGGGTAAGACCGCGGATATAGTTTGCTAGTTACATATTATTTTAGACTGCTGCCCCACCCTGAGCCCATGGCTAGCTACACCCATGAACATCATGCCTTTTAATTATCTTCAGCTTACTGTCAATCGTTACCTAATGACTAATAAATACGTCATTATAAATATATAATTATTCTTTATATATATATATATATATATATATATATATATATATATATATATATATATATATATATATATATATATATATATATATACGCCTCGATATATCACAGTAAAAATCCAAATCAATCGTCCAGTGATATGTCTTTTAAAGTATTTCCAACTGTATACAATTAGTCTATGCTTTAATAGAAGTATAGAAGCAACAATTGAAAATAATAAATGTTAGCGCATAAGATATCATATAGAAAGGTTTTTGACATGAGGGTTTACGTGTGAATTAAAATTTAATAATTTCTTATTGAATACTCGACATTGGCATAATAATAATAAATTCTTTATTGTACCAAAAATCACAAAAGGTGAACTTAATGCATTTAGGCATTTTCTGCCAGTTAACCTTTGGCGGTGATGTTAATAGTACAGAAAAATAAAATAAATACAAAATAATACACAAATAATTTTGATTATTAATAAATAATTACACCAATAAATATAATATAACAATATAAATATACTAAATAATTATCTCAGAGAATTATTATAGAAGAATATAATATATTAGGAGAATTATAATAAAAGAAGAAGAAGTAAAAAATAAGTAAATTAGCAATAAATCGAATTGTTATCCATATTATTCTTTCACAGGGGTTGTTCCTTCTCAATGCGGTCGCAACAAATGATAATTGACAAGTCCGCGGCGCAGATTTATAGCTCGTAGCTTGCAATGTGCAGCCTTCGTGACGTGGATAAAAATTTATAGCGATCTGTTAGTCGTTCTTTTACCGTCACCCAAGTATAGCTCTCTGTGGGCGACTTGCCTTAATTAGTTACGTGAATTATTGTACCTGTTTGAGATAATAATCTATTATATTGTTAACGCCACTTGTAAAGCAATATAGGTGTATTTTTGGACAGTTAGAAAAACGTGTTTGTCCTAATACGGATCGATAGCAGTGCTCGCTCAATCAATTTGTTTTAGAATTAATTTCGTTTTGTATTCATGTGATAGTAAGCAATTAAAAGAAATAAAGTGCAAGTTATTTCAAGTAAAAGGTGTTCTTATTTTCAACAAAGCTAGAATGGAAAACTTATACACTACCTTTTATACCTTAACTAATACAGTTGGTGAGTAATTTATCCACTCATGAAGATTTGGAAAAAATAACAGTATTTAATTATATTAAGGCTTTTTCCTTCGCCAAAAAAGTTTGAGAACCGCTGCACCAGATCATTACTTAAATACATTTATTCCATTTTAAGCAGTAATAATTATTTACTAATAAATAATAATTCTTTAAACACGGTAACAATTAGACAGTAATCAAAATAAAATTGTAATATGTTGCATAAAGGTACTTATATATCAAATATCTAGTTTAAACATTAATTTACATTTCTTTATTTCTGTTGTTTATATATTAATAAGTAACAATTGAAACGATTTCTTATAAATGCGTGTAACAGAACGTAATGACAGCTAGGTGACAGTAGACAGTTGCAATGGATTATTATCATTGGTCAAAAATCACGTCAACAATATTTCAAGCATGTGATTGGTCTATTTTGTTTCGTACGGCTGGTAACATTTGAAGTTTTGAACTCTACTCAGTGAATCTATGCTTTACCATAATTTCTGAAGACAGAGCTTAGTACACAAAACAAATTTAGTATTTTTATTTAGTAATTAGAATGTCTAATTCAATCTAATAACCTTTTATATTTATTTGATACTTTCAGTTTTGTTTACAAAATATCAACACAAAAATGATTTTAACCTATCTATAGCCGAGTCTCCTGCGCGTGTTTTTTCGAAACATTACACAAAAACATCGAAACAAAAACATTTGTTTTCATACACAAACCGTCTCCTGCGTTTTAAAAGTCATCATGAGTTCTGACGATTTTTAGCTATTGTAGATGCAGTTTAGGCAGAAAACATCGATTTCGGGTTAGGCCATATTTAAGGCTTCGTAATTTTAAGAAAGTCGTCAAGAAATGAAACAAACCCTTCCCCTCTCTACCCGCGCGGCCACGGAAAACAAAAACATTGTGTATGAATACAAAAATGTGTATGACCACGCCCCAATGTTTCGATGTTTTTGTGTAATGTTTCGAAAAAACACGCGCAGGAGACGCGCCTTATAACTATCTAAATATTTATATCTTGATTGAAACGTTTTATTTTTTCATTGAAGTATTGTATAGCTTAACTATAAAAGGTTGTGTTTAATCCTCTTTGTAAACGTAAATTAATTAATTCCGCACTCCTTGTAAGTGAAGTTAGCTCGCAATTTCAGCTTTTACAGTTACCTTTTTCACAACTATTTCTTTGACTTTTCACTTGTTTCATTTTACTTTATCTATGCTCAATTTTAACATGTATTCAATTAAGATTGTTCCATTATATAGTACTAGCTTTTACCCACGACTTCGCTCGCATTTAAAACATTAAATAAGCATCAGAGATCATTTCAATAGAAATTAATTAATATGATTCCAAACAGCTGAAACTATAGTCAGTTGGAAACTATAGTAAAAAATAATTTATTTATTTTTAATAAAAAGCATCCTATGTTAATTCTAGTATCTCCAAAAATATGTGTACAAAGTTTCATGATGATCGGTTAAGTAGTTGTTGCGTGAAAACGTAACAAACAAACTCACATTCACATTTATAATATTAGTAAGGATGTTTGTTTTGAAGTAATAACAAATACTATGGTAGAAGATAGACCGCGAAGACTTTTAAATTAGTTAAATTTTACGGTATATGAATTAAAAACGCCTAAAAATTTTAAATAACCAAAATATAAACGATCATTTAAAATGAAATCATTAGGAGATACCTTTAGTTTTAAGTCCAAAAAGAGTTTTCAAAAGTCCACACTCGCAATCTTGTCAGTCATTAAAAGACTCGAGAGCCGCTAAGTGGAAGTCGACGGAGTGAGGATTACATTCACTACTAAGGTACAAATTAAGAGACACTCCACTCCTATCCATTTCTTATTCGCTCTGCTGAAGTCACCACATTTTTCATGAACTTTTTTTTTACAATAGCGCCTGATTTTAAATCAAAGTGCGGTCTATAGGCCTGTCTTAAAGAGGTTCCTTTTGCACAGTGCATTAAATATATAATAAATCTTTATTAATATAATTGTAACTCATTCACATAATTTATAATGTGAATGTTTCTATATCACTACTAATATTATAAATGTGAATGTGAGTTTGTTTGTTACGTTTTCACGCAACAACTACTTAACCGATCATCATGAAACTTTGTACACATATTTTTGGAGGTACTAGAAGTAACATAGGATACTTTTTATTGAAAAAAATAATAATTTTTTACTATAGTTTCCAACTGACTATAATTTCAGCTGTTTGGAATCATATTGATTCATTTCCATTGAATCTCTGATACTTATTTAATGACTTAATGCGAGCAAAGCCGCGGGTAAAAGCTAGTATAATATATATTGTAAAGATGTTTAAATATATTAATGGAAGTAAACATAGTTTCAAGACAAGAACAAGAAAAACATAGAACATCTAGACCCAAAACACACCTCTGTTTATTATATATTTGTTTAGAGCAGAAATGTAATATTGTAAAACTCATTATAAACGAATTGGAAAGTAATTTAGAATACAATTAATATTGAATATTTACAATTCACATACAAATAGTTCTGATTTAATTTCATGGTATGTTGGAGGCTTTCGCAAACACTGAAACAAGCTTATCTAATAGGTTATTTATGAAAACATATATTGTAGGTAACAACAAATATTCAGTGCAAACCTTTATTTACACAATTTTTCGCTCATTAAAATTGCATGCGTTCACTATTTTTTGGATAGTAACAATTTGTTTTATGAAAAGTATGTAATTTTTTACAATTTTAAAATATTACCTACATCCTTTTTTTTTTCAATGTAAATTTAATATATGTCATTATACTATCAGATACAATAAAATTAACCAAAATAATCCACATAATTCGTTGGGTTTTGGAATTAGAATCTAATTAGAACTACTTAGATTTCCTTGTAAATGTCTTGTAAAATTAATGTCGTCTGATTGACCAAGTCTAATCTGCTGCGGGCTACAATCCCGAGTATGTGTAAGTCTAGGATATGCTTACATGCAAGACATTGATCCAACTATAACCGGGCGAAAAGACAAATATCTATTAATTTCATACGGTTTTGTATGAAACATTCAAGTCAGAACAGCAACTAAAGTTATGTTTACTTTTGATCCAGCACGTTATTAATGACCAGCCCGGAGCCCGCCGGGGAAATATCGGTGATTTAAATTTTACCCACAGAATGAACGTTATTATAATACACAAATTTTACTTTTTTCTCTCTCATATTTGCAATACAATATGCAATTTCAAATTGCCTCCTAGTTATGTTTATTTACATTTTTTTTTATTGCATATGACCACACTCCACCTGATGTTAAGCTAGAGTGTGGTCCATGAGCATAGACACCTGTTACCACAGACAGATGTCTGCGCGCAACAGTCGACTCTACTATGCCGGCTTGAGGAGACGAATGTGCTCTATCCAAATTAACAGGGCACACTCCTCTCGTTATCCCGGCTACTTCCAAGCTGATCCCGAAACGCGACTAGGTCACTTCACGGGTGTTCCGCTTAGTGGTGGTACTTCCCCAGGACGGCATACTGGGCTAATGCCATCATCAGTCTGCCTACCACTCTTTGATATGATTCGCATTCAAAATTATTTTTTACTGAAATATATTTAGTAAGTGGGGGTAGTAATTAAACGTTAGTATAAATCGATGAAGTCGTGAAGAGGCAGTTTAAAGTTTAAGGGCGTGGTATCTGTATCCAAGAATCTTGGCAGAAGTCGAGATCTTGTTGAGGCATGGCCTTAATTACCGGGCGGTAATTGTCCCATAAATACCGGTTAAGGCGACTCCACTTCTGTGACCTTCTTGTACCGCAACCCCCTCCTCCCTACTTCCATATTAAATATTAACAAAATCTTACTTGTTTCGTTTTAAATGAATATTAATTTCATTAAGTTTAATATTTGTACTATATGTATTGGTTGGGTTGAACGACCTCTTGACTGCTTTAACCCTTTGCACTCGGCTGTCCCCTCTGAGAAACGCACTTTTTTAAGAAACACAACACGTATAATATCATGTTTTCAGGATGTACGTTTTCGTTAAAAAGTGGCGTCGAGTTGCTGGTACGACGACTGGACTGGCCGACGACAAGTGACAGACCTTCTATTGACCAATCAGGAACAAGTTGTGAGGCACTAGGGATGTGTCCTATACACAATCGAATACAATAATCAATTGTGCACTGACACATCTCGATTATCATAGCACTATAGAAATGTTATATTATTGTTAAGCTCTTGTCTGACATTAAAAAGTACATTGAACTCTGAAAAATGTAGCTTTAAAGTGAAACTCATCGATCATGTAACTACTTGAGTGTACAAGACTTCAGGAAGTTGCACAATTAATCACGGTCCGCGTTTGAAGTAGAGTAAATTTTTCAGCGCGCATCCATTTTCACATTGCGAAAGGAGAATCGCTACTTGACTAATATATTATTGTCATTGTACTGAATACATGTTTCTGAAGTACTGAAATAGATTTTATTATCAAAATGATTGCGTTTTATACTAATAAATAAATATACATCTATTAATTTCACTGTAAAAATTATTTTATTTATTAGGTATTATATGACGGCCATCTTGAATTTTGGGGAAGGAGCGACAACATCCATGTCTGCAATGAAGTGAAATACGATTACCGAGTTGTTAAATAAAATGAATAAAATCGATATTTTTAATTCTTCAATACAATTGCTTTAGTTATTTGTAAAGCTTTTAACAATAATATAAATGGTTAATTCAAAACAATTTATGCGTTCACATTCACTCTTTATAATTTTATTCCGATGTTTCGAAGTAATTGCAGCCTTTTAAATTAAATGTTTGCAGAGTAATCTCAAATGGCACTACAACATAATAGATGCCTACAGGTCATCTTTGTTATTTACCTGATAATTAACGCTAATCCCTAAATTAATAACCACTTTCAGTATGCCTGAAGTAATAACCACCTGCATGTTTAATAATCGATCACAAGTCAAGAACCAATGTTTCAGTTGGTTAAAAAAAATACTACAAAATATATATAGTAGTATTTGGGGCAAAAATCACATGAACGCAGTTTGACCAGTTGATGTTGAATATATCTCATAGCCACATTATACTTTATGGGTATACGTTATGTTCTAAACATTGAATAATGAAAAAAAAACACCAATAGTTGGACATGGCATTGTAAATTGTAAATATACACGTCTATGAATTAGTCGAGAAGGTAGTCATGTCAATATGGACACATAATATAAGTAATAGAAAGCCTAATTTTGGCGCTCAATCAGTTGTTCATTTGTTTTTTTTTTTTTTAACACTAGAAAGACTGAACTTTAATATATATGTACCTATATCTAGGTATAACACATATGTATATACCGGAAATGAAGGAGGGGGAGGTAACTACTATTATCAATAACCGCATTTACACGACGTACAAAAAGTCACAAAATTCTATCATTATATACATAGTTGTTTTTTCTAATTGGAATCAAAAAGCAGTCAAAATGACTTCTTCGGGCAATCTAGTGTTAATTACGTTTTAAGTTCACATTGTAAAAGACGTTTAATTCCTAACATATAACTAATAAGGTATATAAGAAGTAAAGAACTTTTAAATTATATTTAACTTGTCTACACAGACGGATCTAGATGCGTCTATAAACAAATTTTATTAACGCGTCTAGATTCATATATAAATATTTTTATTCAAATTAGACCATCATTTTTTCGCATATATCTTGAAGCGATCTTGTAAGAAATTAGTATCAGTAAGTAATTTTAATGGTTACAAAATGCCGCATCCAGAAACAATAAACATTATATACATTATAGTCGAACTGAATGGGATAAATATGTAGATAACTGTTATAGTTGAAATAAGGGATGGTGTTGAACAACCCTTAAATCATTGTAAAGATTTATATTGTAGCATGGGAAAATAGTGTACGGAAATATGGTTCTTTTTGTGTATATTTCCCCTTATTTATATGAGGCGATTTTGTCACTGATTTTAAGGTTTATATTGTTTTAAAATTATCTATATTCAGAAATAGTTTGATGTATAAATTATATATATTATTTATTTTGATTTAATTATAAATAGTATTAATCAGTTTTTAAAATATGTCTAACACGCAATGTAACGTTGCTCATTGTAATGTTCGTGCGTGCAGTGTTCACTGTGCATAGGGCCTACAATTAGATTATCATAATTTTCACTTTGATTTTAATTCCAAGTCTAGTTGTAGAGCCATGTTTGTGGACCCAATAAATAAATAAATTATGTATACATATCAAATTAATAAAATCTGTTTCGTTAACCTAATCAAGCCGGCATAGCGAAGGTGGCATTTATTTGCAATAAGCCTAAGGTACCTCAGTTAATATAGTTCATCCACATAATCTCTAAGAAACCAAAACCTTATTTCAGGATTAACCGTACAAAATGAAGAGGTTACCCCTTAGCCATACTCGTGGGCAATTTCGCTTTACTATATTTTATGACCTTAATTAAAATATTAAGCAAACGATTTATAGGGCACCCCCTCCCCGTGCTCACGCCTCACCCCCGCTCGCTCAGGTGCCTGTTGCCTTCTGTTTATATTTCACGGCATTTAAGCTATATCTTTTAATTTATTTCGCTGTTATTAGATTTGTGCTCTCGGATTTATAGAGTGGCCTGAGTTTTAAGATATAAACGATCCATCTTAATTCTTAAATCATTTACAATATTTACATAAAATATATAGACTAATAAATAAAATATATATACTGTTATGATAATCGAGTTATATGATCATCGCTTAACAATATAATTAATATTCAAAGGTATGTGACCACTTCAAAATAACATTTGTGTGGTTTACTATTAAAAATATATATAAAGAAAACATGTGTAACATTTTTATTTGAACAAAAATATACTTTCTCTTACAAGTGTCAATCAAAACGGATATTAAACGTTTTCAAAGCATTAAAAAAAACACAAATTCGAAGTCACACCTTTGACTTTACCTTTTTGACATTTGACAGCTCCTTCCAAAGGCACGACTTGGCTGCACTATATTTATCATATATTATGCTTTAGACATATGACGATACGACTTTGTTTAGAAATTCAATACAAAAAGGGAATATTAAAAGAGAAACCTTTAAAAATTCCTCAAGACTCACAAAGCATTCATTTGTGAGCGTAAATGCCACACAGTGAAGTCTTCAAGAGTGTCAAGTAGTCAGAAGGGGTAGACAGAGAGTGTGATAGTACTCTAGTACTTGAACGAGCACTCGCAGCTAACGGGTAATGACTCACATGCTGCAGGCTGTTGCGTGGAAGAAGATCTTATGACTGTTTCTTTATTTTCTTTCACTATTCTATTTGATATAACCTTACAATGGGATAAAAAACTATGATACCCTAAATATGTATTTAACGCCTTGTTGTTACAAAAAAAAATATATATGTATCAATAAATAATTGCTTTAACAGGAAACTTGTTATACACACGACAATTTTCAAATATATATAGTTTTTGTAGAAAGAGAATGCGGTGTCGTGAACGGCAAAGGAGATATATGCATTCCGTTCACACATGCCTCAACTTCGACACGATATGAATATAGTTATCTCTTTCTAACAATTGTTTCTTCCAGTCCAAAGTCCAATCTGTATCCATTTGAAGATTATCGACCGTACTTGGTTTTAGTAATAAACAGAATCTTAGATGTGATATCACGCATTTACCTAATTGACGAGATTTTTCCAGAATAGTACCACCACATATTTCGATATCAGTTTGGTAGTAGCCTGATATAACATGAGATATATGTGGCTCAGGGTGGGGCAGCAGTCTAAAAAATATGTAACTAGCAAACTATACCCGCGGTCTTACCCCGGTTAATTTTTTTTTGTGCCGACTGACTGTCGAGTGTGAACTTTCTTACGGATATTAAGTATTGTAGTTAGTACATTAAGTTTTTTATGTTTGATTAGGTACCCCTTCTAGATACCTGCCCCACCGTGGCTACGCCCATGTATGTGGACCTTATTTTACTCTAGCTTGAAGTACTAAGGTACATAAAAACAATCGTAAATAAACATAACAAATCATCTTAATAATTCTAAAGAATAATTAAAGAAAAATAACCTTTATTACCGTCGTAAATTAATTATTTCAGTTCGCACCTTTCAATGAATAAAGATTGCCTAATTTTAATATTAAATTTAATATAACGATGATTTATGTTTTTTACGTGAAGATTTTTTTTCTTTAAAAAACAACCATCCACAACATTATACACGAGATATCTAATCTTGAAAAATTAGCTCTCGCTATTCCAGCTTATTTTGAGCTATATCTTTTTTCAGATAATAATCAAGCTTCTTCAGCTAAGCAACTGTAAGCAGAAAGAGAAATGTTTGAGGTTAGGTTGTCACTTTATTACAGAAGTGTGATAGGCATTGTCTGTTGACTAAAATATGAAACATCTTTAAACTTCATAGTACTTTATATATTCATTATTACGCAGACGTAGTCGCGGGCAACAGTTAGTATAATAATAAAATGTAGGTGCACGTTACGTATTGATATCTTACTTGTGTATTTCTTACAATAAGGGTTGTATAGAAAAGGGGTTGTTACTCTAGAGTTTCCAAGCACTTAAAATATTACTTGTACCGCGAACATGAGGGTTTTAACATAGAATAAATATTAACATTTTACCAGAACGGACAATCAAATGAAATGTATCTACTAACATTATACTGTACAGGCTATGATAGACGAGTTTCTTGTAATTTCTACTCGTCAATGCCTTTCGCAAAATAAACGCTGCCTATTCCACATAAAAACATCATATTATTATATTATGTATGTATCTATGTAACATGGTATGTATTGTGTATAGTTCATGTTTATCTATATTTGTGTCTATTTATAACTCCCGCTACTTCTCTTCTGCATTGCTCTACATCTCAAAGTTGGTTGCCTGGAAGAGATCGCTTCTTAGAGATAAGATCGCCATCTCCTTACTCGCTTACTCTGTTTTATTAAGTAATAAATAAATAAATAGGCCTAACAATACATATATATATTCAAAAAGTATAATAATGAATTAATACATATGAGGTTTCTCCCACACGTAACGTCTGTATCTTAACTAATCAATGTCGGCTGTAAACACCTCGGACTCTTGGGAAATCTTTTCGCCGCGGACGAGGGTGATGTCGAAATTAACTTTCGTTTAATACGTCACTATTGAAGGCCCACAACATACATTATACATTAGACTAAAAATAAACTTAATCCCTTTTTTATTCATTTTTAAAGACCACCACAGTCACGTGATCACTGTCTTCTCAAAGGCGACTGCTAAGTATTGAACATTTGTTTTGACACGTGTGTTGATACTATATCGAAACAAAAGATGGAACTAGTAACCATATAATCAGCCTGCCTTCTATTCTTTTATTTAAACTAAACGAAGACACAATAAAGTAATTATATATTTTAAAATGGTCGCAATACGACCTGATTTTTTAATTTATACATATAATGCCCTGACTTCTAACTACAGTAACTATCTGAACAACACAAACGTATAACACTAAGGGCCATTATCAGAAACTAATTCGAGCATAGATTCACTGAATAGCGTTCAAAACTTCAAACGTCACTACTGTCGAAATTGTTTGCATGATTTTTAACCAATAATAATAATCCATTATAACTGTCATTACATTCTGTTGCACGTATTTATAATAAATTTAAATTATTACTTATTAAAATATAAATAACGTTAGAAGTTTGATTGTCCTTTTCAGGAGAAAGCTCCAGAAGATGGAATAAAAGATCTTTTTGCTACCGCATTTCTGTTTTTATTATTACTTCAATTTTGATAGATATGACCAGCGGTTCTCAAACTTTTTGGCGAAGGAAAAAGCCTTAATATAATTATAAAAAAACTGATTTATATGTATTTATGAATAATCATATTGCAATGTAATATTTAGTTGGAATATTTAGATGTAACCTTATAATCTCTCTTTGGTAGGTATTTTTTGCAGTATTTTAGCCCTAGGGTTCTGCGGAACACACTTTGAGAATGGCTGGATATGACAATATATTCCACTAATATAAATTATAAACAATCTACAAATAACAGAAAGAAAAATATATTAGGTATATATTAGAAGTTTTCACGCAAAAGGTGTGAATTTGTACAATGACACAGCCTAATTAATACTATAACCTGCAATCCCCACTTAAAAGGAAAGTCATAATGATATTGTATTTCTAAGTGTAATAGCCAAGGAAATAAAATAGCCGTTTCAAGTTCGACCCCATCGGTTGTTGCTAATGACTTTTGCTCGACCGAAGTATGTTTCCTTGTTCTCTGTTTCGTTCTATATATTTTGCAGCGACATTCGATTGTTTTTATTGATATATATTCTTTGTCACGCAAACGCTTGTTGTTGATGACTTAGTAAATTACAATCTTTGTGACACCAATTTTCGTTTGATTCCTGGAAACAAATATTACGAATAATTAACGAATTAGATGAATCACTGATAAAAAAGCTTGGACATAACCAATGTCATTTTATGTTTACCCTTAGGTATACAATAAGATGACAATGCCTATATACAGCAGCTATTCTTCTACATCATAGTAGATTTATAATATATTATTATGACATTAGCATGTAAGTGGACAATGCCAGTATACAGCAGCTAAATCAAATTGATAATTATTAAATTAATAAATTTATTTCATTTATATTTATATTTGTATTGACGAGTAAAAGCGTTCTATCACATTTACTAAAAGTAAATAAATAAATAAAAATTAAAAATAATATAGTAATATTTAGCATATCAAATATCCAGTTTAAACGTTAAACTAACTTTTTTTCTGTTACTTTATAAGTAACGATTTCTTATACACGCTTGTAACAGAACGTAATGGACGAGATGGCAATAAACAGTTGCAATTGTTTATCATATTTCTTAGTACCTAGTGACCTAGTCGCGTTTCGGGATCAGCTTGGAAGTAGCCAGGATAACGAGAGGAGTGTGCCCTGTGGGCTTATCACGAATTTATTCTGGCTTTCGAATCGAGCTGTCACTAGTAAAACGGATCCGTCAGCAATCGGGATCATGAATTTTTACTAACGACTAACGAGCACCAGCAATCTATCAAATGAACGAAAGATCAAGACGTTCGAAAATTAACAAAAAGTATCTATAATATTGTAGTTCCAAATCCGCACGCGGTGGCGCTGCTCAAATTTCCATACAAATCGCTTGAAGCGTACACGGTTCGAAAGCCAGACTAAAATTCGTGATAAGCCTACTGTTTGGACAGAGCACATTCGTCTCCTCAAGCCGGCATAATGGAGTCGACTGTTGCATGCGGACATCTGTCTGTGGTAACAGTTCTCTATGCTCATGGACTGCACTCTAGCTTAACATCAGGCGGAGTGTGGTCATATAAAAAAAACCTTAGTATCTGTCTTTGCTTTTATTAATATTGTACTAAATTACAATGCATAGTCTTCAATAGAATGTAGCACGAGTGGGCGGAATTCAAGTCCGTTCCTATCGTTCCCACCAGTCGGCAATTAGGCAGATTGCATTAGTAATGGAATTGCTATAAATCAGGTTGCGAAGACCCAGAATCCCCTTCGATTTTATTGTACATTCCTGTTGGAACTTTATATAGATAAATACGTATATTTATTATATAAACAGGCGTGAGATGATGAAACGATGATACCAGGTAATTTAGTTGAATGTTTATAAAAATAATATATCTGTGAACTCTCTTAAACATCCAAAACGAGTCTAGAATTTAAGGGTGCCGAAATAACAACCCCTTCTTGCTTAACATCCCGGTTCGTGTTTAAAAAATTGTGGCTAATTCAACTAAAAAATTCGTCTCTTGGGACGAATTTTTGTACACACTAAAATCGTTGAATTTTTAAATTTATTTATTTCAAAATCGCTTCTATAAATTGCTATAATTAACTATAATCAAAAGTTTAGATAAATATCTGAAATTATATGATTAAAATGGAAAAATTTGACTTCCCAATACATATTTAATTTCAAATTAAATAACAAAATTTTGGCCACACAAGATGAATGTTTAAAGAAAAAACAGAGAAAAACTCTATCCATAATGACTCTGCACTTGGTTTTGATTACTGCTGAAAAATGACAGACAAAATAAAACCTTAAAAATGTTCACTGAAATCTGAGCTCAGTCTGGAAAACTTAAAATGCGAGATGTTGAGAAATTAATCTCTTAGACGGTGAGTTAGCGTAAATAAAATAAAGTGTTTAATATTATATGTATTATGTAGTTAACTTAGAATATGAAAAAGATATAAAAATTAAGTATTTAGTAATTATTTGTTTATTAATTATTATCAATAAATTACAACTGCTTATAAACACATCCAAACAATACAAATCACAAGGACAGACTAGTAAAAGTCGTATCGTAATTGTCTTATCGCTGACTAGTTAGTGACAAACTAGTTTCAGTACTAACACATCTAAATAGTCACTCTATAATGTATTTTATTTCTACTAAATAATATATCTTTGTATTAGATAACATGCGAAACAACTCAGCAATATTTGGCTTATATAATATAGTAGTGTAGACACTACTAGTTCCCAAAGTTGACTGCGCTCCGACCCATCTAACAAAAATTTACAATCTTGAGTACAAAATGGGGTTCTAATTTTAAAACATGTGTTTCCAATTAGAATTTAGGACTGTTCTATTAATACGTACATAATATATTACATTTTATGACTCGCTCAATATTCGATCATAGTTTGGGAATCTCTGGTCTATACATATGTATTTAGTACGTGAACAAGCCGTAAGGAGGCGCGTGGCTCCAGGTACCGTAGTAATGATATTTTAAGACAAGCTAAAATATAACTTGTATATGTATGTATAAATCCCTACTTCCCTACTAATATTATAAATGTGAGTGTGAGTTTGTTTGTTACGTTTTCACGCAACAACTACTCAACCAATCATCATGAAACTATGTACACATATTTTTGGAGGTACTAGAAGTAACATAGGATACTTTTTATTTAAAAAAAATATTATTAGTTTTTAATTGATTATAGTTTCAGTTGTTTGGATTTTTTCTATATTTATTTTTATTTCCGTCTGTCATTTTTATATATGCAGTATAAAACTATTTGAATTTTTGAGGTTAGGAAGAAAATATAGTTATCATATTGATTCATTTCTATTGAAATGATCTCTGATACTTGTTTAATGACTTAAATGCGAGTGAAGCCGCGGGTAAAAGCTAGTTTAAATAAATTACAATAATCCACATTCTTATTAGCGTTTTATTTATTCCTTTTAAGGCTTTAATTAATGTGAAAATACAATATAAGAAAATACAATAACCATGATACACTATTATGTTTAGTTATAAAAAAAATATCTCTAGTACATGCAATATAAATACGAACCGGAAACCCCCTCTCTATTTACAAGCTGTAATAACAATATATTACAATAATAATTACAATTTTAAGTACATTATAAAATCAAATAAATCTTAATTCCAATCAAATTGGAACGCGCCATTAAAATTGAGCGGGAAACCCCCTATTTATCATCAGGACATTTTCTAACGTTTCAATGATATTACTCCTTATAAACTATATAGGATAAAGAACTCCGTGCGTTTTTATGGCGGGACTAGTGTAACATTTGTTTTTATTTATTTATTCTAAATTTAAAAACATTGAATTCGCATTTCCGGAGTTTCAAATGGTTCACTGAACAACTATTACTACCCAAACCTAGAGAACTTCCGTTTACTTGACGTGTTTATGGAATGAATATTGAATATGTACTCTCCAGATTGACAAACACACCAAACTGGCATTACATTATTGCCCTAATTAAGAATTACTTATTTAATGAAAATTTATTTCATGTCACCGGGAAAAAAACGTATCACAAGGCAATGGCGTAGCGTGCCTTGGAGGGGCCCTGTATCAAAATTAGTTGGGGACCCCAAATGAAGGATAAAGATTTCTCACAAAAGAAACAAAAATGCTTGCATTAAATTAAAATAAATATTTATTGATTATAAGTTATTATAGTTAAAATTGTTATTATTGCTCCTTACAATACCAAGGTTACCATTGTTAACTGCTTTTTTTACTTTTGTCATGTCTGAAGTGAAAGCTTTATAGGCATGAATGGCATTTTTTATATGTTTTTTCCCGGGAAGCACGAGATTAAGTGACATTTTACTAATTTTGCTTACACACGTTAGGGGCCCCTGTAACCCGGGGGCCCCGTATCATTAATACGGCTGATACGGCGGTAGTTACGCCCCTGTCACGAGTTTACTCGTTGTTGGGTCCTACGTGACAGGCAATGCCTAGTGTGGGACCATCGAAAACTATATTATGTAATATTATTCTTATATATATAAAAAAAGTAAGTCATAATATTCACTGGTACCGCTAACACTTTGCACAACCAACTTTCAGAGGGAACGTTCAGAAACTGCTGCGTTCTTAACATTCAACTGAAGGTCTTTTCTCAACGCGATATGAAATGGCGCTATAATCTAACTTCTGCATTTGCGCTACGGAAGAGGGCTTTTCTACAGACTAACTTTTAGAGAGAATCATATTCATTTATTACTTACTGTCTTTTACAAGTAAACGAACTAGCAACATGATATTGTTGTCTAATTTGACCAAAACATCTAATATTTATTTATTTATCTACTATTATACAAACTAAATGAAATTTTAATTATAGGGTAAGACGGCATGCTCAAGGTGATAAAGGGATAGATAATACTTCTAATAAAATTACAAGAATACATAAAAATTAAAAAAAAAAACAAGAACCAAATCCCTTTATCCTATAATAAAAAAATCATTTAGTTTGTATAATAGTAGGTACTCCTTTTTATAATATATAGTTATAACGTAATTGTGTAGGTAGGCTTTATAAATAAATAACTGTAATATCTAAAAGTTAGTCTACGTCACAGAGTGTGGGTGTTCAATGTTCATAGCGATGCATGAAGACCTCGCTGTACAAGGACTATCCCCAATGTCAAAGTCGACGTTTCAGAATATAACATAAAGTGATAGCGATCCTTTGTGCCGGCACTCCTTTCATATTCATAAATTAATATCAATATATGTATGTATTACAAATATTCTACGTAGATACATATATATACTAGCTGTTACGCTGCTACGCCACCAACTAAAATAAATTTGAATGAAAGACATTACACAAATATTTAATTCATTTTGAGTCACTTTATTGATTTTGTTCATTTAACGTCAATATTGTCTATTCAATGTGAGCTGTCATGAACGGTCACGGCAATATATGGAATGACAATGACGCCATCTGTCGAAAATTGGTCGTACCAACTCAGAAACCTTCGTGGGCTCATGCACAACAACTTTGCTAAAGATCATCACATGATCAAATGCATAGTTTACGATTCTATAAAGGACATATAGACAAACATTCTTTTTTATGTATAGATATATACTAGCTGTTGCCCCCGACTTCGTTCGCGTAGTAATGAAGATATAAAGTACAATGAAGTTTAATGATGTTTCATTTCGGATGGTTGTTCGGAGTCTCCAGAGTTATTGTAGTTTTAGTAAGGATCCTTATTTTTTCCTGTAATTTATATAGCCTATATTGATCAGTAGCAATCAAATGGTGAAAGAATTTTTATAATTGGTCTAGTAGTTTCTGAGCCAATTCGGTACAAACATACAACAATACAAATCTTTCCTCTAAAATATATATTAATCATCTTATTAATTTTAGTTGTAACTGACACTGTCTTCAATATCTTGAGCATGCTGTCCTATTCTATAATTAAAATTTCATTCGGTTTGTAATAGTAGAGGTCTTTAGTAGTCCGTATAATGTATTTTAAATGTTAACCGACTATAAACTACTTATAAGAATCTCATAAGATATGTGTCTACATGCCCTTACACAAAGGGAGAATTGATAAATATATAGGATAAAGTTACACAAGCAAATTTTGTAAGAACACAACAAAAACCATAAGGTTAAAATTTATAAAGGCTTGAAAAGGTAACCGAGACAGTAACAATGGGAAGAAAATCCCTCCACCTTGCATTCACTCCGCCAAATTACTGAAATTTCATTCGGCTTGCGGACTATGGAACGCTAGAAAACGTGAAGTTATGAAGAAATTCTTTATGAAAAAAAAAACAACACTCACCACTAGTTAAAATATTGTTTTGGATCTATTATTTTATGGAAATCACAAATTCAATACAACAACGAAGAATCTACACAAACAAACTATGCACAATAACAACTTTAAATCGTTTTCCTGTAAAATTGCGTTATGTAGATCCTACCAATAGATACTATTTGGAAATTAATTGTTAATTGCTTATTTGAATTTTAAATATCTAATAATTTATTATTTTTTAGCTCTACTAATCCCTGGGGTAAAAAATAAACTTGAGCCAACTAAACTATATATTAAACTAAGAATACAGGGATGTTCGAGACTTGTTGGGAATTCCCCTGTATTTTTTAAATAAGTTGCCATTATTAAAGTCGCGTTTCTGGAATCTGGTTTATTTATAATGTGGGAAAAAATTTCACTAGTTCAATTTATAGTTTGTACGTCAGGGTTCGAGGGGCGACCTGGGCTTGGCTAGTTACACCACTGATCACTGACTGTACTTAAAAAAACGAGTCCGTATTTACCACATTAACTAAACACTAATAACAGGAACTATATAACCAACCCAGCCAACTAGACTGGTGTATTTTATCTAATGAAACTAGTCATAACAGCTAGTTCTAAAGGAAATTATTTAAAATTATTTTGCTTATAATTCCCGCTGCATTAGGTCGATGAAGGAAGGACATATTCTGATGATGCCACGTGAAATGGCGAAACGCTTCGAGACAAGTTATTGAGTGTTGGTGGAGGTTATTTTCCTTCATCGACCTAATGTAGCGGGAATTATAAGCAAAATAATTTTAAATAATTTCCTTTAATATGGATTTCCGCAAAGTAACGCCTGAAACAACCAATTACAGCTAGTTCGGTCTATGTTTCTGAAAATATAAAGTAACCAACAACCCTATTTTATATTATTTTTTAATAATAGAATAAACAATATTTTTATATACCACATCCAAAAACATAAAAAATAATAACGCCTGAATGTGTCGGGGGTCTCTGTGCAAGAATTTACCCAGTTTTATAAAACCAAAGCGGGTGAAATGAGCTTAGTGGTAGATCCGGGCCTGTTTTGCGATTCTCGCTGAGTGCTCCGGCTACTTAGTGGGCCCTGACTTCGCTCTCGCTGCGATATATATAAATAAGTCCCTTGAATAGTACCTGTGGGCGGTTTTACCTTCGCGGGAAATATCGCGATAACTAAATCTACTATTTTATAAGGCTATTCTCTTTTCTCTAACAAAAAATGTTGTTAAAATACAGTATCAAATATTTATTCGAATTATTTATAAGAATGCGATATTTGTAGTATATGTTATGGATTTATCTTGATTATTAATTATTACATATTATATTACCAATAACATCAACCAGCAAACAATAGCCACCAATTATATGTAATCATATTATATTTCATATGACGAAATAATTATATTTAACTAAATAATTTAACTTCTAATATTAAGTAAAGTATTAGTAAAAGTTAAGAAAATCCTTTCACCTGTCAGTTTTGAAATCTACTCTGGAGTAACAAGCAGAATTTTCCATTACAACCCTACGATTAGGGTTTGTTCCTATTTAACTCGTAAATTTTCATACACAAAATAAATACATTGTAACTTATCTACAATATCTAGTATTTTTTTATATAGCAATTGTTCTTCATTTCTATTAAATTGTCAGCCAAGCTTGATGACGTTGGGTTGTCTTATAGACAAAAGTCACAAAAAAAAAAAACAAAAGAAAGCTCATCAATAACGTAAGAAACCTATATCAATAAAGGCGAATATTTTTCTGTAGTAACGTTGTATCCACTCATAGACCATACACTATCTTAACATCAGGCAGGATTGTAAGCCATATGGTCATATAATAAAAAAATGATCAGATTCAACTTTAAAAAATACACTTAAAAAAACTACTTTTTTAACATACCTTATTAATCTGCTACAAAGACCATTAAAAGAAAACATTCTACACATATTTAAATAAGTATATATATTAAGATAAAACAAATAAACACAAAAGATAGGAACCACGACTCATTCCTCATTTCCACTCTAATAAGTCGAAAGGATTTTTTCGTAAAAACTGAAAGGAAAGCAAAACGACCGATGTTTATGGTACCATTTAAAGCTAACGATGTTTTAAAGTGTTACGGACTAAGTAAGCAAGAGGATATGCGGGCTTCATTACGGAAATAAGGCTGCGGACCTTTGATGAGAGGAACCTTTGTAAAACATTTGAAAAATAAAAAGCATTTTCTCTTCTAGGATATTTATATATACATATCGAAACTAACAACTTGTTTGTTTTTTTTTTTGTTGAAATAGTTTCAAAATATAATACTGGCTCACGTAAAAAACAAAAGAAGGTAACGCTTTAGTTGAGGACCGCGGGAATTACTAAATGTAAAAAAAACAAGCTATATCGGCCGTCGAACTTAATACATAGCTAATTCTAACCTAACCTTTTCGTTATTCGTACAATCTTGGGTTCCTCAACTAAAGCCAAGCCCAAAAAAACATATTTCTAACAGTTTCCGATATACTCAATACAACAACAAAAAATCTACACAATTCTGTGATATTGCGATTTTGTAGATTCTACCATGTCAATGTGTAAATTTGTATTGCTAGTTTTTTTTTAAGGTTTCGTTTTAAGATAACTCAGTCTGTAAAGTAATTGATTCTTTAGTAAAACTTATGTGAGATAATATTGCCGATTAAAATTGATTAAAAATATAATTATCACAATGCATTGTGGCAACAGAAAGACCAGAAGAAAACAAGAAAGATGACACTGACAGAATAAACGTCAATACCTCAAATCTTCTTAAAAAAGGATTTTCGGCTTGAAGAATCGACTGCCACAATTCCTTCAAATTGATCTATGGTTGCGATTTAAATTCTCAGACAAAATTCGTATTCGAGTTCGCTTTTAAGGCTTTATTTATTTAACACAGAAATTCTGAATATATCTGATAATATCTATAAATATTAGAAACTAAACTAAATATTATATTTTCTCAGTAAAACACAAATAAAGTTTTGTCAAGTTAAACAAAACAAAAAAGCAGCTGCAAATATTATCAAAGCATTCTAATTCTATTTGAATTGAAAAAGAGCATCTCAAAGTTGGCGTGGTTGCACGCTGGTACACCTGGCGTTGACAGCTCCCCAGTATCGAGGAAACTTTTCTTTGTTAAACTACCTACAAGTTTCGCTAACGTCGTCTTATTGGAACCACACATACACATAAACTCACTCCAACGTCTGTCTATTTTATTTGTAACTAGCTGTTGCCCGCAACTACGTCTGCGTAATAATGAATGAAATAAATCTAATAAGATTTATACAAACTTTCATCCCCTATTTTATCCCCTTAGGGGTGGAATTGATCAAAATCCTTTCTTAGCGGATGCCTACATCATAACATCTACCTGCATGCCAAATTTCAGCCCGATCCGTCCAGTGGTTTAGGCTGTGCGTTGATAGATCACTAAGTCAGTCAGTCAGTCAGTCCTTTGAGTTTTATATATATAGATTCACTGACATTGTTACTATTATTATTATTACTCTTGAAGTGACTTGACTTGGCTGGTTAAGCCATCAAATTCATATTTACAAAATTTAAAGTAAAAATATGTAATTGTTTAATAATTTAATTTTATTACTTATAACTCATATTAATGATAATATGAGTTCTTTTGTATCAGCAGTTGAAGGTGTTATTAAATAAAGACAAGCTTCTCGTGTGAGGTCGTGAGGTCATTGAACTTGTTTATTTTAATTTTGCTTATATACTAAAATTACAAGGCGAATGCTATTAAATTTAACTGTTATTGTCATCGTTCTAATGTTTCGTTAATCATTCTATTTTATTGTTATTATCGAAGGTGTTATGATGTCGGCTTCCATTAACGTATGAGGTTTCAAACTAATGATCTTAAATCTAATATTACGTCCTGCTGACATAACATAACTCAATTGATAACTTTTTTTAATTTAATTGTAAATACTTTTTAATGAGTTTTTCAATATGTTTAAAATTTAATGTAACCTCGCTCATTGTAATGTTAGCGCATGCGTAGGGCCTACAATTAGATTATTATAATTCTTAGTGTGATATTAATTCCAAGTTCAGTTGTAGAGCCCTGTTTATGGTCCAATAAATAAATAAAATAAATATTAAATATGTTTTTCCAATTTTCGATGTATTTTTCATCATTAATACAATAGTTATATTTAAACATAGTAATGAAGTTATTTACAATATAAAAAACCGTTATATTCAATTTAGCGTCCATGAAATCAACTTTGCAGTAGGCGGATATACCGAAATAAAAATTCTGTATGTAATAACAATGGTAACATGGTAGACTACTACAGTAATAACCCGCTTTACGCGACCCCGTTATGCGCGGTTTCACTATAACGCGAAATAAAATTTTTGTAAATGTGCGAAAGAGTGCGTATAAACATAATGTAGTCATCAACTTCTCTATGGTCGCGGGAATTTCAGTTTTTTCCGGAACGTATCCCTCGCGTAAAGCGGGGCAAAACTTTTTTATATACATAAAAAAATACGTACTTTAAATTAACATAAAAATGTATTCGAATTTATATTTCAAAAAAAAATTACTAATTAGTTATTCCCGCCATTATGATGCACGTAAAGTTTCGCGGTGAGAAGAGGACCAAACTTATCCAGTTAGTTTTCACAGAGAATACCTGAAGGATTCAGTTAGAAATATTGTTTTTCAGCGTTGTTTTATTTCGTCTAGTAACAAGTTCGCGTCGATACAAATTTTATTTTTAGACAGCGGGCTTTAAAAGTTTTATTTAAAATTGATTTAACTTGAGAATACAATTGGAATTTCTGTGAAGTTTTTGAATATAAATAGAATATATTATTTATTAAATATTGAGCAATTTCATCTAATAAATGAGGTATTTATAGAAAAAAATATTGTTTTTTTAAAACTGATTTAAAATAAAAGACTTTATACAGCTTATTAATGCGTTTATTTCAAATTCAATGCTATATATGCTTTCAGGCTTAGCTCCTATTGTGGCCGTATCGAGACCAATTTACATTTCACTTGTTTTTGACGTGACAACGTCTTATAATTCGATTGAGCCGGCTGCACGCACGAAAAAACATGACTCATGCGGCGTTACCTCGCTCTGAGGCGATCTTGATCAATTTCATTGTGATTTCCAATTACCTCCTTCTCTATATACATACAAATCTATTAAACAAATGAAATTAAAATTTTCTTTTGAAAAATGCTACCATTCCATCAGTATTTTCTTAAGACGTTGTCACGTTCAACTATCGTCAGTAAACCGACTTTACAGACAACCGATTTTTTTAATGTAAAATATCACTATAGGTTTAATCCTGCATTGGATCATAGCTCTAAGATGAATTAACATCCCTTTACTATAAATGTGAATGTGAGTTTGTTTGTTACTTTTTTACACAACAACTACTTAACCGATCTTAATGAAACTTTGTACACATATTTTTGGAGGTACTACAAGTAACATAGGATACTTTTTATTTTAAAAAAAATATTTTTTACTATACTTTCCAATTGACTATAGTTTCAGCTGTTTGGAATTTATTTTTATTTCCGTCTGTCATTTTTATATATGCAGTATATAACTATTTGAATTTTTAAGGTTAGGTGTTATTATTATGGTTAGATGCCACTTTATTACAGAAGTGTGATAGGCATTGTCTGTTGACTGAAATATGAAACATCTTTAAACTTCATAATACTTTATATCTTCATAATTACGCAGACGTAGTCGCGGGCAACAGCTAGTATAATATATTTTTAAAAACACATCAATCTTAAGTCTTGCTAACTTAAATAAAGCAGTAGCCAATGTAAATAAATATTGATATTATATATTTTATTACGAATCAGGATTTACCTCAATACTAAAGCCTCTTAAATATACGATAGAGCGTGTGCTATGCCACTAAGGGTACTGAAACGCGCTTTCGGGAAATAGAAAACGCGTTCAGCGATGTCGTTTGAATATTAATTTCTATTTTCAGTGCCATTAGTAATAAATTTTATTATCAAAAACGGCGCTGCTCCACGGAATCCAAATAGGGTCATTACGAATAAGTTGATAACATACATTTTTTCGTTTCCGAGTTGTTCGCTCTTTACGCGACATTTAATTTTTGTTAACTGCCCCCCTGTCGGCGATTATAATTTCAGTATGAGTGACTTCATTACTAAAACGGGTATAAATATTGATAAAACACTAATTTTGAGGACATTATTTCAGACAGATTAATAATAATAAAAATCATTAAAGCGCCATCTATGGGCGAATAGCGAAACCTTCGTTATAATAATATACCTACATAAATTAAATTAGTAATATTTTTAAAAGGTAACTGGTTATTAATGTTTCATGAACTTTAACTTTCAGCTTCATGTGTGATGCATAAAGGCTTAATTATGTACATCACATGGGTTATTTCGGTAATTATAGGTATTCATTCCTGGAGGCGTTCAGTTTTCAGCGACGCGTAAAATTTCCCATTAAACCGCTGAAAATTTCCAATAACGTTAATGTTAATTTTTAATAATAGGTACATACATACTATATATTTACACCATAAAATTGAATCTCCAAAAACATCAAACAACACTAATGTATTTTTATAATATATTTTGGTCTCTCAATACCTGTTTATAATACATATAATATATATACCAGGGGTGGCCAACCGGTCGATCGCGACCATTAGTCCAGTCGATCGTGGCAAGGCAAAAAATATAAATAAATTGACCAGACCAAAACTTTAAAATTAAAAAAATTAAAAAAAAATTAAGGAAACAATCTCATATGTGATACGAAAAGGAACTCCTAAGACTGTTCAATAAAAAATATTTTATGATTGTGTACTAAACACTATGCTGTTTCATTTAAGATTTCAAGAAGTATATAAGTGGTAGATCGCACAGGGTTTCGTTAGTAAACAGTAGATCTTATGTCTAATCAAGTTGGCCACCCCTGGTATATACCTATAGATATCAGGTCAAGCGTAATAAATCCATAAAAAATAAATAATCGAAAATGAGATTGATTTATTTAATATTATAAACATATTCCAATGTTACCTTATCTAAAATTATTTCTTCACGTCTTAGGCAGACACAATAGTGCTTCTTGAACGTCTTTAAAGCCACTTTCTCTGCCTCTAACGAAGGGAATAGAAGCAAAAAAAAATACACCAACTTTATCTATTATAACGACCTATTACGATTAATGTTATTATTATTAACCTAAATAGTAACAAAAACAAGCATATTATGGACCGAATCCCTACTAATATTATAAATGTGAATGTGAGTTTGTTTGTTTCGTTTTCACGCAACAACTACTTAACCGATCATCATGAAACTTTGTACACATATTTTAGGAGGTACTAGAAGTAACATAGGACACTAACTAATAAACTATAGTTTCCATTTGACTACAGTTTCAGCTGTTTGGAATTTTTCTATGTTTATTTTTATTTCCGTCTGTCATCTATCTATATATATAAAACTCAAAGGTGACTGACTGACTGACTGACTTAGTGATCTATCAACGCACAGCCCAAACTGAAATTTGGCATGCGGGTAGATGTTATGACGTAGGCATCCGCTAAGAAAGGATTTTAATCAATTCTACCCCCAAGGGGATAAAATAGGGGATGAAAATTTGTATAAATCTTATTAGATTTTCGACTGATTGAACTGAAATTAAAGATGAGAGCTACTATGATGAAGACGTTTTTACACACGCTAAACAAAAATAAAGCCGCAAAAACTATACCTAATTAATAATAATACTTCTTAACGGGAGCGAAGCCGCGGGCAACACCTAGTTTTTATATATTATTATTATAATTATCATATTGAATCATTTCTATTGAAGTGATCTCTGATACTTATTTAATGACTTAAATGCGAGCGAAGCCGCGGGTAAAAGTTAGTTGTCTATAAAAACTTAGTTAATATCTATTTGTCCTATGGGGCGAATATACTGTTTTATTTTTATAATAATCAAAACTTGTTTCTTAAATAATATTAAATAATATTCTGTTATTTATTTTTGTGTGTCGCTTTAGTTTAACTCGTCCCATGGGCCGAATTTTATGGGTCCAAATAAAACTAAAGTGTCCAATAATGAGTGCTATAGGTAAACGTTGTCTATTACTAAAAGTATGTAATATAATCTTCATTATAAGCAACCTATAACATACAAGTTGTTGCCCGCGACAAGTTGAGTATCACCATTTTTTTCTAGTTCTTCAAGACCTACATTTCATAGTTCCAAAATGGCAGTTAATCTCTGTCATGTGACGTCATTTAATCATGTTGCAAGTTAAAAATGCAGCTGCCGCCACCACTATGCCTGCTTGATGAGATAAATATGCAATGTATACAGAACAATCCATAGAAAAACTCTGTTGCGACATGTACACTTAAAACTAGTGAAAATCGTTGACTAGTGTAATCTTTTTTAACGTCTGCTGAATTGTTGAATGAATTACAATTTAAAGCACATATAAAACAAATTAATTAACAAAGCATTTTACTCTCTGAATGAAGCTGCAAATGACAGTCTTTGAAGACTGATCATATCTAGTGGTTAATGTTATAATATTTATAGTTGAAGTGAACAAAGCGCTATTACAGTTGCTGCATATTTTTGTATTATTAAGTATAATAGTTCCAAAGTGTTCTAATAAGAACCTACGGATGATGTTAAATAATAGAATATAATAGAACAATATTTAGCTGTTTCAGGCGTTACTTTGCGGAAATCCATATTAAAGGAAATTATTCAAAATTATTTTGCTTATAATTCCCGCTACAACATTCAGTAATTTGTCTCGACGCGTTTCGCCACTTCGCGTGGCATCATCAGGATACGTGCGGTCGCTTCGGCTTCGCTTCAACGACGAGCGAGAACAATATTTTGCTAGAGTTCAGGAAGGTTACATATTTCTGTATCAACTTTGATTCTTATGTACTACGCTCCTAAACACAAGTTATTAAAAATCGTATTTTTTTAACTTGATAATTTATTATATTGTACATATATTATAAGAGACAGACAGACAGACATTCACATTTATTAATATTGGTGGTGATATTAGGATAGACATATCAATTATCATGCAGGGGTCCGCATTAAGCTGAATTATGAGCCATTAAGTCTTGTAATTGGCGAACCACGACCCCAATGCGAGCTTATATGAGGAACTATATAGGCTTTTTCTTTCATGTTATATTCCAAATGGAATAGGTAGAGAATTATTATTTGTCATATTTAAAGGTTAATCTTTGCTTCAGGTCTAGTTGTTAATATGTTTAAATTGTCTTTTATAAAATTTTGTTATTCTAAATTTGTAATCATAATACAATAAACATCTGGATACTAACAAACTAACTAGTGTTTTAATTTTTTTGTTATTTGTTTTGTGTAACATTTAAATTATGTATTTTTGTAATTTTATTAAAAGTGTAGCATCTATCCCTTTATCATCTTGAGCATGCCGTCCCATTCTATAATTAAAATTTAATTTAATTTGTATAATAGTAGTCCTTTTATATATATATTTTTTAAATTCGATATGACCGCCTGATGTTAAGCTAGAGTGAGCATAGATAACTGTTACCACAGACAAATGTCCGCGTGCAACAGTCGACTCCACTATGCCGGCTTGAGGAGGCTTGTGCTCTATCCAAATTGAAAGGGCACACTCCTCTCGTTATCCCGGCTACTTCCACGCTGATCTTGAAACGCTATTAACCACTACACGGGTGTTACTGAAAGTGGTGGTACTACCCCAGGAAGGCATACTGGGCTAATGCCATCATCAGTTTGCGTACCACTCTTTATAATATGTAGTCCTAATGTAATTTCGCAGGTAGGCTTTCTAAATAAATAATTAGCAATAGAAAAACGAAATGTTTGTAATAAATGTATGAAAGTTGGGCTACTATATAAAAATTATATTTATATAAGTACATTTTGATTTTAATGTCCGTTGATGTTTTTTGAAATAAAAGTGTAGTTCGCTCGCTAAATATAAACTGCATTTTAGTTCTAATTTTCAATTAGATGTCAAATTAGCCGGTGTAACTCTAAAAATAAACATTGGACGAGAAAGTCCTGAAACACTGAGCTTAAATGAAATAGTTTAAATAAAACTTTGCTGAAAAAAGTCATGAAAAACGAACTATTTGAAAAGTCGCAGTGAATGAACACTGAGTCAATAACACTTTTTGCGGTCGCTTTTCAGCTTTTTCAGTTACAAAGTTCCGAAAAATTGTTTACTTTATGAAAGATAAATATTGCAGTTATAAAATTATGTTTGTACAAACGTTTATAGTTATTCATTACTGTAAGTAACAATCAACCTACAATTATATACACACAAATATAAACTTAAAACATGCACTATCCTGAAAAAAATATATATCAGAACATTTTCTATTTTAAAATAGTTAATGCGTGTTAAACCAAACCTGTAATATCTTAAAATAATATTATCATTACACAAATAGCTTCTTCTTTTTGATGTGAAACATCTATTAGCGCGGGTATAAACCGGATCGTTGGCGTGGCGATGCTTGCCACGCTATACTAAAGTATATATACAGTCTATATATAGTAGAGTGTACAGTGTGGCGACGAGTTTATTTTATCGAGTTATTTCTGAAATCTATATCATTTAAGAAGTTTTCGAATTTTTAATTTTTGTATTTAATATAAATAAATGTTTCTTAAATAAATAGTCATCATTTTCTGTAAAAAAACTCATAGTATTTAATTTTTTCATTAAGCAATAATTAATTCCTGTTGTAATCTTGTCTTTTACGCATATGACTTGAATAAACTCGATGTTTCACATCTGCCAGGCGTCCCGTGACGGCTCATTTTTTTTTTATTAATGGCTTCAGATTACTAATGAAGACAATTCAACCAATGTCAAGTATTCCGCCAATAGCCCAACGATAAGAAAACGCTAAAAGATATATGTATATTCGTAGAGGTTCCTAATGTCATATTATTTTTTCAATTTAAAAGACAAACTTTCACAAATCAGCTCAACTAACTAAATGCAACATAGAATTGCACGAAATAAGCATTATATCGTATTTCACGTATTAGTCCATGTAGATAATAGTATCCCTCTGGATTGCGAGCCGGTAAGCCGGAAGGCAATCGCTGCTCGCTGTCGTGAATATCCAATTACACAACTGTAATAGAGTCGATATATAAAGGTGCATATATTATTGTTATAACTCCATATTATTGTTATTCGGGTTAACCGTATGCAATAGATAAGTGTGCGCGTTCTTTTTGCTACATTATTCAATTTCAGTGTTTAATGTATCGAACAAACTTAAAATATATTTATTTATTAATAAAAATCATTATCTTTAACAAATTATGCGCACATTTATACAAACATCAAAAATTATATTTTGGATTTTTACTAATTTCATATCAGTTTTTTTTATATAGTAGTCCTTAAACAGAAAAATTGAGTTCTTGCAAACACATATTTTTTTTTATTCCATTACCAGCATAACACCAAAAGTGTAATAAAACATTGCGTACACACGCGTTAATGTACACATAACACACACGCAAAGCAAACTAGCGAAATCAGTGAAATTATTGAAACGTAAATTCAAAGCGAGCATCGACCCCCGAAATAACATAGGTATTACATTTCGCCGGTGTTTATTTGTGAAAATCTCCTAATTAAAATTGACTTTATACCTATTTGCAATAAACCAACTTTAATTCTGGTCTCATATAAATGTTTTTATATATTTAGACATCGAATTGAAATTAAATTGTTTTTATTACCTACATATCACAAGATACTATTAATAAATCGAAAAACTAGAATTAAAAATATATTATATTTATATATACTAATTATGTACCGACGGAGTGAAAACCCTGACACAAAATTGATGTATATATCGTAGTTACGGAAATAAAAGTTCTTCTTGAGTGTGATCATTTATCGAGCTTGCTAACGACTGACTGACAATCGGGTAGTCACGTACCATTATACAATTCATAAAAGAGGTTTACGTAACTACCCTGCAATCATAACTTACACATATAACAAAAATAAAACAATTTAGTGAAATACAATTTGGTTACCGAATATTTTTAACACGGTTACTATTCAACTGTTTCATCTGCTTGCCTGAAGTATATGTGGGTCGCAGTGAAACGAAATAAAAATCGTTTATTAGCATAAGCACTAAAAGCGTGCACTTACTCATCGTTAGGCTCTACCAAGACGAGAAGAAGACCACAAAACTCGTTAATCACAGCCTGTACATAAAATAACAAACAAAAAAAACTGAATTTTAATTCAGAAAAAAAAAAGTAAATAACAATTCATAAATCACATAATTCACTAGAATTAAGATTACATCAGATCCACGGTGCAACCACACAGGCAGCCATTCTCAAAGTACTGCAAAAAATACCTACTAAAGGGAGATTATAAGGTAACATCTAAATATCACGTAATATTACATTGCAATATATTATTCATAAATACATATAAATCAGTTTTTTATAATTTATATTAGGGCATTTTCCTTCGCCAAAAAAGTTTGAGAACCGCTGCACACAGGTATCAGTCTGCAAAATAATATGAGAAACTACACTGATGAATAGCAAAGAGAGAAGCATGGCACACAGAAGTAGACCGCCCCCATCGCAGCACCCGTTCACGGGTAACACTTAATTCCTGTTAATGTATCAATAATTTTTATTTTACTCTGGCCTAATCCTCATAAATTCACACATACGAGTAACTTTGTTTCCGAAGTTTCTTCTAAAATGAACTAAATAGTTAATACGGCGAACACCAAAGTAGTCCAATAACAGAAAGCCAATTTGATGATTTTAGTATGAACTTCATCTGTAGCTCCCTCGAGTTGTTACAACTCAAACTTTGTTATAACCAATCTAGAAGTTACGACAGACTTTAAATAGTATAAACAAGAACGGCCATTGAACTTTCTAATATAAATTCCAAGTTATAACATTTAAAAATATTCTACTGTAATTTTTTTTCGATCTTTTCAATTCGAAAAATAGGGGTTCTCTTTTCAAAAAATGAGCTTGACCTTCGAATGACATTAAATTTAAAGTTTAACATTAAATTTAAGATCACTAATAGATGAAAGCCAGGGCCAAATACTAAGCTAAATAGGCCAAATTCAGGACCAGGGAAAAATACACTCCTGGTTAGATGTTCTTTTGTTTTTGAATTATTAAATTCCTTATGATTTGTATCTTCATTTGTTTTATTTAGTTTTTAAATTTATTTGTTAAAAATAATGCCAAACCATGTTTACAAGCTTGCATATTGCAAATGTATTTACATGGTTTTTTTATAATGATTTAAGTAGAGATTTTAATGAAAAGAAAGTAAAAATAAAGGCTTTGTTAATAGGGATCCCACTCAGAGTATCGATTCAAAAGGCTAACAAAACTTCAGCCGTTTCGTTCTGTCGCCAATCTTCGTTTAGACCATGGCTATGTTGTATAAACGTTGCGAAAAATGTTATTTATGATATATAATAATAATTTAGAAGCAGAAATGCTTTTATTAAATATCTGAGAGCATTAATAAAAAGAGAATAATAATAATAATAATTTAAACATTAAATAACCATGAAACTTCAAATGAATACAGATTGGACTTTGAAATGGAAGAAATAATCATTAGAAAGGGATAACTATATTCTTATCGTGTCGGAGTTGAGGCATGTGTGAAAGAGATGCAGATATCCCCTTTGCCATTCACGACACCGCGTTAGTTTCTCTTTCTATCGCTTATATACCTACAAAAACTGTATCCATTTGAAAACCGTGTGTACTCAGAAACTCGTAATAATAATAAATTCTTTATTGTACCAAAGAAATCACAAAAGGCGAACTTAATGCCTTTAGGCATTTTCTGCCAGTTAACCTAAATTAAAAATGCATTGTTTATTTATATATTTATTCAAAACTTTGTACAAGAGTACAGGCGAGCTTAATGCTAGGTAGCATTTTCTACCAGCCAACCTATCCTTTCTGAACCTATAGGATCAGAAATAGACAGCTTGCTTTTTTCACACGGAGTTACCGAATTGCAGGTTTGGTTGCAGAAAATATTTATTTATTAATAAAAAAAATTAAAAGTAAATTTAGAATATATAAACTAGTGGAAAAAATTAAACGGTAAAAAAAAAATTCGAGATTTTTCGGTAATATTAAAAATGCTGTATCTCAGTGAAAAATTGTCGTATTGAGATAAATTACTATCCGTTTTAAAGCTTAAGATTTCTAGTTACAGACTTTTACAGGAACATAAAAAATAGCGTGAAAGAGTCCAAACTTAATTCTAATTAAAAATGCTTACGAAAAATTGGTTCAAAAACGCTAATTTAAAGCAATGCACACGTAACCTTAGCGGAGTTGGTTATTTTGCGAACTTAAATCATAAATTCGAGCATCCCTCTTCTTAATTATGATCGATGGTAAAAGTTGACTGCTCTACGAAACGTCCTCCCTCCCTTTTATTATGTAAATATTAATATAAAGAAGAGGGCTCATCGGGAATCTCCACTTTTGGTGACATATTTTTTGGGCGGTTTATTAATTTTAATGACTACATTTAATTGCATAATGGCCTAGAAAATTACGTTTGTATTATTACGTATTGATTTTGAATCGTTACTTGAGGTTTGCAATATTATTTTATATTATGCCAACAGGACGTAATATTAGACTTAAGATCATTATTTTAAAACCTCATACGTCAATAAATGCCAACATCATAACACCTTCGATAATAACAATAAAATATAATGATTAACGAAACATTAGAACGATGACAATAACAGTAAAATTTAATAGTGTTCGCCTTGTAATTTTAGTATATAAGCAGAATCAAAATAAACAAGTTCAATGACCTCACAACCTCACACGAGAAGCTTGTCTTTATTCAATAACACCTTCAACTGCTGCTACAAAAGAACTCATATTATTAAATACGACTGATTTTTCTTATAGCTATAATATTCCTACTTTATTATAATGAACAAAAACTGCCACTAAATAGACAGATCTGTAAATAGCACTCATCTCCATTGAACGACGCTAGCACACGCTTTTAAAATCAAATCTACATGTAACATTTATTTTTAAAATAAAACTAAAAATTTAAATACATATATTGTAGTATAGATACTTGAAAATTACTCAAAGAGTATCGTCTCTTTACAAAGGACTATATTTTATTATACCTATAGTTATAAGTTATACGGATTGAAATATTCCGAAGAGCAGGAAATTGAATCCATGTTGTGATCTATGAAGTCTTCCCTCTCCTAAACCCTCCACTACATGATAACTTCTTGTGCTTCAATTTTTCAATAATCCAACCTCCACTTTGCCAGTGTGTATAAAGTTATTACCAGTAATTTTAAAATGAAGATAATTAAAAATCAAATAAAAACAATAGAATTAAAGTTCGTGATTTTAAAGCACGCAGGCTTTATATGAAATTACGATGTGAAAAAAATGAAAAACATCGTGTATATTGGCCTTTATGAAAGTGAATAATTCACAGTTGATCCGTTTGATTCCACTGTTTCTTTCATCCAATAAAAACTAATTATAATAAATTCTTTATTAATTCAATTCTGGGATTGGAATAAATATTTACTGAAATATGTATTTTAAACTGTGAATACCGAGGTTGTATTTTCGTTACACAGTGTCTATATCAAAGTTTCTTTACTTTCTATAATAATTTATGACATGTATATTAAAGCGTATATAATACAGATTTTGTTTTATTTATATATCAATGGTAATAATATAATACACTAGTCAAAAAAAAGTATTGTAACACTTGAAATTGCGTTTTTTGTTGCATTCTTTTAATTTTAACGATGTTTGACACTCCAACGTATATTTTGTGTTAGTATGACTTTTGACTTACATCACTGCGGATCGAAATTTCATTTTTTTTAAATAAATAATTCAACTCTTTTTTGTTATTTTTTAAATACTATCTGTAGTGTCGTTAAATAAAACACTATTATTAAATGTTATACTTAAGTGCGTCTATTAGTGCTCCCGTTATGTGGCCACTGACGTTAGTCGCGTTCCGTTACACGTGTTACTCATGTAATATAACACGTTCCGTTACACTATCAGTCCTGTACAATGCCAAAAAGAACAATTTCGCACTTTAATCTAGTGAAAATCATTACATATTAAACACATGTACAAAACAGACTTGCCTTTCTTGTATGAGGTATTGTCCTCAGTACGCTAGTGATGCCTTACCTACCTTGCTATAAAACTAAGTAGGTACTATTTTTACCTTAATTAAACATCCAATATAATTTTATGTACATAACGCCAAATATAATTAAACCTTAAATATACAGATAGTTTTCGCTTATATATCCCTTCTAATAAAAACGATAAGGAGGTGAAAGTGAAACACAAGTATTTAATACCATTTTGAAGTCAACTTTATTTATTTATTTTATTTAAATATATACCCTTCGTCCCTCTAATATCTTATGTAATATTCTAATAAAGAACCTACTGAATAAATAAATAGATATTTTCTTTTATTATTTCTTAAATAGATCAAAGCACAATTTCTCAGTTTTACATTCAATTTAGTAATAACAATGTCATCGTATTTTCGAGAGAAAATTGTGTATGAGTAATGATTTGACCTTGAAACTTTGACCTGTTAGAAATTGTTTTTATAGTTTCATCGTTTTTAACTTATTTATGAGTCAATATATAATCACCTTATTGTTATGTTACTCTCAGTGTATTTATAATTAAAAATTTGGTTCCAACGAGTCGGGTATATGTATTTTTAGCGCACACACAATAAATGAAGTTAAAAAAGTATTAGAGGTCAAAAAATCAAATGGAAACAAATGTAACATGTATTTTTATACTTTGTTAACGCTTAACAGGTGGAACTATAAACACTTATTACTTATACGGGTCAAAAATATACAAGGTCAAAAAATCAAAGTCGATAAGGAACTAAACTTAAACGAGGAATCTTTGTAGCGGGAAAAAGTGGAATTTCTTTGTAATACACATGTTTCTTGTACCGTACAAGGATGGTAGTTCCTTCTAAGAAATATTATTTCCTTTTTATTACTGATTAAAAATAATTGTGATAATGTACATGTTATTTGGCGCTGTTATTTGTTATTATATAGAAAACAGATGTTCTTATTATAAATGTTATTAAAACATATGGTGTTATCGCCATATATTTTTATTTATATATCCTATTTCCTATTACCTTCTTTAAGACTACCAAAATAGCCGCTAATGAAAACGCGTACACTGTATCATTCATTTTGTGTCACTCTGTCCGTGCGTGTGAGTGTGCAAATTTAAATAAAATTAATATCAAGGCAGGTGACTTGTGCGAAGCACATTTAAAAGACTATAAGTTAGTGCTAACAAGTTAGGTGTCGAGGTAAGAGCAATTGAACCAGCGACTTCAAACGACGGACAGGTCTGCCAATAAAGCATTTCGGCTCGTGCAAGGCGGGTCTTCTTTCTCTTCCTAAAACTCATGCTCTCAATATATGGGTATTTTAATAATAGTACGGCGATCTAAGAAACTATACCACCCTACTCCAAACGTTTTGCAGATTTGATTGTTACTCGTAATCGTGACGCATCGGTATAAATTTACTATTGGAAGCATGCTTTTATGATTTTTTTTTTATTATTTACTTTTAGTAAATGAGCTCCAGTAGAGCGCTTTTACTCGTCAATACATATACAAATATAAATATAAATGAAATAAATTTATTAATTTAATAATTATCAATTTAGGTGAAGTTACCACATTGGGTTATATTTATATTGTAATTTATAAATATGAAATTGTTTTTAATAATAATAGTCATTGCTGGGATATAAATACTAAATAATATTTTAATTCGTCCAAAACATAATAATCCTAGTTGCAATTATGTCCTATCCTAGGATGGTATTTCTGTTAGGTAGATTTATTTTTATTTACTTATTTTTTGTAATTGGTCCCCAATAGAGTGCTTTTACTCGTCAATACATATACATATTACATTGGGTTATATTTATATTGTAATTTATAAATATGAAATTGTTTTTAATAATAATAGTCATTGCTGGGATATAAATACTAAATAATATTTTAATTCGTCCAAAACATAATAATCCTAGTTGCAATTATGTCCTATCCTAGGATGGTATTTCTGTTAGGTAGATTTATTTTTATTTACTTATTTTTTGTAATTGGTCCCCAATAGAGTGCTTTTACTCGTCAATACATATACATATTACATTGGGTTATATTTATATTGTAATTTATAAATATGAAATTGTTTTTAATAATAATAGTCATTGCTGGGATATAAATACTAAATAATATTTTAATTCGTCCAAAACATAATAATCCTAGTTGCAATTATGTCCTATCCTAGGATATTTCTGTTAGGTAGATTTATTTTTATTTACTTATTTTTTGTAATTGGTCCCCAATAGAGTGCTTTTACTCGTCAATACATATACATATTACATTGGGTTATATTTATATTGTAATTTATAAATATGAAATTGTTTTTAATAATAATAGTCATTGCTGGGATATAAATACTAAATAATATTTTAATTCGTCCAAAACATAATAATCCTAGTTGCAATTATGTCCTATCCTAGGATGGTATTTCTGTTAGGTAGATTTATTTTTATTTACTTATTTTTTGTAATTGGTCCCCAATAGAGCTTTTACTCGTCAATACAAATACAAATATAAATCCCTACTAGTATTATAAATGTGAATGTGAGTTTATTTGTTACGTTTTCACGCAACAACTACTTAACCGATCATCATGAAACTTTGTACACATATTTTTGGAGGTACTAGAAGTAACATAGGATACTTTTAATTTTAAAAAATACATTTTTACTATAGTTTCCAACTGACTATAGTTTCAGCTGTTTGACTGAATGACTTAAATGAGAGCGAAGTCGCGGGTATAAACTATTGTAAATATAAATGAAGGTATTAAGGTATATACATACAATGTAAATAAATATCCGATATTGTCGCTGGTGGCTGGTATACCTGGAGACCCAGGAGACTCAGGTTCAATTCCCGGTATCGGAAGTGTATAAGGCAGTCTCTAATTGTAGGTTCAATCACCCCACCCTTAGAGAGCTAAAATGGTTTTAATATCAATGTGAAACAGGAAAAAAAAGGTAAAATGAATTGTTTTTTTTTTTGTTTTGATAGTGTTGGAATAAGTAATTTAAGTTTGGAGGGAATTTATATGTGTTTATTTATAACGTTATGTTACAAGTGTACTCGTATGATTAATTTAATTTAAAAAATAATTGCTACGCTTCTACAGCTACAACTACGAGGCCAACTACGAAATTTTGTAGCTTTCTACGCCGTAGTCACAACAGCGTAATTTTTCCAACTTATTTTTTCAACTAAATTTTCGAATGGGATTTCAGCTTCAGTAGTTAGGGAGACAAGGTTGTGTAGGATTAAGGAAATAGGAAGGTTCTTCTCGTTAAATTATCACGCTTCATTCGCCGATATCGATCCGTGATGACAACGAACAATGTGTCTCCCATTACGAGCGGTCTGCTGGCTATAGAATGTATTGAAAAGGATTCCGTATTATTATTTAGGTGTATTAATTTTTGTTAATAAGCAGACTGACTTTTGTTTTATTATTTAACCCCATAATAAATATATTATATAATAGAAGAAAAATAATATGTTGTCCTAGGGCATTTAATCTTTTACGTATACCTAATATAAAGTATAGTCGGACTTTTAAAAAAATATATAGCTTTCATCATTTTAAGTAAATAATTATACGCTTACTGTACATATTCAATGGATTATAAAAACGACTACTGCCGTCCGAATGCAAAACTAAAAGTGTAATTAACAAAACAAAAATATCCATTTGGAATTTCATTTGTACGTGGTATTTGTCGGCGCTATCACAAAGGCCATGCCATGATCTCTTTGTGCCGGTCATATCCTCATACACTTTGTGTTACGCCGCGGCTCGTTCCCGTTTCTACTGTTTCGATTACGACAATATATTTTATAAAATGCATCACATTTGATTATCAAAAATTCATTTTAACAAAATTATTTAAAATCATATGAAATAATTAGTCATATGAATTATCATTTCATATTATTTTTCTTCTCTCTTCTCTCTAGTTCTACTAGCTCTACTTATTATTACTTCGTGTTTTACTTTTAATAATAATAATAATTATTATTATTATTGAGTTGTCCGTAATGTATTGTTTATTGGGAACTAACCTTAGTTAAAGGTATTCCAATATTGGAAACAGTGAAACACATCAATTTGTACTAAATACAGCTAGTACAACGTAAATAGTTTTGTATGTACAGTCAGGAACAAAAGGCATGTATGTTTTATATTATTTTAGTATGCAGTTATTTATACAATATGATTTTTAATATATGCAAATACGTATTTAAATTTAGAAAGCCTTTAGAATATACCTACTAGAAAAATCATATGATATTTTTCATGCTAAACTAAAAATCATTTAATTATTTTTAGATATACAGACATTTTATTATTTACTATTTTGTAATATTATTATAAATATTCATAAGAACATTTATACATTAAATATTATTTCAGAATATATTTTATTAAACTAATTAGATTCCTTAAACATTTATTTAGAACATATTTGTGTCAAAAATAAAAATACTCTTCTGACATTGATTGTACATTATGACCATACCTACAGTTATACTTGTACGGCCCTAATAAAGAATTTTGATCCTTATACAAATAGTATTTAAGACGGTTTTTGGTGCATAAACTAAACGTGGTCAGTGTAAAGGTAGATTAGTCATGTTAGGTTCAAAGTTAGGATTTCTAGGAAGGCTAGCTTCGGTTAGTTTTCAGTTTAAATAGAGTTTAATTGTCTAGACGTTTTCGTTAAACAAACATTCACTTACAGCAGACATTCGGTGTTTAGTTGAAAACTTTAACCAGTGGACAAGGCAATACAAATACTTAAATTGAATTTATATGTAATGATCAATTCTAGAAGCCTTATTCAGTCCTTTTATTGAGATTTTACGAGTGATTTTTTCAATGGAACAACATTAAGTAGAAAATTTAATATACTCAAAGCATCTGTTTTAACGAGTACTTTTAAAAATTAAAAAAAAAAATTATATGTTTATATATGTATTTTATGTGCCATGTATTAATGTATCATCCTAATTTATACCTATATCCCTACTAATATTATAAATATGAATGTGAGTTAGTTTGTTACGTTTTCACGCAACAACTACTTAACCGATCGTCATGAAACTTTATACACATATTTTTGAAGCTACTAGAAGTAACATGGGATATTTTTTATTAAAAAAATAATTATTATTTTTACTACAGTTTCCAATTAACTATAGTAAAATATTGAGTATAGTTTTATTGAAATGATATCTGGTACTTATTTAATGACTTAAATGCGAGCGAAGCCGCGGGTAAAAGCTAGTAATATATAAATAATACAGCTTCTATGACAATTGATTATCTGGAATAAATTACTCTATGTGCTAAATTGCTATATCTACTTTTAAAATAGCATTATGCTTCATGATTACACAAACCTTTAAAATATTGAAATATTTATATGTAAATAGGATAATTTCTAAACGTATCCCAGCCATTTGAGAAGAAACATGAAAATTGCTGAAGAGCAAGTTGCTGATGGCTTAGATTAGTCAACAACATGAGCGTTATATTAAAACCTTAGCGTTCTTACATTTATGAGCATTTTACTTTCGACAATTTGATTCGTACTTCTACATTCAGTTACTTCCGTTAATTAATGGAAACTGAGATTCTTTGCATCTGTAATATACTTAAGAAAATTATACTGAATTTTTATAGAAAAATTTCTTAACCTCGCGTTTATATTGTATATTTTAATTCTTTTATGAAGCTGAAAAATAATTGATTTTTTTATTTCATTTGTTTTGGTCACATGTGGACATTATTAATGTAAAATTTAAAAAACTATTATAAGTATTTATTTTGATTAATTCCTTTCAAGGTTTTGAAGGTTTTACAGTCATTACTAAATAAACACAATATCAAATTTTTATTTTTTTAAAATTCTAGTTAAATCAAGCCAGCAATACTTCAATAAATACTAAGTCCAATCTAGTTCTGACCCAGTGTCACGCCAGTATAGACATCAGCAATCAATATGGGGCGAGCGCGGCATATATCAACGAGTCATTGAGTACAGAAAAAGTTTCAGGTTTCACTATTGAGCAATATAAATAATACAATCAGACATAACATTGATGGTAAAAGTGGTTGTTTTAAAGCCAAACGAGCTTTTGTTGGCAACAAGCTGCCTTAATTCTATGGCTTGGACATAACCTCTTAGCTGATCAGCTCTTGGACCATCTTTGTAGAGCATTTTTATTCTAATAGCTTATTTCGCTAAACGACCGTCCGTTATTGTGATTACAAACATTTGTCATTAACTGTCTGCTCGCAATTTCTTATGTTATTTATACTAATACTATAAAGAGAAAACATTTGATTGTTTGCTTGTTTGCATTGAATAGGCTCCGAAACTACTGGACTGATTTGAAAAATTCTTTCACCATTAGAATCCTACATTATCCCTGATGAACATAAATATAGAATATTTTCAAAAACGTGTGAAAAAAACACAAAAAAACATCATTATATTGCGTACGCTGCGGAAATTATTAACAATAGAGCAAAGTGACGTACTACAGTTTTATAGAGGACATCAATATCTACAAAAGTGTGCGATACCATATGTCTAACTATTACAGTCACAATAACTAGCACGCAGCCTAGACCACATTATTAGTACCTGTATTAATCCTTATCGAAATAAATCATATACTATAAAACGTTTGTTAAGGGGTTGCAAATAAAGGCAAACACCAGTCACCTCCGCTATGCCGGCTATATGTCAAATTTAACGTTCAATTTTGGATCGAACAATTGCATTCAGAATGCTTTGAGGTATTTCATTAAAATATTTTATTCGTTTGTGTCGAATGCGTTGTGTATCAGAGTGGGGTTTATATTCCAACAGCCACACAACTAGTTATACAAAAACTAAAGCTTTGCAATATATACTTGAATACTACAGTATAAAGATTAATTTAGTTTGTGAATTGAGTAGATAGGTTAGTTGTTTTTGTAGACAGGTAAAATTACAAGGTAATACAGCGAGCGATGTTTAATTTAATCAAGTGCCGTAACGTCAGCAAAACGATCAGGCATTTAATTCATAAAATTCCTTTGAAGTCTGTACTTACGTTTATTGTGATCCCTAAATGACGGCTCGTTTGTTTAATTTTATTTTAATGATAGTTAATTTATTTTAATTAAATATTTGTATTAATACTTACAGCTTTTCAGCTAATAAATATTAAAATGAAAAATTTAGTGTATCAGCTACATTAACTTTTCATAATTAATGTTTTTTTTTTAAATGCTACATCATTTTTTTATAGTAGTTTCACCTGATATAACCACACACAACTCCATCTGAAACACTCGCCTTCAGTATACAGGCTTGAAAACTATATACTAGTTGACTCGTTATACCGGTTGCTTTCAGGCTGATCTTGAAACATGACTACAACGACATACCCAGACAGCCTATCTACGTCTAATATTCTATCTAATTAGCAATAATTACGTAGATATATATAAGATTTCCTTTACGATATTATTTATACTAAAAATCTAGCCTTTTGTTTTAATGGTCTATCTATACTATAGGTTCTCAAACTTTTTTGGCGAAGGAAAAAGCCTTAATATAATTGTAAAAAACTATTTTATATGTATTTATGAATAATCATATTGCAATGTAATATTTAGTTGGAATATTTAGATATAACCTTATAATCTCCCTTTGGTAGGCATTTTTTGCAGTATTTTAGTCCTAGGGTTCCGCGGAACACCACTTTGAGAATGGCTGGTCTATACACACTCTAGCTATATTTGATATAATTTAGTTGTTTTTTTTTTAAATTTCGAATTAATAATATATATAGTACCTACATATATATATAAATAAACGTAAGGGAAATGAAAATAAACAACAGTTTTACAGCTCAACTGAAACAAGTTGCAGTTTCAGCGATAGTTTCAGTGCAATAAAAGTGTATATTTTTCCGCTATGGCTTGCAGCTTACACCCTTGGGTCACATACAATCTTGACCTACTAGAAATTCTAGACTGGGAAATACTATTATTGTTCATGCTTACAGTCTCACTGGTATGCGGAAGTTCCTCAATTCGATTCCTGCTCCAAAAAAAAATTAATAGATGTAACATATTTATTTCAGGTTTCAGTATTTACTAGACCTGGGTTTGATACTCGTAGAGCAAGTTATATATCAGGGATGGACAGTGTCCTTGATAGTCCAAGCCATTTTTCAGGTATTAAAAAAACATTACTCTTAGTCTTTCATATTTCTTGTCAATAATTTAAAAGACATTTTGAAACACATACGGAACGATAATATTTTTTTACAAATATAAAATAACACAAAAATGAAAAGGGAACTCGGGTACATATATCGAGAACCTCAAATAATCCTTCAAAGAGCCGTATGTGACTCGCGAACCGCAGATTGACCCCCTGTTATATATGTTTTATTTTATTATTTATTATTTAGTTATAAACTGCTATAGAAGGAGATCCGAGAATAGCAATCGCGTCTACATGTTGAGGGTATTCCTAATTTTACTGTGAATCTATGTATTGGCATTACGAATGAATTCAAAACCAACTATAGTATACAAAGCTTTGAAAATTGTGATATAAAAACGTAAAATAATACCAAAAACAAGGGAATACTTTCCCAACTAAAATAAAAGATTTATTATCATTTTGATAAACGTCTTCGGTTTTTTTTACAACTTGTTTTTTAGGAAATGGAATCTACACCGAATACACAAACAAATTTTAAATTCATATTTTCTAGTGGGTCGTTTACAGGTTAGTGCGTGTGTGTTTCCGAAACGCAAACTATAAATCTAGCATTCAGAAATGTATATTGGTTGATAAGAAATAGCTTCGGGTTACGGGAAGAAGCTGAATAGTTGCCTGAATTTAAGTAAGCAGATTTTATATCCGAAATAACACCCGAATTTAAAATAAAGTTCCAAGTAAAACATTCTTAAAGAAACATAATAATTGTACAATAATTACAAAAAGAAAAATTCATCGTCCGAGAACGCTACAGGAGTTAATACGACTTTTTTTACACAATGTCTGTGTTACGTACAAAAACAGAAGCCGTGCCAGTCCAAAAATTATACGCCTATTCGATCTACTTATTCGGCCCATTTGAGACGAAAAGTGGTACACAAATTAAACAAAAACACGTAATATTAATTTAACTATCTATAATAGGATTCCTAAAAGTGAAACCTACCTACCAGGTCTAGTTACTAGTTATGTTCTAGACTAGACAATGCCATCTATCAGCGGGTAGTCAGAAACATTAAAAAAATATATAACAAAAGTAAACAATAAAATAATACACTAGTGGAAAAAATTAATTACAGTTAAATACTCTTTTACAAACCGTCAAATTAAAGCTTAATAAATACCTTATTTGACACATATCTTGGTTTAGTAATAAAATTTTTTTTAAGTTCATCGAGCCAATAGAATATGCGAAAAAAATCGGTTGTCTGTAAAGTCGGTTTACTGACGATAGTTGAACGTGACAACGTCTTAAGAAAATACTGAATGGTAGCATTTTTCAAAAGAAAAATTTAATTTCATTTGTTTAATAGATTTGTATGTATATAGAGAAGGAGGTAATTGGAAATCACAATGAAATTGATCAAGTTAGATTTATTTGTACGCATAAATACAATTATGTCATTTTTTTACAATTTAATAGTTTTTACATGTAAATGTACTATAGTATAGCAGCTGTCCACGCAGACGCATCGCTCACTCAAGTAGAGAGAGAGACGGATGTCGTACGCTGCCGAACGCGAAGGCCGATTTGCCTTATATGGAACGCCTCAGAGCGGGGTAACGCCGCATGAGTCATGTTTTTTCGTGCGTGCAGCCGGCTCAATCGAATTATAAGACGTTGTCACGTCAAAAAATTGGTAAATTATTTTTTCACACTATTTCTTATGTTCCTGTGAAATCTGTGACTTCTAGAATTTTTTAATTTATAAATCTTCAAACTAGAAATCTTAAGCTTTAAAACGCATAGTTATTTATCTTGATACGACAATCTTTCACTGAGATACAGCATTTTTAATATCACCGAAAAATTTCGAATTTTGTTTTGAAAATTAATTTTTTTCACTAGTTTATGTATATAAATACATATATAAAAGTATTAATAAATATATACTGCAGCAATAATAATAATAATATATAGTTTTAGAAACTACCCTCAATACATTACACAGTGAGTCACTAAATAAGAGCTGCAAGTTATTACAAATTATGAACAATATTAGCAATATTAACTCGACACGGGCATTTTAAAACAGCAATAATGATAACGGTTCGCGTTGAAAATGTTATAGAATTATCTTCCAGCTCATTTAATAGGATCTACCCCCAAAAATAATTAAGTGTTCCATTCTGTAAAGGGGTTGTCATGTTTTATAAATATAAAGATTTACATATTTAATCGTACATTGAGTATATATATGTATATGTATCCCTTTGAATTTTAAATCTATTTTCATATGAAAGATTGGTTTCTTATTGACGTAATCAATTTTAATCTTAATTTGTATGCCAATACCTTAAATTAAGCTAATGACAAAAGCATATAAGTAAGTCCAGATGTTTTTTTCGCATTTAATAGTTTCTTAACTCGACCCATGGGACGAAAGTGTACGGTTTGGAATAGATAACACTTGGAAGTCCAGTGGGGTCTGGTTTTTATTAAGGCCATTACAGCCGCGGTATAATTTATAGTTTTTCTACTTACGGACATAGTGGGTTTGTTTTCCAGCCTATTCCCCTGTATTTTTAGGGTAAAAGCGCTCGTTAGATACCTATTTTTGTAAGAGATAATAAGTTATGTAATAAAGATTTATTGTAATTGTTTTGTATGCTTCTATTCTTTTGTTTTAATGGCGTCTAATTTTTTAACATGCTTCGTTGACTTCACATCAACAGTTACTTGGAGAAACAATTTTAATGAATTTCAATCTTTATTATAGTAGTCAGCTAAAACTACTCAAAGATATTAAAAATACTGATCCAATAACCAGCATCAATATACCTACCACATTCAATATTAATTCCTATCGCCAATAAGAAAAGAATTCGAATAAAATCGATCAATTTAATTTAAATACAAGAATACTCCTGCAGGGTATACTAGTATTGTCTAACTGCATTAGACTGAGTTTTTATAAATATTTACGTGTTTGTAGCATTGATGCAGGATTTTCTTTGGTAGGTATTCAATACGGACCAATAAAACTAAAGGTCTTTATTGCATGTCACATTGCTATTTAAAAATATCAAAAACAATTATTTACCAATACGACACTGTGTTAGAGCATAACAAATTATTAGTATATAAAACAATTGACAAAATAATTAAAAAATATTTTAAATAGATTACATAATTATTTTCAAACTAGCTTTTACCCGCGGCTTCGCTCGCATTTAAGTCATTAAATATTATAAATATGAGAGATCATTTCAATAGAAATAAATCAATATGATAACTGTATTTTCTTGCTGGGCTGGAATTATCAATTTTTAAAAATTATTTTTTTTTAATAAAAAGTATCCCATGTTACTTCTAGTACCTCCAAAAATATGTCTACAAAGTTTTATGATGATCGGTTAACTAATTGTTGCGTGAAAACGTAACAAACAAACTCACATTCATATTTATCATATTAGTAGAGACATACATATTATTATTAACTATTCAGAATCATTGAAATTGTGTAAAGCTAGAAGTATTGTATATCGTAAACAAAACAATTTCGAGCGTCTGTCAAGCGTTATTTGTCAAAATTAATGAAACTATAATTTGAAATGTCACGTTGTGTGGAAGTTCTGTAACCCCTTGAGGGATTTCTTAACGAGCCAGAACTGTTCAAAGAGGGGCGATGTTTTTGATCAAATTTGTTCATACATTTTAGATTTTGAATAGCAATTGTTTTAACATAACGACATAAATTTGATACAGTACATTTAGATGTTTGTTTTTTATATACTTTCTCGATATAACTATATCTTTTCTGAACTTGTACATAGATGCATATATTTATTACAAATTATAAAGCTTTACAAAGTTTGCTGTAATTCATGTAAGCCATATAAGGTCTTTTAAATTACTTCGCAAATAATCAACACTGATGTGATGGGGTAATACTTTGACCCGCAGTTATATGGTAGAATAAGTTGTCAATTATTTGAAGAAAATTTTAATAAGGCATTTTCACTTCGAAACCTTCAAATGAATCATTCTGTATTATTTTTATATATCTATAAAATAGTATGCATGCATATATATTAGTTAATAACTCTCAACACATTTTAAAGAACAAAATAAACTTTCCAAAATCTTCCAAAGAACAAAACCTTCTACTATAACATACAATAATTAATTTATAATATTAAGTTTTTAAAATACATTACGGCATTTCAACTCGGTCCCTATTCACTATATCACATAAAACCATCAATGTAGTGCGAATTTATGTATTGATTTGAAATTATTATTATAGTAGAAGACAAGCCTTAAAGTTTTGACACTATATGCCTAAACGAAGACGGTTTAAGACAGTGAAAGTCTGGAACATTAATGCAAGCAACTTAAAAGACGTCTAGTTTGTCTAGTACTTATTTTAACTACATTTTAAACTCTTGTCTAATATTAGTCCAATCTGTCATTTTTATAGTAACTCTGCGTATTACCCCATATTGACAAAACATACTCCTCTATAGCAGACAGACATACACTGAAAATATTTATTAGTCCAATCTGTCATTTTTATAGTAACTCTGCGTATTACCCCATATTGACAAAACATACTCCTCTATAGCAAGATTCTGAAACGCGACTACACGGATATCACGCTTGATAGCAATCCTGGGATAATAACCTTTATCGGTCCGCCTACCATTCTTATTCAGTTTGATATCTTACGAGACAGTTATTTACGAGTTTCTTATGGTATTCTTCTCGTCATACGCCTTTCCAAAGTCACGGTAGAGTCTAACGATGAGCAAGTACACGCCTTTAGTGCCTATACTAATAAACAATTTTCATTTCATTTCATATCCGAAGTAGACGTTATCAGATAAACACCAGAAGTGGCTTGTCCTCATCTCACATACTAAACAGCTGTATAGTTTTATATGATTATAAAATAAATAACAAAATTTTCATTAAAAATATTCTTTTGTAGTACAAAGTGCCTTTTAAAATAACTTAATCTAGTTTTTTTTTTCTCAACATTCCCTTTATATCATGAATTTACTTTTACATAAAACATGGTAGAGTCTATAGCAATTAAAAATACAAATTTGATAAATAAATAAATATTAGTTTCATATAACTCAATAATTGAGTTATATGACTTATCAAAATTTACTTTACATAATATGTACATTGTACATATTCGAAAACACTCTATGTAGCAATTAAAAATGTAAGAGTATATATACAGCTACTTCTCAACCACTGTGCCGCGGCAATTTTGTGTGCCACGAACTTTTAAAAGTGTGCCGCTAAATGTTACATATATAATAATAATAAATACTTTATTGCTTTAAAACATAATAATAACAATACAACAACAATAGGAAGCAGATTTAGAGCAATTGGCGATCTTATCACTAAAAGTAATTTCTTCCAGATAACCAATTGTCATAGAAGAAGCAGCAATAGTATTGGGCAATGCAATTTAGATATGCATATAATAATGGTAATATTATTAAATAATATGACTTACAAATTTTTAAACTTATCGATTTTTTGTGTACTGCCAAATTTAAAAATCGGTAAAAGCGTGCCGCAACAAAAAACAAAAGATTGAGTAACACTGGTATAACTATTAAAAATATAGAGTTGATAATTAAATGTCAGAATTAAATTAATAATTGAATACTATTATATATCAAAAATTCATTTTAATACTTCCTGTTATTATGATAAAAATACTAGCTAGTACAAGATAGTGGCTGTGACGTCATCAGTTTTCTGAAATACCCGAATGTGTTTATATTTTCAATATTATCAAATAACAAAGAGTATAGAGTCAGCAGCTTTCCTGTAGTCTACATTAAGCTTGTTCAGTGAAACTTTAATAAGCTTCAGAGCGCAGGAAGTGCAACAGACAAAAACATAATTTGTTTCATATAGCCTTTTATCCTATAACCTTTGCTTTATTGTCTAATGCTTCCTTACGAGGCATCTCTTTAGTTTATTTATCACAAATATATCACACATTTAAAAATCACAACAATCCTCCGTCCTGAGTAATATATCATCAAATTCAAATTCATTTATTTGCCATAAATATGGTTAGTAACATAGGTCTTAAAGTAATGTTAGTAGTATCACATATAGAAAATAATTTTATACAATATAAATTATTATTTCAACCTTAAATGCTAAATAATGTCAAATTAGCCCTCCGTCAAGCGTGGCCGATCTCACAGGCACATAGGTTCTATGAAGTTTTTTAGTTTTTAGTCTGATTTAAAGGGGAAAAGAAAAATTTATATATATTTTTGAATAAAATTTATTTCTAAACATTCCAATAAAATAGACTGATTTTAATTTTAATCTTAGATTTAATTAGAAAACATTTAATCATCAAATTTCCCAACAGAGCCCGTCAAGCAGACCGCGCCCGATCTAAGGAGTTTTCGAGGGGCGCCCGACGAAGGGTTAAACTACAAAATGTCACTCATAAATTCCCCAATTCAATAATAACAGTTATTTATTAGAAATACATTATTCTTTTTGAATGCATTAAGACCATCAATGTCTCTTATAACCCTAGGTAGATCATTTATCTTTCAACTTAAACTTAAATCACTATACCTATCTCCAGAGGCGGCTCGTCCTAAAAAGCGCTGGTGCAGTGCACTCCCACGAAAATTACAGAAGTAATCTATATTTCTTCATAATACATACTATCCTTACATTACATTCATTCTATTCTACTATGCCTATACAATAGTATATTATATTACCTATATCTACGCCGCTGTAATATAAGTTCTGTAATTTTCGTGAGAGTGCACTGCACCAGCGCTCTTTAGGACGAGCCGCCTCTGCCTATCTCCTTCTGAATAATATTAGTATATATTAAAATTATATATGTGTATGTTCATTATATATTTAGTTTACTTATATTTATGTATTTTATTTATCTAAATTGCATTGCCCAATACTATTACTGCTTCTTCTATGACAGTTGGTTATCTGGAAGAAATTACTTTTAGTGATACAATCGCCAATTGCTCTAAATCTGCTTCCTATTGTTGTTGTATTGTTATTATTATGTTTTAAAACAATAAAGTATTTATTATTATTATTAATAATATGCCCGGGTCCATACTCGACATTGGCAGAATTGTCTCCATTAGTCATTAAGATAATTAAAATCAATAACCTCAGAGATAGCCTTAAGCATTTATTTTCGAGCTCAATTAGCTTACTATATACGTTGGAGATTGTCAGTTCAATGATATAAATTATAGTTAAAATAAAAATAACATTAACCAGAACAGCTTGATAGTGAATATTTCAAATTTTCTCGTCAGTGAGGGATGATCCCTGAATTTTGTAAACCCTCCTGAAATTCCCTCTCTATTTGCGGTCGAGGGCGTGTCTGATAGAACCGTGGTGCATTCCTCAAATATTCCATTTTACTTTTGACAACTATTACACCAAGTTATTTAATTAACTGGGTTGTGATTTTTGGAACCTAAATATAGTACATACAGATATTATTATATCATAATATAATACCTACAACAAATGCTGTATGAACCATGAATAATTCTCTAATGCAGAAGTTCCCAAACTATGGATCGCGAAATGTTATATGTATGTATGTTTTAACAGAATGTATTTTCATTTCAATTAGAACAAACGATACAGCATGAAGTAGTTCCACGACTCGCCGCTAGGGAATCTGCGCATTAACAATATTTTCAGCCATGAGGTGAATCCAAAAATTGGTAATTTTTGTTAGATGGATAGGTTGCCTAGTCAACTTTGGGAGCCACTGCTCTAAAATGAAAAAGAGTGAATGATATTCTAACTTATTCTTTTTTTACATATATTTATAAACATATGTTATTTTAACTCGCATAGTGGGGACGAATGTTACACTCAGACATCTGTATGTGATAACAGCTGTCTCTACTCATGGATCACACTGGGATCTGGGCACATGTTAGGCTACTATAAAAAAAAATATTGCCAAAAAAATTCAGCTATCCTCTAACTAACTGGCAATACAACCTGTAACCTGGACTAATGCGCTTGCCACTTGCTACTGCGCTTAGTAATTTAAATAATGTAAATATCTCCGTCGAGCTCTGCATACCTTGGAAGGAGCAAGTCGTGATGATAAGAAGCAAAGCGCCGCGTCTCCGTAATTAAATACGCCAAATACCAACACGGGAATTGCGCAAAATTTTCATATTTACTTTAAAAGAACAAAAGTGTTGAGAACTTTTCATTTTGCAAAAACTAAACAAAAAGTACAGTTAACAACGAAGAGACACGACAAAGTGTAAGGGGAAAAGTGAGACAGCCAATTCATAGAAAAAGATGAAAAACAAGCCTTTCTTTTGATGTGCGAAGGCCGACACAGGGGACAAATCTACAGTACACTCAACACGAACACTCACAAAACTATCATAACTTAATATTATTTAATGTTGATTACATTACTGGGAATATTACACCCTTTTGAATTCATTATTTTTTATTTATTTATTGATAAAGCCCACCTACAAAATTACATTAGAACTACATATTATATAAACTAAATGAAATTTCAATTATAGGATAGGACTGCATGCTCAAGGTGATAAAGGGATAGATACTAACTACAGTTCTAATAAAATCATTGATAAATGAATTCTAAAGAAAACCGTGATAAATCACTGTGATTTTTATATATATATATATATACAATCACTCATATCATAAAAATTGATTTTAATAAACGGACTTGTAAAAAGTTATATGTCAATAAAAATATTCATATAATTTCGGAGCAATATATTAGAAGTTTTTTAGATTCAAAATGACATTATTAATTCTATGTAATATTTTTAAAAAATATTGATTTCTATAATCTTCTATTTTTTAATTATAATTGCTTAGTTTGCAAGACTAGCGGTTAATTATATTATATTGTAGTGGAAATATAATTTTGTTGTAAAAATAAATGAAGATTAGGTAAATATCAAAAAGGAAGAAAGATCAATAACCACAAAAGACCAAGTTGAATTTCGAACTTTATAAGTGATTGGAACATTGATATGAATAATCACAGTGATTTTTAAAAATATTTCATCACATTATTTTTCACTTTATATTTCATCATATAAATATTACACAATTTAACCCAGCTTTTTGAAGCGCTCTCAAACTTTTATTGTTAAGTGTACTTCTACACTACAAGTTTCATTCTAGTACAAGGAACTTATAAAGTAAGAATGTGTATTTTTTTTTGCTGACTGTACTTATTTTTAAAGTTTTCACAGAACGTGTAGGTGGAAGTGTTTTATTTAAAGCTTGCAATGGACTTTCAAGTTTTGTCCAATGATCATGTATTATTTTATACTAGCATTTACCCGCGGCTTCGCTCGCATTTAAGTCATTAAATAAGTATCAGAGATCATTTCAATGGAAATGAATTGAAAAACTGTTTCATTTTCATTGGCGAAAACGAAATTAAAATTAAAACAGTGAAGCATAGCTAGTTAATTATATATTAATTAGTCTTATTAAAATAATTAAGGTCTTATGAAAGATAGCGGCCCCAGAGAAGCTTTAAAGCTTGTCATGATGGAGCAAGTTGATAGAGACCGCGTAGGGGAAACTTAAGACTTTGGATACTTAGTAAAATAATTAAAACTAAATTCTAAACTTATATAGTTCTAAGGATTATAATTTATTGTTAATATAATGTCATTTAGGTTATAAATTGTTTCTTATGTTAATGTATAATATATAATATTATAAATGTTTTCACGCAACAACTACTTATTAACCGATCATCATGAAACTTTGTACACATATTTTTGGAGTAAAAAAATTTTACTATAGTTTCCAACTGACTATAGTTGCAGCTGTTTGGAATCATATTGATTTATTTCTATTGAAATGATTTCTGATACTTATTTAATGACTTAAATGCGAGCGAAGCCGCGGGTAAAAGCTAGTTTTAATATATAAGTAACAATAATTTTTCAATTTAACCAGCTCTATTTTGATTTCCACTCAGATAAAGAACTTTTAATATCAAAATTAAGATGAAAGAAAATTAATTTTTAACACTACTTACCTATAAACTTTATATATCCCAAGAGTTTTAAAAAGTAGACTCATTATTAATATATTTATTTAGACATACACAAACAGTTAAGAAACCATAACATGAAAGTAACAACTACACTAGACTAGAGAAATAAAGCTAAATTTGTTAACCTAACAGTTGTGATAAACATCTGAAGAAAACTATATACATTAATGATTAAATACGAATGCCAGTCTGCTGCTCGAACATAGAGTGTTATAGGAAAGCCAAGTGCAAAATTGACTTGAGCTTTTTAGGCTTTAAATGGCTAAAAAATAAAATTTTCATATATATCTTTATTAATATACTAGCAGTTGCCCGCGACTACGTCTGCGTAATAATGAAGATATAGAGTACTATGAAGTTTAATTATGTTTCATATTTCAGTCAACAGAAAATGCCTTCCACACCCCTGTTGCAAAATCTACTAACTGCCTCTCCGTCAAATTTCTAGTTTGTAGCAAAAAAATTATACAAACCTGCGAGAGCCCTTACAACTCCTTAATCTAGCCCTGTTGCAAAATCCGTTCTTTGCAGACGTCAACTAACTATAAACTAACTCCCTGTCAAATTTCATCTTTGTATGTCAAGCGGATTTCGAGAGAACTTACGCTTTTATTTTCATTGAATTAGATATGAATTACAATGTGAACTTAAAATAAAATGAAATATATCTTAAAAAAACAATTGAAAAACTGACAGCACATTTGACCGCCAAAATTAGGCATAGACATCGAATTGTGTGAACTTAAAATGTAATATTTCTTTAGAAAACAATTGAAAATATTCTATAGCCTATGTTCATCAGGGATTTTTTACGATTCTAATGGTAAAATAATTTTTCAAATCGGTCCAGTAGTTTCGGAGCCTATTCAATACATACAAACAAACAATCAAATGTTTCCTCTTTATATAATAGTATAGATTTAGTACAAACTAAATGCCCAAATTGATATGCTAAATACAACTTAGTATCGTTGTACCTCGCATACATATAATTCTCGTCCGCATTTGGTCGCCACATACTAATATATTAGCAAGGATTTACTGCCGACGCCTGTCACAGTTAGGGGACTGAATACGCTACCACTATTCAGGTTTCAGATGCTTTTAAACGTCTGTATTTTAGTATTTATTTATTACGTACGTACAATGTAAACCTGGGCTGGGTTTACTAACATTTCTTTAAATTGCTTAATTTTATTTTATGCGGTTTATTTTGATTATTTCTAATTCAACTTTACAGCGATCATAACAGCGAAAGAAAACAGCATTTCAAATTAGACAATGTTAGTAGCTAATAACTTATTAGTCATTGACTTAACATCTGATACTAAATCAAGAATGTATATATGTAGGACCTAAGTAGACAGGATAAATTCATCTCGTTATACCTGACTACACTTTTTTCTAATAGCAGTCATATGACTACACTTTCTTCTGATAGCAGTCATATGACTACACTTTTTCTAATAGCAGTCATATGACTACACTTTCTTCTAATCGCAGTCATATGACTGTACTCCGTCTGGTGTTAAGCTAGAGCTCAATCTGTAAGCGGAGACAACTGCTACCATAGACAAATGTCTGCAGACAACAGTCGCGTCGCTAATCCCGAAATGCGACTAGGTCACTGAACTTTAATTAAATGTCAAATAAAAATACTTCTGCAGAAAGCTTTATAGAACAAGGAAATAGCATGTAGTTTGAATTCACAAACCAAGTGGCGTTCACCAATCAGCATGAAGATTTAAATAGTAATTGACGTGCACAAGTGGCCTGTTCTGTACCATGTTTCTAGTATTCCACTGGAGTGTTAATAATGCTTTCAAAGGGTTAGTTTTATTTATACCTTTTTTTGTGACCAACGTGGTCGAGGCGAGAATATATAATATCACAAATAAAACTCAAAATTATGTACTTACATTGTATAAAATATTCTAACACTCATAAAAATTAATTATTAAACAAACTTATATCGAATAATCGGGATATTTCATGCAAAAAATAAAAACAAAAGAAAATTATTAATAATAATAAATATTATCATCTAACTTATTGTTTTATACGCATAGGGACACAAAGGCACTAATGGGGTCACAAAATAACGACGAACAGGAATGAAACCACTAACCGTATACGAAAATTACACGTTTGCTCAATTTCCCTAAATTGTATGGTTTCCTAGAAGCTCGGACTACACAAACTTTTGCTAAGTTTAATTATGAATATTAAGTGAACTGTTATTATCTGATATTGTTTAAAGTTTACTTCTTGGTGCTTTTCAAGTTTGTATTAAACTTTTGCTATTTTTTCGTTTATAATTAGTTCCGACTTTTCATGTATACAATAACAACCTGCTTCCCGCAGATACGAAGTTTATTACACCTCAGAAATAAGTACATTAGAAGCGCTTTAAAGGTAAACGAAAGTAGTGTCTAGAGCAGGGGTCGGCAACCTTTTTTGGCCGCGGGTCAAAATTAACCAAAGTGCGAGTATTAAAGAGACGTTTGGATCAGAGATATTTTCGTATTAAAACAACATTTTAGTAATTAATAAGATATAGTTTTATGAAGAAAATACAAACATAGTTGAATAAACTTTATTAATAAGCTTTCGCTACGATATCAATGGCCCTCCTGATGTTGAACTTGTGACGTAAATTATTGGGGAAAAAGAAAAAAATGTTTGTATATCTTATACTTTATTTTCGGAACTAAAGTGGGTCACTTGAAACTACCAAATGGGGCACTTGGTGATCCACGGGTTATAGGTTGCCGACCCCTGGTCTAGAGCAATGATTCTGAACCAATGCCGCGGCATTTTTGTGTCCCATGAAATTCTAAAAGTGTGCCGCCAAATTTTGAAATCGTTAAAATCGATTGCCGCAACAAAAAAGAAGATTAACAATCACTGGTCTAAAGTCAAGAAAAAAAGTTGACTTTCCATGATCTCTGATTACCTACTGAAACTTGAACGTAAAGTTCTTTGAAAGGATTTGATGAAGTAAAAACAAAAATATTTTAAAATAAATTGAAACATTCAGTATTTCAATGATTCAAAACAGTGAATAATATATATTCCCAAAAATAGCTAAAAAATAAAGTGTAAATTTTTTTTGTCAATTGTTTTATAGAATGTATAATAATAAACAAATAAAATTTCATAAAACAAAACAAAAAGTTTACAAATAAATAATAATAATAAAATTGTGATATAGTTATAGTTAAGTGATGGGTCCCATATGACAGGCATTGATTAGTGTGGGAGCATTGAAAAGCATACTGTTATTTTACTTTAATAATAAATAAATAAATCCTGTTTGTTAGTATTTTCAACTCAAAATAAATAGGTCTTATGTAACATAGGAAATATAAAGTATAGCATGAATCGTTGACAAGTTATAAGCTCATTGTATCGTGTAAGGGAGGCTTTATTTGCAGGTCTCGCGGGAGTCATGTAAAGTCGGAAGACCGTTAGGGCGTCTAGACAAGAAGCGGTTTTCAAGTTGTTTCAGTTATATTTTTACTAATATTTTTATTAATAAACTTATAGTTCAATATTCGAATCTTGCAAGAAAATTTATTTGTTTATTAATTACTAGCTTTTACCCGCGGCTTCGCTCGCATTTAAGTCATTAATTAAGTATCAGAGATCATTTCAATAGAAATGAACCAATATGATAACTATATTTTCTTGCTTGGCTGGGATTATCAATTTTTAAAAATTACTACATACAATGATATTTCCTAACCTCAAAATTTCAAATAGTTTTATACTGCATATATAAAAATGACAGACGGAAATAAAAATAAATAAAAGAAAATCCAAACAGCTGAAACTACAGTCAATCGGAAACTACCTATAGTAAAAAAAATAATAATATTTTTTAATAAAGAGTATCCTATGTTACTTCTAGTACCTCCAAAAATATGTGTACAAAGTTTCATGATGATCGGATAAGTAGTTGTTGCGTGAAAACGTAACAAACAAACTCACATTCACATCTATGATTATTCAATTCAATTTTAAATTTGGAAATATTTTTAATTCATTGTAGACCTACGCTCCTTCCACCGTAACATTTTTTTCATAACTAGTTCTAGCTCTCAGGTTTTATATCTGATTTCTATTTCGTGTGTTGAAATTCATAATTATGTATATACTAGCGGTCCGGAACATCAAATTCATGCATCAAACAGCATGAATGACATAAAAAGTTTCAATTACTGTCAACACTGAAAATAGTTTCAATTTGACAGCACAATCCGCCATTTATTGAATTAATTTGTTACAAAAAATATGACAAATGAAGAACCGCTCAACCGATTTTGTGCAAACTTCACATAAACCATCTACTAAATAGTCCGAACAAAGCCTAAACATTTGGTTTGGATAGGTGAGCCCGTTCTTGAGTTATAAAATTACAACGAAAATTGCCACTTATTTTTATATATATAGAAGAGAAGATATATCATTAAAAAGTCTTGTAATTAAACATTAAATACATAGAGTATAACCCATATGTTCGTGCCTGCCTCGTTAGTACGAGCAGCGAGTTTTATGATGTTAATATGATTGCAGAGCCCTGCAACAAATGAGCCCCAAAAGACACGGCAGGGGTCCACAAATGACCCAAATACGCTTCTATAGGGTAAACGTCCTACTTGTACTTCGTTACTTACCGAGCAACCGTGATCGGACAGTTAAAGATATGCAAAAATCATGACCCCTTTGTATATGACATCTGTAATTGTTAGCTAGTGTAAAATATTACCTACTAGCTTTTACCCGCGGCTTCGCTCGCAATTAAGTCATTAAATAACTATCAGAGGTCATTCCAATAGAAATGAATCAATATGATCTAACCTCAAAAATTCATACACTTTTGTACTGCATATATAAAAATTACAGACGGAAATAAAAATAAATATAGAAAAATTCTAAATAGCTGAAATTATAGTCAGTTGGAAACTATAGTAAAAAAAAATTTTTTAATAAAAAGTATCCTATGTTACTTGTAGTACCTCCAAAAATATGTGCACAAAGTTTCATGATGATCGGTTAAGTAGTTGTTGCGTGAAAACGTAACAAACAAACTCACATTCACATTTATATAGTAGGGAGGATAACGTAATATGATGCTGAAGTATTTATTAGAACTACAATAGCAGAAAAAAATTCGAAGCTAGTTATGTCGTGTTAATGGGACGTAATACTATAGACTAGTCTTAGAGTTATTAATGTGAAATCCCACTGGATAATAGGCGACGAAACCATAACTCCATGGATAATAACAGTAAAATATAATAGAAGAAACCTTGTAAATTCAATATAATACCTAAACAAACTTAATGAAGGTCACGACCAGAGGCGGCTCGTCCTAAAGAGCGCTGGTGCAGTGCACTCCCACGAAAATTACAGAAGTAATCTATATTTCTTCATAATACATATTATCCTTACGTTACATTCATTCTATTCTACTATGCCTATGCAATAGTATATTATATTACCTATATCTACGCCGCTGTAATATAAGTTCTGTAATTTTCGTGGAAGTGCACTGCACCAGCGCTCTTTAGGACGAGCCGCCTCTGGTCACGACCTCTTGTGTCTTTTTAAAAACACCGCCAATGAAACACTGCCGTCAATGAAAACCCTATTAAATTATTTGATTAATAATAATCAACAAATAGTAATTAAATAATTAACAAAATTTAATTACTAAAATATAAAAGATTTACCTTGAACTTTTAAAATGCGACGCAATATCCAGTTGTAGCCATAACAGTAGCACGCACCCTGATACTTATTCACGTAGCTATGTTTAGAGAATAGATGTTGCGATGAAAGTGCTGTTTAGGCGCTATATTTTGACCTGTATGATTTGTTTGACCTTTTTCAGTTTAAATGAAGCTAAATCTAAACCATCTTCCTTCGTAATCGTATTTTTATGTTTTTTTATTATTATTATTTTATTTTTGTTTTGTTTATTGTTATTATTATTACATTAACTCAGCATATGCATAGTTTTGGATCACAATTTCAACATATAGAATACATATTTGTATTGTTCCCGTTCTAATATTCACAGCAAATGTGCATGATTTCATTACCGAATAAATAACGGGTCAAAAATTACAGGTCAAAATGGAAATATACTTATTGCAGGATAAGTGTACTCAATAGGGGTTGGCTGACTACTGCGTAGTTGCATAATCCACGTGATACAGGACATTGACCTCGACCTCATGGGGCACGAAACTGGGTCCTGAAATTGACAACTGCGTCATTTTAAAACACGTGTTAGCTTTTTGTGTTTTGTCTTATGTGGGTTCGGTTTAAATTTATTATACGTATTTTAAGGTGTGTGGCGTGTATATGTTTTTTTATAATGTATATATTTTTGGACGTAATAAACTTAACTGAGTAATATTTTAGTTCGAAAGAAATAATAAACCAAAGCAACTGCTGGTGAGTATTTATTTTTGTATAACCGCTGAAAACGTCTTGTATATTTGCCAAAGCGAAAATAAGATGTCGTATTGTGTAAACAGTAAGTGTCAATATTTACTTTCTGAATCAAAGCATCACAAAACAAAATAAACAAACCGCGAGAAAACTACACAAATTGTAAATAAACGTGACAATTGTAAATGTTTACCTTTTATTAGTAACACACAATATATATATATATATATATATATAAATATATAGTATGAACTGAGATCCTAGGCCGGTAATAATAATAATAATAACATAAAAGAAAAATAATATAAAAAAAAAACTTTAACCGAGAAAATGGCACAAAAAGGGAACTTCGCATAAAAAATATCTCGGTTATAAAATATATATGTTGTTTGGCCAGTTTTTCATATTATTCGCCATTATCCGATTACATAACGCTCCGTTAAGGCTTAACTATTCGAATTGTGAACAAAACATTTAACGCTGTCTTATGACAAAACGCACTATCGTGTTATAATCAAAAACTAATTTAAAATAAATAGTAATCACAATGATTAAATAATAAATTACCATTAATCTCAAAATTATAAGTCCTGTCAATTTGGACGGAGCACATTCGTTCTTCTAGCCAGCACAGTGAAGGCTACTGTGGTAACAGAGGGAGTGTGGTCAAATCCAGGTTGCGTATATATATAGCGTATATTTTCAGAATATCGACATTCATTTGTTATTTATATTAAGTAATATTACGTAAGTTAAAATATATAAGTACATATTCAGAATAGGACAAAATAGTGCCTATTAGAAAAATAATAATAATAATTTCAAATATGAATCATAATATTTTACATATATTAATTAACATAGGTCAGCTGGAACAATATTTGTAACGAAAAATTTCGTTCTTGTACCTTCTTCCGTACCGTTACCCAACTGTTTATTTGATGATTTTTTTTAACATTGTTTCATTTATATACCTACTAGCTTTTACCCGCGGCTTCGCTCGCATTTAAGTCATTAAATAAATATCAGAGATCATTTCAATAGAAATGAATCAATTTGATTCCAAACAGCTGAAACTATGGTCAGTTGGAAACTATAGTAAAAAAAAAAGTATCCTATGTTACTTCTAGTACCTCCAAAAATATGTGTACAAAGTTTCATGATGAGTAGTTGTTGCGTGAAAACGTAACAAACCTACATTCACATTTATAATATTAGTAGATATATATATATATATACATTATTATTATGTCGACGTAAATAACTTTTCAGCATTTCCATTTTAACAATAGAAAAACCTATATCTTGCCGTAGACCGTATCCTTAAAAATATTTTCCCCGAGCATATATTGGATCTAAGGTAGGACGGGGCATAAAACGACGACAAAGGTTCCGTGGCCAATCACGCGTTGGCTTCCAATCACGTAGAATGTAACCGACACTATCTTTTGTTACACGACTACTTTCAAAAGTCATTTATATTGTACTATGTTAATATAAATCTATGTGGTACTGTAATTAATCTAATTAATAATGTATTTTAATTGCCGTTCTATATATATATATACGAAGCGAAGCCGAAGCGACCACACGTATCCTGATGATGCCACGTGAAGTGGCGAAACGCGTCGAGACAAGTTATTGAAAGTAACGCCTGAAACAACCAATTAGATTATTCGTTGTTTTATTAGATATCTCAGTAACCATTGAGATATTTTTTTTGCAAGAGATGGACGAATACAATATAAATTATTTTTTAAAAAATTTAAATTACCAAAATGTTAGTTCCGGCCATGTTCATGAGACACGGTGATATAATACACTGCTTGTGACATAAATTCAATGAAATAAGTTTATATATATTCTAAGCGTAATAGTTTACGTTCTATATCGATTTCCGTAACTATTCGCTCTTTTCAAGTGAAAACGGTGGCCGTATCCGCGTGGATGCGCATACATTTTATTTTTATGTCATTTCCTGTCAGTTCGTTCCGCTTCGTTCAGTTATTGTGTCCCCAAATTCTTTTTTAGTTCATTTTTCAATACTTATAATTGTTCTAAGCATTTTTGAATAACAGATATAACGTTTTAATGCAACAAGAAAAAAGTAAAATCTTTCGATCCAGTTTAAAATAGAAAAATATACGGATATGCATTACACTGGGTCATATTGGCACTAATTTGGGTCACAAATCAAATAAGAATCGGAATTAAGATTTTCCTGTTATGTTGAATATTCAGTCTTATTTGGACATGAGTTTTATAAATATAAAGATGGAAAATAGTGTGAATGTTTCCTTTTAATATTGTGTTTCCTTTATGTGTTAAGTTTTATATAATCTCATGATAAAGAATATAAGTTGAGTCAATAGGTAATGATGAATTTATTTACTTATGAAACGTACCTAATATTTTTTCGACCCAAAATAATTCGCATAAAAACAAGTGATTAGAGCAGTGTTTCCCAAAGTGGACCTTTAACCCTTTCGCTCCGGCCCATTTAAATGCAATGCTAGATTTCGGTGCCAATTTTAACGAAAAAAGCAAATTCTTAAATAATTGCGGTAAATAATTATTAGGTGTAATTTCGCTTGACATGACCAAAATATCAACTGGGGGTTTGGCTACATAGGGGGGGAGCATAAGGATTTTATAAAAGATTAGGTGGGGCATGGCACAAAAAAGGTTGGGAAACACTGGATTAGAGCATATACTGGCACTGAGATGAACGTGCCTTGTCTTCTACTCAAGCCGGCATAGCGAAGACGACTGTTACAGACATCTATGTAATCATCAACATATATATCTTTGTGAAATAGCATAATAAATATAAACCCAGAAGTTTAAATAAATAAACGTTATTGAAAACCGTAATTCTAAACACAATTTGTCATTGTAAAGGACCGGGAATTGAATCCATGAAACAATACCCGAAGTTATGGGATAAATCGAAAAGTTATGTCAATTTAAATAGAAAATATATTTAGTTTATTAAATCGACCTTCCCTATTCTTCATATTTAGGTTCCAACTCGTTTATCTCGTTCAATTGTACATTTTGAAATGTATTTAGTGATGTACTTTTACCTGTTATCGATAAATTATAAAAAAAAATTAAACTTGAAACATATAAATTTATTCCTATGTCTATGAGAACTGTTGAAATAGGAACACAATTATTTTTGTCTTTGGTGTGAGTGATGTCTATGGTAGTCTCTGTGGAAAGGTGTCTGTACAAGAAGAGTCGACGTGTGCTATGTAATATGTATTGAAGATGTGAAATTAAAGAATATATTAAGAAGAAGTTTTGTTTCACTGCCATCCTTATTCAACAAGAACCATTAATACCACAACCAAAACATTTATTTATTATACTAGTAGACTATATGAAATGAAATGAAAATAATTTACTAGCATAGGCACTAAAGGCGTGCGCTTGCTCATCGTTAGACTCTACAATGACTTCGGAAAGACGTATGACAAAAACACCACAAGAAACTTGTCAATTATAGTCTGTACATTAATTAATTAACAAAACAAAATTAGATTATTATTATGCAAAGGTTCAAAGTTCAACTCCCGAAGAAATACATTAATAAGATATTATAGGAAAAATACTATTAAAAAAATTAATTAATTAAATGTTTCAAGTTCAGGCATTTCAAGTCAAGTGATGTCTGGCTAGATAACCGATTGAAGTAAGACCAAGAGAGCAAGGTATTCTAGTATAATTGGTTATCTACCACATCGCTCTACATCTATAATATTACTAGTGTCAATGACAGGAAACATTGACGCCGTAGGTTAGGTTTTGTACTATTGAGTTTTAGAAGGTAACTGTCAATTTCTAATTTAAGATATTTGGAATTTTGATGTTTTTTGTTTAAAACAAAGCTAATAAAAGACTTGTCTTTTATTAGCTGAATTGCTGATTGAATTGAGGTAGTGGTTCCTCGGTAGGCGAGGAGCCCAGGTGGTTCATCAGCTCAGTATGAGCTCGCTGCTTCGGTAGGCGAAGCAGGCACAGGTCAGGTACAAGGGTCCACGGAAACGGATCGTTCGTCGTGAACAACTAGTATCTATATAATAAATAAATTAACCATATTACAATAATAAAATAGAACAAAAAATGTCGATAGTTATTTTAAAAATATCGATATAAAAACCGCACATCACTATTTTGAAATGTACACTGGTTTTTGTATACAAATCGGAAATTCAGCTCTCCCCTTCGTCCCGACCCTGAAGCACTATGCGATGTCACGAACAATACTGAAGGGAAGCCTTCCAACGAAATTGGTGTTTTACTTAAAAAAACTTTTAATTAACAAGCTTTGAACTTTATATTGTAAGGATTGCTACGTTCAGGAGGGGAATTACCAACTGGAAAATATTAAATAACACTTCTTTCACCAGTTAAATTTAAATTCATGTATACTACATAACTTGAATTACTACTTTTTTTATTTCTATTATTTGGTCTTATTTTAAACAATAGCCCTAGTCAATGAGCAAAGAGAACTGCTACAATAGTCGACTAAACCCAGCTATCTGCTTCCTTATATACAAATAGAACTAGAAGCTTTATAAATAAACTAGCCGTTGCCAGCGACTTCGTTCGCGTAATAATGAAGATATAAAATACTATGAATTTTAACATGAAAAAATAGTTATTGAGACATAACTGTAATAGTTAGACATATGGTGTTGCTGACTTTTTTGTAGATATTGATGTCCTCTATAAAACTGTAGTACATCACTTTGCTCTATTGTCAATAATTTCCGCAGCGTACGCAATATAATGATTTTTTCACACTTTGGGTTACATTATCGAAGTTTTCATACGGATCCCTAACGTTTTTGAAAATATTCTATAGTTCATCAGGGATAATGTAGGATTCTACTGATAAAAGAATTTTTCAAATCGGTTCAGTAATTTCGGAGCCTATTCAATACATACAAACAATCAAATGTTTCCTCTTTATTATATTAGTATAGATAAATAAATGATTATAGGATAGGACAGCATGCTCAAGATAATTGAAGACAATGAAGAAAATACCAATTGTATAGCGCCCAACCAAATGCTAGTGAAGAATACATAATAAAAATAACATATGCGCCTGAACAAAAAGTACAATCAAACAATAAAATAAACAAGGATACAATTACGAAGAAAACCCCACTCTCACTTATATAGGGGTACCCACTCAACTTGATAGTATAAATCTTGAGTTATTGAAGTTTTACATTTCGACCGGTAAAACTCGACCCATAGGGTCAATTAGGAATCCACCTGGATGACGATTCAATTTGTGAACATTGGGCCATCGAAATTACGCTAACTAATCAGTTTACGATTTACAATAAATTTAGTAGTTTTTAAGATAGCAGTAGTCGAGTAACTGGCAAGTGTACAATAAAATGACTGCAGATAGATATGTGGGACGAATTTATCGGTCGAAGAGCAATAAAGTTTCGATATTGACGGGTTCAGCCAGGAGCCGGGCCGAAAGCCTACATCATTCAAACGCCAGATACAATCAGATGTTCAATTTGAAAGCAAATCATGCTTAAGGGAAGAATTTATGCTTTTTTTACGATTCCTGTCAGCCTATTCTGAAGCTGACTGTACAACTTACCTCAATATTAATTCACGCATATACAATCCTTATGTATGTTGTTTTTAAAGGTGGTATTTGTTTGTTACTGTTTTGACGTATTCCAGATTCACTTAATAGAAGTCTTAAGAATACGTTGAAAGGTCGTAAGCTTCAAATACCGACAGTCAAAAACAAGCGAATAAATCCGCCATCTTGTTTTGTTGTTTAATAAAAAAAAACCTATAGGCATATTTTTTTCCTGATTATTATTTGTAAAAATCAACGCGTATAGAGTTATACGAAACGTTATAAGCGAAAATAACTTGCACAGAATGTCTACAAGCAAGGCAAACAGTGGACTTATCACGAATTTTAGTCTGGCTTTCGAACTGAATTCGCTTCAAGCAATTTGAATGGAAATTTGGAACTACAATATTTTAGATACTTTTTGTTAATTTTCGAACGTCTCGATCTTTCGTTCATTTGATAGATTGCTGGTGCTCGTTAGTCGTTAGTAAAAATTCATGATCCCGATTGCTAACGGATCCGTTTTACTTGTGACAGCTCGATTCGAAAGCCAGACTAAATTCGTGATAAGCCCACAGGTCCAGCTAAACTCATGGATTGAAAAAACGTACCTACCCCCTTTGGATTGTTACAAAGTACATCATACCCTTAATAATACGGTTATATAAAAATGTATTCATATTTTTATTTATCCAATAAATATTCGGGGCCAATATTTACGACTGTTTTATCTATATAAATGATAATTTTGACCTTTGAAGTTGAATTATTCTACCCTTGATTTTGAGACTTCGATAGGTTTATTTAAACATACCAATGTATACTGGTGAAGAGTGGTAGACCCACCTACCAATAGAAATGGTGATGGGACAAATAACTCATGCCATTTAATAATAATAAAAAACAAAGTAAATAATAAATATACAAAATTGGTTTTGGTTTCACTTCATTAATGCAAGCGCACCCTTAAATTGCCAGCTCAGATAGGTCACACAGCCGTCTATAACTACCTGTATATAGTACTTAAAACCTGACGACAACCTTGAAGGTTATTTCAAAGTCAAACGTAAAATTTTCAAATAAGATTACATTTTGAACCCAATTTTTGTCAAACAGTACGGATGATTGTTGTGATTTGTATATCGATAAACTAATAAATATGTATATTAAAATGTAGTACTAGTTCAACTTATAGTTGTAAATAATCGGTAACTGTAGCCAAGGCGATCGTTTTCAGGACGAATTCACAGCAACTATTTCAATTACTAACGCTGTATTCCAGACAGTATTCAGTTCGATAATACTCGCTTCTAATTTAATCTATAAAATATATAAACAACCATGATTAATTGATCATCGGTATTGTACAAAATAATCCCGACTTTCCAAAAATCATGGTCAATCTAGTAACGCGGGATAAAAACAATAAAAGACCAATAAGCGAATGGGCCAAACACGTACAGACTTACAAAAGGACTGCGTGGCGATTAGCGTCTACTTTACTTAAGGTTTAAGACATTTATTTACTCAAAAAGAATTTTAAAAAATCACTTAATTGAGATAAAAATAACAACTATAACTATAAATAAACATAACGTACGTAGAATATTGACAACACCATCACAAGGCACTCAAACCCATTATATGTTTTTTTAATTCATATTTAAATTAACTAATATTTCTAAGTTTCTTAGAGATTAATTATCAATAACTTTAACATTGTCTTAAAACGCATTACTCGTGTTCTTGAAGTAATCTCTACTACGCTAATGTGACCAAGTTTTTATGTTAAATTGGGACAACTTTTTAAAATATTACTTCTTAGTCTTCACAGATGAATAATGTCATGTAATTATTTTATATGAAATCGTTTGTTTATGTATTTACACTATTCAATTAATATAAACTTTAGCATATAAAATTGTACTATAATATATATGTAGCTACTTGAAGACTTCATACAAACTCTTAGCTGTTGTGAATGTCATGGACTATAATAAACCACTGGAACGTTCACTTTTTTGTTGTTTTATTAATAAAAAATTATTTTTAGGATCTAAGAAAACGCAATTTTACAGGAGACCTATTTAAACTTGTTATTGTGTATAGTTTGTTAGTTTAGATTCTTCGTTGTTATATTAAGTATCTTAGAAACGTTTGACATTTTTTTTTATTTTTCATGATATGCAGAATTATAATAGAAAGCTATTTCAACAAAATATTTCGACTATGCTAATAGAACTAGATAGTTTTTATTTTTGTTTTCTTTTTTATTTATTTACATAAATACAACTTTAAATAGAATAAATGAATGAATAAAATACCGTATTACTTTATAAAGATTTATTATTTTAGATGTGAAACCTGTATTAATGTCCTTCGTCAATAAAAGATGTTATTTCAGTTGTGTTTGTATCTAGCATTTCGATTTTCGTATATGAACACACTAGGTAGTTAATATTCCAATTTTATTTTAAATCTAAAAACATAAATGAATCTAATTGTAATATATTATATTGTATCACAGAATGGGTTTAGTTATAAATCAGTTTTTTTATAATTACATTAAGGCTTTTTCCTTCGCCAAAAAAGTTTGAAAACCTATGTTCTACGAAACCTTTACAAAATCAGATTGTACTTAGTTACAAAGTGTAAACCCAAAACCCAAAACATATTAATTAAATTGCTCAATACCCAAGTATGTTCCAATAATAAGTAAGTCCATGTATTTCTTCATATTAAGATGCAGTGGTCAGCTCAACCACAAGGTTTCGTACAACTCAAGCCGTTGTATTCAACCCCTAATGTTGATACCATTCCAGATGATAATAAACTTCCATTCTGTTAGTTTAGAGATATTTAAAAGAATCGGCTAGATGACTACTAAAACCATATAAAACGCAAACCCAAAACAAAAATTTATTTTTGTATTATATTTTTGATATAATAGTCTATCGACTTCAAAACCAAGAACAAGAAACTATCAGTCTTTTTAGTGTGAACCCCACTAATCAATACAGGCAAAATTCTCAACGTAACAATTTATGAATTAAAATTTGATAACTACGTAATAATTATCATATTTGTCATAAAAAATGCACAAAATTAAATTGATATTGTTATCAAGATCACACTAAGAAAACAGTATTTGTGTTCTTCTTCTTATTTCAATGACTTCAGATGTCTAATGTAGTCAATTCTACCAATGTCGAGTATTCGGGCAGCAGTCCAATAAGAAATTATTAAATTTTAATACATTATGTGCATAAGAACTGAAATTGTTTCAACAGTTTTTCTCTAGAGTCTTGTTGCTTGATTTTTTAAATTTGGCGCTTGTTTTTTAATATAAAAAATAATAATAATAGCTATTATTATGTTTGTAAATGATTTTTATAAGTGTTTAGTAAAATAATCTTATATAATATTTACGTTAATTCAGTAAAAATTTACGAACAATAACAAAAATATATTTTGTATACAGTTACCTCTATAGTGATAAAATTAACGACAATTTCGTTAGAGTTACAGAATAGTACACCTATCCTCATGCGGTTCTCGAGTTAGATTCTCAAGTTGGTTGTGGTGGAAAACTTATTAGTTTGTTTCAAATATTCATTAGTTAAGTGGACAGAGAGCACGCTCTGGTGATTTCATTTGGCTCTTAGTTTAAGAGACCATTTACAGGTAATTTTTAATGTAACTAACTCAACTCATATCCCATTACTGAGATAGGCAGAGGCTATGGGAAAATTTATTAGCATAGGCACCGAATACGTGCGCTTGCTCATCGATGGACTCTACAACTCTCAAAATCTTCGGAAAGGCGTACGACGAGAAGAATACCACAAGAAACTCTTTAATAAAAATATAAACCATATAAATATTAATCATGTTTTTATGCCTGACATTACATCTGAAAACTTGGACGATTTGCATACTTTAAACATTTTTTTAGAACTAGTGGTTAATTCAGTCTGTAATGCAGAAGCCCTGAGTTTTTGCTGCTAAAATAAATTAATAAACAGAATCAGATATACGTTATTTTGAAATGCCACAAACGAACACAAAAGGCAGATGTTAAATCAATACTGCGAAGTTGGTGTCTCTTTTAAAACGGGCACTTCCTCCAAGAGAAATACTCAAACGTCAAGAACACACCAATGAAAGGATCGTATCGGACCCTTTTGAGGTTCGCCGCCACATCAAAGCACACCGCATTCTATCGACGTAAGACAGCTATCGGGGGTTGAAAAGCGACAATTTATTTAACAGTTTTAGATAACTTTCATGATGTAACTTTATTTTATTTTATTCGAATATTTTAATAAAATTGATATTAGAATAAGGACTATATTTATTTATTTATAAAGCCTACCTACAAAATTACATTTGAACTACATATTATAAAAAGGTCTACTATTATACAAACTAAATGAAATTTTAATTATAGGATAGGACGGCAAGCTCAATGTGATTGGCGACATTGGCAGAAAAGAGAAATCCCTCGTATTATTTTCAGTAATAACTACATGCGAAACGCCCTCTTCGGGGAAAAAGTGAACTACACAATCTTCTTAATTAGTACGCGAATTATCTATGACAAAACCATATTATATTTTTTATTTTACATGTATTTGGGGAAATATATAACAATTTTTTTATAAAGTATATACATATGTATAAATAGCAGGTATCAACAGAACACTCATTAGCGTACAACAAAATATAGGGTCCCGGATGTCACCGTAAAGAACCCTAAAGAACCTTTTGTTATACTTGTCTTCAAATAAAACTGTCCGATATGATGGTAGAACCAACTTCTAACATTAATTCTAATTAAAACACAGACTTCTTTTCTTTTATTTTATTTACTTTTAGTAATTGAGCTCTAATAGAGCGCTTTTACGCGTCAATACAAATACAAAAATAAAAATAAATGAAATAAATTTATTAATTTAATAATTATCAATTTCATTTAGCTGCTGTATACTAGCATTGTCATCCTCACTCCAACAGACGACCTAATATTAAAAAATCTAATAGGAGTAGAAAGTAAAAAAAAACCTTTAACACATAATTTCTTTATTATTATTATTTACTAATTAAATTATAGTTCAATAGCGCCATCTATTCGAATATTATAGTATTTTATTGCACGGATAGATGTCGCCACTGTTGTTTAAGAACGTCAAGATGTTTTGCAGCAACCATAGTATAAGACTGTTTATAGCAAAATAAACTCAATCAAAACAGGCATTTGGTTTCATTATCGCTATAAACGATAATAAAGAAAGGATATTATGTCTAACCCTTCGTCGGGAGCCCCTCAAAAACTCCTTAGATCGGGCGCAGTGTGCTTGACGGGCTCATTGAGAAAATTGATGATTAATTTTTTTCTAATTAAATCTAAGATGAAAATCGAAATCAATCTTTTTTATTGAAATGTTTAGAAATAAATTTTATCAAAAGTTATAGAAAATTTTTTTGTTTCCTCTTTAAATCAGACTAAAAATTAAAAGACTATAAAAGAGTTCATAGAACCTATAATTGCTGTGCCTAATAATATATAATAATGTCACATAATTTATTTTTCTATTAAAATGTATATTTTATTAAAATAAAAGTAAGTATGTCAGGCCATTAAAACGTACAAAAAGAAAGTTCTTTCAGAAAAACAAAATTTACGACGGTTAAAGGCAAAGATTGCTCAATTTGGTTGGTACTCCTGGCCCCTTTATGTAACATACAACAATGGCCGAATGGAAAGTTTGTGGCGAAATTATTGGACTTTTTTCGTCTTCTAATCAGATCGGTAATGGCCGCCATTGTACGGGACGGGATCAATGAGTTGTTGGATTAATCAGGAACGACCCGAGGGCTCTGGGTGAATTATTTTGCAATCAAAAAAGAAACCGAATATTCACAGATATATTACTGAGGGCTAGCCAGTTGTTTCAAACAATTTGTGCGTTTTAAAATAAATGTATCAACTAAAACTATTTTAAAAAATGATTACAGCTATCACCGTGATGGCAAAATGTAGGTACTATATTTAGTGACTCTAAACCGTAATCCAAATATATGCTAACACCGCGTCATGTTACATAATGAAAAAAATATATATGGTCATATGTCATAATAATATAATAACAATAAGAAAACGTTATAGATACCGTTATAGAAAATCGCACATCCCGGATTTTTACAAATAAAGCTGGATTTTCTTAATAATATTGATAAAAAATTAAGAAGTTGTAATGCCAACTTAAAGCTTAATTCATTATTTTTCCAATGATACCACTAAACAGTATGTAATATGCTGAAAAAGATGTTTTAGGAGATGAAATGAAACTTACAAGTAAAATTGCGACTATTGCATTTAAGGAACAAGACATTGGATATTGTTATTGGATAAAATTAAACAAGAAATTTTCAATAAAATCTTTATTAATATGGACTGTTACCTCCCCTAGCTCTAATTACAGCTCCTAGTCTTATTATATTAATATAGGCACGCAAAGGAGTGGTAGGCAGACTGATGATGGCATTAGCCCAGTATGTCGTCCTGGGGTAGTACCACCACTTTCAAGCGGAACACCCGTGAAGTGACCTAGTCGCGTTTCGGGATCAGCTTGGAAGTAGCCGGGATAACGAGAGGAGTGTGCCCTGACAGGGCACATTCGTCTCCTCAAGCCGGCATAGTGGAGACGACTGTTGCGCGCGGACATATGTCCGTAGTAACAGTTGACTTCACTCATGGACCGCACTCTAGCTTAACATCAGGCGGAGTGTGGTCATATGCTGGGCTATCAATAAAAAAAAAAAAAAAAAAAAAGTCTGTTTTTCATCGACCATATTAATTTTGAATTGATAATTCCTGTGGAATGGCATTCCACTCCTCTTTGATGGCTGATTGCAGTCCTTGGAGATGTGGAGGAGTTGGACTTTTTTTATTTATTTATTATTCAGAAATATAACAAATATGGTTTTCTATGGTCCCACACTAGGCAATGCCTGTCACGTGGGACTCATTTTAATTACGAAATTACATTAACATTATATATACATACATACATACATATATACATATTAACAATACTTTTTTTTAAATAACTTTATATAAATTTGATAAACCGTTTTCAATCGAACATAAGGTCTCTAGTATTGCATCATGGTCTCATGAACTGCTTTGTATCTTTATAACTATATATATATATATATATATATATTATATATTACATGATTTTTCTCTTCGTTCATTTAACAAGTAATTCCTAAAGCAATATTTACGTCGATTGATTAAAAAACTTTTTTATTGTCAAACATAAACCCGTGAGTGCTGAACAAGTTTTTTTTTATTTTCATTTTTCTTGACATATCTTTCTGTTCAGGAAATTAAACATTTATGTTCTGAGCGTATTACTATTGGTTTTTTCGTTTCGTTTGTTTATTATAGAAGTTTGAGCGGTGATTAAGTTTGGGCCAATAGGTAACTAATAATTAATATAGACTTACTTATTGGAATTAAATAAATATGTCATTAACTAAGCCGACATTTGATTATAGAACACTAGGGTTCGCACGGGTAGACATCTATACTAATATAATAAAGAGGAAACATTTGATTGTTTGTATGTATTGATTAGGCTCAGAAACTACTGGACCGATTTGAAAAATTCTTTAACCATTAGAATCGTACATTATCCCTGATGAATATAGGCTATAGAATATTTTTAAAAACATTAGGGATCCGTATGAAAACTTCAATAATGTAAACCAAAGTGTGAAAAAAACATTATATTGCTTACGCTGCTGAAATTATTGACAATAGAGCAAAGTGATGTACTACAGTTTTATAAAGGACATCAATATCTACAAAAAAAGTCTGTAATACCATATGTCTAATTATTACAGTTATGTCATAATAACTACTTTTTCATGTTAAAATTTAAACTTCATAGTGCTTTATATCTTCATTACTACGCGAACGGAGTCGCTGGCAACAACTAGTTTATTTATATTTAGAACGCAATTGTATCTAATAATATGTAACAGGCTTGCTTAGAAAATGATTTATTTGGATAAGGATCAATGCAAAGTTATGGATAACTTGGTCTGATTTAAGTCGGAATTTCTATAAACTCTCTAAGTATAATATCTATCTCTATAACTCTTTATAATACCTATAACATTATAAATGTGAATGTGAGTTTGTTTGTTACGTTTTCACGCAACAACTACTTAACCGATCATCATGAAACTTTGTACACATATTTTTGGAGGTACCACAAATAACATAGAATACTTTTTATTCAAAATAATAATAATATATGTTTGACTATAATTTCAGCTGTTTGGCATTTATTTTTAAAATGATCTCTGATACTTATTTAATGACTTAAATGTGAGCGAAGCCGTGGGGAAAAGCTAGTATTAGTATAAATATAATAAATAGTATATATTAAATTAATCGAAATAAACTGCATAAAATTATTAAAATACCTACAAACATATAAACACGGTAAACATATATGTTCCTACAATACATCCTGAATATGGAGTGACTAGTATTTCAGTGATAGTCCCTAAGCAACCTTACTTAAGTTTAATGTTAATGATTTGTCTCAGCTCTGCATAGTGCTATCAATGATGAAACAGGAGGGTCTGCGATGAGGACGTTTTCTGCTTAATTAATATTATCTTACTGCGGCCTACGCGCAAGAACTAAGTCATGGCGCTTAATAATATATACAGCGTGTCTCATTTATTTTTAACTAAAATTCGTCGTAAGAATCAGGGGTAGATAGATAATAATATTTAATGAGTGATGACGTCATATCCTGTAATTAAATTTTATTTACTTTATAATAATACCCGTCATTTATATGATACAATGTTAAATGTAATTTTGTTTACCAAGTTTTGTTATACCAAGCTATAAATTGGTTGTTAACAAGTTTTGATGTCTAAAGGTAATGCTTGTAGCGCCCCCTATCCTTTTACGCTACAATTATTTAATTAATGCAGCCATTCTCAAAGTGTGTTCCGCGGAACCCTAGGGCTAAAATACTGCAAAAAATACCTACCAAAGGGAGATTATAAGGTTACATCTAAATATTCCAACTAAATATTACGTAATATTGTATTACATTGCAATATGATTCTTCATAAATACATATAAATCAGTTTTTTATAATTGTATTAAGACTTTTCCTTCGTCAAAAAAGTTTGAGAACCGCTGAATTAATGCGTTACAATATTTATAAATTCATTAAACTATTTTATCTGCCGTACTATCGCCTGTTTTGTAATTAGTTTTCACTAATTTTAAATTACAAGTTCGTATGATAAACTTAAGTCTAGCAAACTGTATTGATGTATATTATTACTTGAGGTATATTTTTAAAAGTACTCTATTTAGAACTAAATAAAACAATTCCTTGAAATCGTAATTACTCTACAATTAGTAACTGACCATTCCAAACGTTTTTTAAAAGACTTTTCGGTCCAGCGCGGTAAATAAATTGATCGCAGTGCAGGTAAATTTATTTTTTAACTTTCTGCTTGGACAGCAAAGTGGTCACACCAAATATCCATGTTTCTTGTGCCTCTGGGATAGTAGAGACAAAAATACCCACTGGGTTAGAAAAGAGTGGCCTAAAAGAGAAAATATGGATGTCGGGGAAAAGAATGTTATCTATGATGTTAGTTGGATGTGACAAAATCATCTTCCCACCGCTACATATCAAGCTGGGCCTTATGAAGCGGTTTGTAAAGGCTCTTGATAAGAACGGATCATGCTTTGCATACATAAGAGAAAAAATGCCTCACTTGAGTACACAAAAAATTAAAGCAGGAATATTTAACGGCCCGCAAATAAGACAAATCATTAAGGATTCTGCATTCACAAATTCGATGAATGAAATTGAGAAAAAAGGCTGGGCTTCATTTGTTGAAGTAGTCCAACAATTTTTGGGCAACCATAAAGCTGAAACTTATGTTGAACTAGTAAATGAAATGCTTAACTGTTTCCAATCCCTTGGCTGTAACATGAGTATTAAAGTGCATTATTTACACAGTCATTTAGACCGCTTCCCTGAAAATTTAGGGGACACTAGTGAAGAACAGGGTGAAAGATTTCACCAAGATATTAAAACTATGGAGGACCGCTACCAAGGAAGATGGGATGTGCATATGATGGCAGATTACTGCTAGAGTTTAAAAAGAGACTGTTCCAAAATACATTCCAGAAAATCTCTGAAAAGAAGCTTCAGAAGTGTTCAATGACTTTTATCTCAAATCTTAGTACATAATTTCTATAAATTCAAAATTAAATGTATGATAAGCAATTTAATTTAAATAAAAAAGTAAGACCACGATCAAAGAAACTGACCACACAAAAGTCGTGTTCAAATTTCCTGTGAGGTAAAAAAGACATTCACAACGAGAAGAAAGAAAGAGACGGCCATAAATTAGAACGGTCAAGTGACTCCGAACATCGGGGCAAAGGTCGTAAACATTTGTTGGAAGAAATTTAACTTAAAAGATTTATCTTTTGCAAGATTAAAAACTATTTATTCGTTTGTTTATGGTCTAGCTTTTAATTTAATTATTTAATGTAAACTAACAACTGCTTTCTGAAAAAAAAAATCCTTTTTTTATTGACAAATGATGTTAGCGATTTGCGGTTAATATTGCGGGCACGTGTAAAGGATTGCGGTCAGTTCTGTTGTTATTTCGTGCATAAACCGTACTCTCTGTGGTTTCACACCTCCTGGATTATATTCCTGCTTCTTATTTCAAACAATTTTTTTTATTTGATATCAAACTAAATTGATGACTATTGAGTACAATTTCTCAATAAATAATGTCTTTCTCGCTAAAAATAAAGAGGAGAAATTAAAAATCTGTTTAACACATAGGTTGTTGAAAGCCTGTTAAAATTCTTCTAGGCTTAGCGGAACTTTTAATGGACTAACCCATTAACGAAACCTAGCTTTATACAATCTCACACTCAAAGCCAGTATCACAAGTTTTTGCACACGAAAATAGATTTCATATTCATAGTTTTGGTACAACAATAAGGGTTATTATTGTTGTTGTGTAAATTGAAATGTGGTTTTGTATGAGAGTGCATATATCCAAGTTTTTAGGTCACTAACAATACCTTTTAGACGTGTTGCTGGTTTGTAGCGTTTTACTAGAAATACGTTGATGTTTGAAACATTAAAAAAGAACCCCTGACATTTGTTTTAGGAGTTTAGGCTATATTTAAACAAAAGCGTAGGCTTTGATGTTGGAAAATTATGTTCTACAGCCTCCAATACAGCAAAGGCTATGACAAATATTGAGAAAGATTTTATATTGGGAAAGTTGCCGTTAAGAAAATTAAGGTCTAAGATTGATTATAAGTTAACTAATTTAAAAAAACCTTGAAGTTTTAGTTTCATTGACATTCTTTTGTTTTCTTTGTAGCAATTTTTTTTTAGGTTTTTTTTTGTTAAATAACATTCATGCACTTCACACTTAATCCAGTTACCGCGTATAGCAAAATTTACTTTAAATAAATGTTTTTTTTTTTCATTTATTACATAAACCAGTATTTATATATTTCATATTAAGAATATTTCCGGGAATTTTTAAATCGATTACCTGGGAGTTAAAATGTGTATGTATTTATCTATATATAAGATAGAGAGAAGGTTACTTTGAGCGGTTTCCAATAACTTATTCATATGCGTATAGTTTTAATTTCATTGAGAAAGAGATTTGGTGGAGAATAAAAAAAACTATCCCCTTTATCAATTGCACGTAAATTAAAGGCTGCATTTTTTTTTCTTTTTCTGCAACTAATTTTGCCATTACGAACTTTATAATGAATATACCAGCAACTGACACTACGAGGCTATAGTAAGTTAGTAAACTGACCCTGACAAGTTGACGGCAGCAAACTCAGCGCGAACTGTTTATCATACCAAGCGTACCAACTTACCATCACTAACTTACCACTTTGGGGACTTAACTTCTACAAGAACTAATGATTTTGTTCTAGAAATTATGATATGCTAAAACTCCATCTAGCTTAATTATGAGCCGACTTCGTAAACTTAGCTTTGTAATTACTCGGAGTAAAAATACCAAACAATTGAACATAGGTAGCTGACTTGCTTGCACTTATCACGAGGCTTAATGATTCATTGATTCAATTCTTCGCACATAAGTACTCTACCCACCTATCTAAACAATTGTATTCCTTATCAATCAATATATATGCTTGGGATGATTGCTTTAATATTCATAATATTGGAATTTGGTAAGACGTTATTCACAAATAAAATCTATAATTTTGTTATATTATGTTTTATTATTTTAAGCTAGAGTGCGATCCTTGGCGGATGTCCGCGAGCAACAGTCGCTTCCACTATGCCGGCTTGAGGAGACAACAAAGTACACTCTAGTAATCCTAATTTCCATATTATATATAAAAATTTAATACTTAGAACTTCGATTATTAATATTTCTTAGCCGTGATCAAAATTACGAATTGGGTTTCAGGTACAATCTACATTTGGTAACATGCCCTGGTTTTCCTAAGGGAATCTTCCTAAAACCCTCATTAATTATCATTAGAACGGAACACAACCACGAAATGCTCTCAAAGTAAATGCTTTCATATTGTAATTAAATATTAAAATTATGATAATTATCAATGAGCTTTTTTATAGTTAATTTAAAAGACCTGAGGCTTCGGATTAAAATATTCAAAAATAAACACAGTAGTAAACCGCAAAAAGTCTTTTTAATTATTCTTTGCAAGGAACGGTAAATTCGAGTAAATTGCACATGATGAAGTCGGATCCATATAACATGTCAATAAGGATTTTTGATAATATTGCGCCAAGAGTAATTAAATGTGATGAAAGCCTAATACAATTTAAGGCTTGGCTTTAGTTGAAGACCCCAAAACTGTACGAATAACTAAAAGGTTAGGTTAGGTTAGAGTTAGCTCTATATTAGTAGCCCGTTATAAACTTGTCTTTTTTTTTAATTGGCATAATTTAGAAAAAAAAAGATTGCACATTTTTACATTTAGTAAATCCTGGGGTCCTCAACTAAAGCGTTACCCAATTTAAAAATAAGTTAAAAACATATTTGATTTTAAAATGCTTTTATTCAATTGACAAACGCCTCAATGAATCGAAACAGTAAATTAAATTTAGTTTATTATTATTATTATTATATTGCTGTGCCCTGACCGGGTGTCACATTGACACTGAATTGTATGACATCTCATTTTTTAATTTGAACGGTTACATTAATGGCTTCTTGCCCAATTAGACCTAAATCATTCTTATAGGTGTAAAGGTAGATTTGGTGATGATGTTACAGGAGATATAGTGCTCGTTCCCAGGATCAATTTCACAAGCCGGCACAGTGAAGGTTACTTTTAATAAAATTGCTAACATTTACTGTAATTAATTAATAACTTAACCGGCTAAAGTTAATAAAATGTTAATTTAAAAATTCATCAAATATTTTAGTAAGGCAACTTAAGTGGGTTAAGTTTCAGTATTTCAGTGAATTTTTAATAAAGTTAAGTGCAGCGCTGAAAGAGGCGCGCTCACTGTGTTCAAGTATATTTTTTTAATTTTTACTTTTTATTACTTTTCATAAATAAATAATATTATTGCTTTAATGTTATTTCAACTAGACTATACCAGAGACTAGAAATAGCAGGAAACCTATCTCAAAAAATCAACTATAGTACATATTCTATCTTCTTACGTCATCCGTAGATTCCAATTGGAATATTCGTGCTACTGAACAATAGATAATCTAAATGCAACTTTACTACTAACTTCCAATTGAATTTTGCCTATCGATAGAAGCTATGGACTGAATGGTTCACGTTATAAATAAAAACTTAAAACAATAGTTTTATATGAATCAAATTCGATCGGATTATTTGCATAAGAAACATTTGCACAGAAACCGATTATATAAAATACAGGCAGCCCTCGGTTTTACGTCAAGTTAGGTACCAGAGAATAGTGACGCAAAACGAAACGACGTAAAGCGAGTCACATTTTTCTACGGAAAAATTGTAGCTAGTGCTGCGTTCCTCCGTCAACTCCCCCCACCGCCGCCCGTGACGTAAAACGAATCTTGATCGTTAAAACAAGGAATGGTGTCAAAATTTTGACTGCCGTAAAACGAGGACTACCTGTACAGTAAAAACTGATGGACTAATTTAAAGAAGGAATGTTATAGTAGAATAATAATAAATACTTTATTGCTTTAAAACGTAATAATAACAATACAACAATACAACAACAATAGGAAGCAGATTTAGAGCAATTGGCGATTAATTAGCAATTAATCCGTTATTTATTTGTTTTTTTTTATATATGTTTATACGCCTGTATCAAAATCATCATATATCATGTATATAATCAGTAATAAATATTTAAAATGTAAGAAACCCTTTAAACCGTCTAATACACTCTCAGTTGGCAGCAGTATGTCTACAATACAGCGGATTGTTGTCCTAAAACAAACATTCATAGCATAATCAAACAAGCAGAAATCAGAATAGTTTAAGAGATTCAGGAGCCAATCAACGCATCAAACTGATTGGTCCATTTCTACAAACCCGCCGCCTGTCCGCCGTCATTTAATTTTGGCCGTTTGTACCGCATCTATGGCGTTATTCTTGTACCGATGTTGTGGATTAATTTTTAAATAAGCGAATTTGCCCGAGTAAACGATAGGAAACCAATCATAACCCGATCCAAATTTTATTTTCAGTAAGAATTGTTCGTAGATTAGATATTAGTACTATAGTTTATAAGTATTTTACTAATCGCTTTCATGTGCGTTTGCAGCGTCATCTAACGGGATAAGACGATAACGCTACATTATAAATTTTATTTATTATATTTATGATAACTCTATGATTTATCGTGTTTTTTTTTAACTAAAATATAAATTTAAAAATAATCTGAAAACAATTGAAAATTTAAATCGGATCGTCATTATAATATCAAGAATAGTCTCCTCGAGTTTCGGTTCGTTATTTATTCTGTCAGTTTAGTACTCGTATTGCATGCAGTCGAGACGAGTTTGTGATGAAACTTTTATTTCACTCTACCACGATAGACTCTTATGCACTTTGTGTTAAGTGTATCACGTGATAAAATTGATTCAAATTCAAATGTCTTTATTGCATGTCACAATTATTTCAGATGTCATATATTAATATGAATCATAAATTGATATTTATATATTGTATGAGAGGTTGCAATGTGGTAACGCTTTAGTTGAGGAACCCAGGAATTACTAAATGTAAAATCTTTTCTAAATTGTGCCAATTTAAAAAGAAAGTAAAGCTATAACAGTTTTTTTTTAAAAATCGGTTGTCTGTAAAGTCGGTTTACTGACGATAGTTGAACGTGACAACGTCTTAAGAAAATACTGATGGAATGGTAGCATTTTTCAAAAGAAAATTTTAATTTCATTTGTTTATTGACACCACATTCACTTTTCACTGCACTTGATACTCGACCAAAACATGTAAATGTACTATAGTATAGCAGCTGTCCACGCAGACGCATCGCTCACTCTAGTAGGAGAGAGACGGATGTCGAACGCTGCCGAACGCGAAGGCCGATTGTGCCTCTTTGTCGCTCGTTCCGCGCTCTCGCTTGCACTTCAAGCCTTACATGGAACGCCTCAGAGCGAGGTAACGCCGCATGAGTCATGTTTTTTCGTGCGTGCAGCCGGCTCAATCGAATTATAAGACGTTGTCACGTCAATAAAACAATAATAATTCTTAATAACTTAACTAGATTTGAAAATATTTGAATAGATACAGAATCTTACAAGGGACCATGCGTTACAGGGGGGCTACTCAGGCGCACTTCGGACGAAAATACGGCCGTTTCCTACTCAGGAACACTTAATCATTCACGAAATTACGGATTTGATAGTGACGTCACGACGAATAGGCCACACAATGCTTATTTTACGGATATTTGACAAGACTTTTTACGGGCTTATACGTCAAAATTCACGTAAGCTACAGAAGTGACGGGCGTATCTCGAAACTTCGGATATGCCTGAGTAGCCCCCCAGATTATAACGCTTAACAATATGTGCATAATAACGTATTAGTTGTTTGTATGTTATTGCTAATATGCATAGAAAAATGTCGTTAAATGAATTTGGTGAAAGCGATCAGATATATATGAGTACATATGTTAAGTAATTTCAATTTGTTAACACAGGCAAATTGACGTAAACCCCTTTGTAACTGAATGTATAGGGGCAAGTATAAACTAAACAATGTTTGTGTTCAACATCATAGCGTCAAAGCCAATATATAACGTATTACAACGACCAGTTTGCAATGCAGATTGTACTCTACAATAGTGATGGTACGTCATTTGTTTTTTATTAAATTTATTTATGTAAATTACATTTATTATGTACTAACATACTCACCCCGTCGGCTCCAATCATGACGAGTTATCTTTTTCTTAAAGGATATTTGAATCTGGACTCCAAGTGTTTTTTTTTCTCTCCCCTCTTCCTTACATCTATTTGGTTCTTGTTTTTTATTTTTATGTATTTTTTTATTTATCATCTTGAGCATGCCGTCCTATCCTATAATTAAATTTTCATTTAGTTTATATAATAGTAGTCCATTTTATAATATGTAGTTCTAAAGTAATTTTGTAGGTAGGCTTTATAGATAAATAAATAAATTTCATTATTATTTTTTTTAGACATTGTTGCATGACAAAAAGTTATGGATTACTAAATTGTAAATGATCGAATTTTGTTTAATAAAAGTTTTTGCGTTTTTGTTTTCCATCGATAAGTAGTTCATTTGTACTTATTAAATGTATTATTTTACAAAAGCTTAACTATTGTTATGATTGTGTTAATAACCGATCTATCCCATCACTATAGTTGAGTGAAAATGCTAATGTCCTGTGCATAGTTGTATGCGTCGTGTCCCGGGCGTTTGGGATTATTTGCATAGATTTATTGTAGGTCGAATTGAAATGTGTACGCGCGGTTATGATTTTCCATATATTTTGGTATGACTGACACCTCAGTTTCGGGTTTACAGTAATAGCTTTGTTCGACTATGAACTAGCTTTTACCCGCGGCTTCGCTCGCATTAGAAATGAATCAATATGATAACTATATTTTCTTGCTTGGCTAGGATTATGAATTTTTTAAAATTATTACATACAATGGTGTTTCCTAACCTCAAAAATTCAAATAGTTTTATACTACATATATAAAAATGACAGACGGAAATAAAAAAAATATAGAAACATTCCAAACAGCTGAAACTATAGTCAATTGGACAAATATATATTTTTTAATAATAAAAAGATATCCTATGTTACTTCTAGTACCTCCAAAAATATGTGTACCTACAAAGTTTCATGATGATCGATTAAGTAGTTGTTGCGTGAAAACGTAACAAACAAGCTCACATTCACATTTATAATATTAGTAGGGAAGTATAATAATAATAATGAAAATAATAATAATAATAAGTAGGAATAGCAAATGTTTTATATATCTTACAAATGTGGAAAAAAAAACAAATTTCACACCTACTATATCCATTTCGCTAATAGCATGTATTCAATTTGAAAATTAATGAAAACCATTTAATGTTAAAATATCACGACATGGTAAATAGCATGTTTATATTTGAAAACGGTATTTGCGAATAATTGTCAGAAATATCCAAAAGCAATCGTTTGTGCGCGACAATATCCGCAGCTTTATTACGTACTGAGTTGAATGAAAATGCAATTTGTTCAAATGTTATACATATATATATATATATATATTAAATTAATTTGAAATGTTACAGACCAAATAATATTGTATATCAATCGTTAAATTGCTCGTATCTCAAATCTTGCTCGCATCTCAAAGCAAAATATGGCTAGCTCGGCGGCTCGTATCTCAAAACACTCGTATATCGAGGTACCACTATACTTACATTTTTAATGGATCTATATAACCAATAAAAATAAATGTGACCAGAAATATAAAATATAATATAATGAACGCATATTTTTATCATTGGCAATATGATCCAAAAGATATTAGTTAGAGATTCGATGGCTCGAGATTGGACCATAGTCATAACTGAGGAAGGTAGAAATAAAGAGTTTATAACGAGGTTTCATTGAAGAACTCTTACATAAGGTTTCTTAGAGTACTGAACAATAAACTCTTTCAATCAGTTTCAAACATGTGTGTTGAAGGTTCGAATTCTAAATTATTATAATTAGTTGTTTCAGGCGTTACTTTGCGGAAATTCATATTAAATGAAATTAGTTAAAATTATTTTGCTTATAATTCCCGCTACAACATTCAGTAATTTGTCTCGACGCGTTTCGCCACTTCACGTGGCATCATCAGGATACGTGCGGTCGCTTCGGCTTCGCTTCAACGACTATTTTAACTAATTTCATTTCTAAATTATTGATTTTTTTATAATTTTCTTATAAAAAATGCATACTTACACAAGAAACTAAATCGTTAAATGACTTATTTATAAACTAGCTGACCCGGCGAACTTTAAATAAGCAGATTTTGGATTTTATTAAGTTATAATTGGCTGTTTCAGGCGTTACTTTGCGGAAATCCATATTAAACGAAATTATTTTAAACTATTTTGCTTATAATTCCCGCTACAACATTCAATAACTTGTCTCGACGCGTTTCGCCATTTCACGTTATTGACAATGAGACAAGTTATTGAATGTTGTAGCGGGAATTATAAGCAAAATAATTTTAAATAATTTCCTTTTATTAAGTTAATTTTTTTATTAAGAAAAACAAATAAAATTTATAAATAACAGGTATAAGCATTTTTATTTACATATCGGGTTATATAAAGTTTATCATGATATTTCAGGAGTCAGATTTCCCAGAAAACTCGAATGAATTTTCATACTATTAAATATCACATTACTAATGATATATAGGGAAATAAAACAATTAATGTAATACAAAAAAAATTAATAAATTTATAATATCCATACTGTCATCATTTTATACGCTTACTTAGAAATGTTATTGGAAACGTACAAAAAAATTACAAAATATTTTAAAATTATTTTTAGTATTACGTATATATGCCATTAAATACCTGTGGGGATAGACAGAGCTATATAGTAATAGGTCCCTCTAGTACGTAACACAATCATATGCTTTAATGAGATCGTTAACTCGCGTAGTTATGAGGTTGTCATGTCTGAGGTGGACAGAGTCAAAAAGGTTCTATATAGCAAAATAGTGTTTTAAATTTTCAAATCATGTTTTTATTATTGACGGCTATTGTGACATAAAGTTTCCTGTCCGATTTCCGGTCGAAATAAATTTATTCACAAGTTTTTATTTATGAAAATAAACTTAATTATACACATTTCAAAAAATCGCAGTTTCATCGACTGAAAAACAATTTTGTCTTGGGAGTGCAAATTTAGGGCAAATAGGATCTATACTAAACATAAATGTACATAATCTTTCTGGTATTTTTTAAAAATATATCATATATGTAGTTTTCTTTTACCTGCCTTTTGAAATATGGGAGGTTCCCATGCCCCACTCTATAGATATCTGTAACGGATCTAGGATACTTTTGTATTCTATCAGTAGAAAATATAAAATAATTGTGTAGGTATTGATTTTATACAGAAGAGCAATATTAAAAAGAAATACAGGTCTAAGACTAGTTCTGTAGATAGTATATACTAGTATCTAAATTTTTTTTGTATAAATAAAAAAAAATATTATTACAATATAACTATAAACAAAAATAATTATCTGCTCCTGTCAGAAAATATCAGATTTTAATTGATATGTTTCCTCAATATAACAATTATTCAATCAAATAGCAAGTGCATTAAAAATATTATAAAGGAAAGCACGTAAATAAATTTAGGAAAACGTAACAAATTCATATTAAAAAATTGTTATAATTCCTTTATAAAAATTCACAGCATAGTTTAATTAAAAATGATTGCAATGATAGTAGAAATTTAAATGAAAACAAAACACGTTGCGAAGTTGAGAAATTCTCATTTGTTCCGCAAATGCAGTTAGAGCTCTCTCCATTACCAGCGTACAACTTAGGCTAATGGTGTAAATCCAGTTTGACATTATTTTGTGTCCCAAAAAGTGATAGTGTGTCCCATTTGTATGTATGCTTATAACATAGAAGCTAGTCAAAATAAAGAATACAAAATGACATTGACAAAAGTTACTAAAGGAAATTATTTAAAATTATTTTGCTTATAATTCCCGCTACAAAATTCTATAACTTGTCCCGACGATGTCTTGAATGTTGTAGCGGGAATTATAAGCAAAATAATTTTAAATAATTTCCTTTAATATGGATTTCCGCAAAGTAACGTCTGAAACAACCAATTACAAAAGTTACTATTATTATTATTAAGTTTTTTTTTAGGTTTAAGTTACTAAGCTCAGTTATCTTTTAAAATTAGTTAAGCGGTAGATAAGCGGCTTACTTTGATTTTTTATTTTGCGTTCGTATGCGAGTGGTACTGTGTGAAGCACACAGATGCATGTAATATTTGATTCTAATAATTAACCCATTAAAATATGTAAAATTTAGTTATTTAATTTTAAGAAACGGGACACACGGTAACGGTATAATTGGGGTCACAAAAATTCGTTTAACAGGGTCTATAATGACGAGTAGGTATGTAGGAGTGTAGAATGGGTTTAACTACTCGACTCCATCACAGCTCCTGAATTACACATTCAAATGGTAAGTGTGTTTACGTACTAATGTTTTATAGAGAAAATTTGCTTTCGTTTTAATTGGTTTTTGATGTTCAATGAGTACGGTGGCTTCGTTTTTTAAAATATCTAATATATTCCTATAAATTATAAATTACTAATATTTCTAATATACTGGATAATACTGTATATAAATACATATAAAAAAATATATAGGACAACTATCTTAAATCCGCGCTATTTGCAACAACTCCGTCACGGTGTTAAAAAACTTTTTATAGGAATAAATACGAATGCAATTTGATCTATCACATAGTCAAAATAATAATACACAGATATAAATAGTTATATGCGTATATAGAAGTAATATATTAGAAATTTAATAGAATTACTCTAAATGTGGTCAAGTAAACATTTAAAAACATGGAAATCGCTACCTACCTACCATGAGCCGTTTTGAGTATCATGTCTAAAACGAAACAATTGAAAATTTTATTTTGCAATACATCGCTTGTTTTAACGTCAAACATCATTTTTAATAATAAAATAAACAGAAATAAATTTAACCACACGTGTATATATACATTGTACATACAATAAAAAAAAAGTTTATTAATAGATATTTTTTGTATATAAAATAGCAAGGGCCCCTGTACTAGGTTCAGAAACCTGTCCTACTGGATACGCCGGTTACTGAACTAGAATGAAGATGATGAAGAAAGAAAATAAGTTGATCTAATTCATTTATCGCAATATAATTATGTACTAACGGTCCTGTAATCGACATACATATATATACATATATGTAAGTACACAAAACAATGATTAATAACAAGCTTGTTCCCGCACCGACAGTCGTCTATTCCTCAAACTAACATGGCCACCGTCACATAATTCCATTTGTTCTTGGTCACATTTGTCATGCTTCTCAACCGCACTCCTGTGTCATATATCATAATACACATAGGTCACCCGGAATAGAGTCATAGATTAGCGTTAGAAAAGATGGTACATATATTATTGTCTCTAAGAGAATATTATTTTTAATTATGCTTTATTAATCCTGTTTCAAGCTCAACAGAACAAGGACAACACAAATATGTAATACAAATTAATTAATTACGTTATTATTATTGGCCGTTTTATCAATTGTGATCCTGGAAAACTATAATTTCTAAAATTATTCATGAACGATTTTTTTTAACTCAGATTTTCGCTTTGGATGCCACGTCTTCGTTCTTGTTTATTCATTGACACACCCTCCCCAAACAGGCGTCTGTTGGAATCTGATTATTGCCCATTTTATTGTCGAGCCTCTGGATAGTGTCGTGTTGAAATATGAGGTAACGTGTGCTGGCCAGACGCACTTACTCTAAGTGCCACTTGCGGTTAATACTGGTGCTTATCTACATTGTTTTTATGGTACTTTTACTGAAAATAATATTCCTCTATAAAGGTATGTTTTTTCCAAATTATATTGGAATTACAATTATCTTATATTTTATTATATTATATTAAAAATCTGAAGTGTAATCACGTGTTTATCTATTATACATTATAAAACAAAATTGAATAATTAAGTACATACATATATGAAGTAAAAAAAAACAATCAACTTGTTGTCATTTGGGCAAATATGTTTTTATCATTGTTGACATCGGGTTACGCACATCTCTAAGTGACCAAAAGTTTTCGCATAAATTATCATGATAAGCGAAAATATTGTCTTCCCTAGACATATTTTCTGTAATATCTTCGGCAACTTCAGATAATAAGTTTTGGCAAACAATGAGGTCGCTCGTAACTCAATTATGAATCGTAGAGTTTTACTGTAAAACATGATAAATGTTTTTTATTGAAATTGCTGTTTTAGTGACGTAGTTTTTCATTCACTAGCAGCATTCACAGCAGTACAAACTATATCCGTGTTTTTAAATCGTAACAAAGTTTTATTTATTTAATTATTACAATTGACACTAATTTAAATATTACATTGTAATTACAGTGCCTTGCAATATTATTAGACCCAAAGAAAAAATAAAAACACTTTTGTAAGTTTTGGGATGGCCTGGAAATTTATTTATTTAAAAACATAGCACATCTGTACAAGGCGGGCTTGATGCTAGGTAGCATTTTCTACCAGCCAACCTTTAAATATTTATTAAGAAAAAAAATGTGAAGGGAGGGATACATAAATAAATAAGATTACTATAACATATATAAAAAACATAACAACAGTAACATAATTTACATAGATACATATACATAAACAAACATACAAAGTCACACATACGATATAAGTGTGATGTCAGGAATATCATGAGGTATGCAAACAGTAGTTTTTTTAAAACGAGCAAGTGAGAAAAGTCTCCAGACATGAACCCCATTGGAATGCGTGGATACTTCTGAAAGGGGAAGTAACAAAATCAGCAATAACTACAAAGAGAGAACTAATTGAAAAGTTGATTTTCGAATGGAACCATAATCTCCGTATTCAAGACGCTATTCAGTCATGCATAAAAAGCATAGAAGGGACTACCAAAGATTGACTAAATATAGGTATTATTATAAAATTATTAAAATTACAAAGGCCTGGGGATGGATTCTCATTCGAAATTTATATTATTTAGTATAATACAGTTATACCCCGCTTTACGCGACCCCGTTATGCGCGGTTTCACTATAACGCGAAATTCAAATTTATTATTAAATTACGCGAAAGAGTGCGTATAAACATAATGTAGTCATCAACTTCTCTATGGTCGCGGGAATTCCAGTTAACGCGATTTTTTCCGGAACGTATCCCTCGCGTAAAGCGGGGCATTACTGTATTTATACTATATATCCTTGTATCTGGTCTACACTCTAGGTGATATATGTTGGCATAGTTAGCTACCATATGAGTATAACGGAAATTGAACTTAGACCTTAACAAAGCGTTTGTGATTTGTTTTGCATTGCATTTCCTGTGTTACATGTAATAAATAAGTTACAGAGGTTTCATGTTAGAAATATTTACGATATATTTTTTAATGTAATCCCTTACTAATATAAATGTGAATGTGAGTTTGTTTGTTACGTTTTCATGCAACAACTACTTAACCGATCATCATGAAACTTTGTACACATATTTTTGGAGGTACTACAAGTAACATAGGATACTTTTTATTTAAAAAAATATTTTACTTTTTACTATAGTTTCCAACTGATAGTCAGTTGGTTGGAATCATATGATGAAGGGATTGAAATGATCTCTGATACTTATTTAATGACTTAAATGCGAGCGAAGCCGGGGGTGAAAGCTAGTATAATATAATATAGGTTTAACGAGACGTATTTCAGTTTGGAAGTATAACCAAATAAGTTTATTCTGTCAAACTGTATGGTGTTCATTCTCTTTTACTCAACTTAAAAACTCCCCTATCACGAGTGAGGTTTGGAGTGTCTCCCTGAAAACTGAAAATCTAAAACTGTTTTGAATAAACATTATTTTTGAGTTAGTTACCTCAAAGGCATATTGCCGTCAAATTTATTCACCCCAGACATCGCCAAATTGTAGTTTAATTCGGCGTTAAGTCCCGTTGTGCCTAAACGTTATTTATGACTGTACCAAATTCCTTTGGGGGTTGAAAGGTGGGGTAAAAAACGGGTGGGACAAGTACCCTCTTGAGGGCATAGAATGACCGGAAAATATCTGCTTTTCGACGTGTCATTCTTTTACAGTATTCACTATTGAAATTAGAATCTTCCTGTCTAACGAATCTCTCGCAATGCTTGACATATCTACACTTCATTTGGTGATAAGCTTGAGGGTAGTCCGTAGTCCTACATGTGCTTACAACTGTTTTTACAAGTTCACGTTGACATAATTGATGGAAATTATTTAAAATTATTTTGCTTATAATTCCCGCTACATTAAGTCGATGAAGGAAAAAAACCTCCACCAACATTCAATAACTTCATGTATCCTGATGATGCTACGTCTAGCAGGACAATATAGCGGGAATTATAAGCAAAATATTTTAAAATAATTTCTTTTAATATGGATTTCCGCAAAGTAACGTCTGAAACAATTAATGACATAATGGTCCACTAACAACTTTTAATATATTTTTACAATTACATCATAATGAAATATTTACCAATCTTCTTATATGAAAAATATATGATATAAAAGGCTATAGAAGAACTCATCAAGTCTGTACGGCGTAGACCGCAAGCATTTCAATCTACTCATGTAAGCTCTAAAAAGTGAACGTGCCTACAAGGTTTCGCGGGAAAAAGTAAATTATTTTCTATCCCCATCCACCCAGATTTAGAGATTAGGATTTTCAGCAATGGATAAGCGTAAATTTTCAGAAGACACAAGTCTATTCAAAATATTTATTGTGATATAATTTTTTCTGGAAATGAATTTATTAGTCGGTAAAAATGTTATGTTTACATTATTTTTAAAATGCAGGTATCTACGTATATCATGTGCAAACATGCTCTGATTTATTTAAAAGACTTTCGGTTTATTTTAGTTTATTCCGAAGCTAAACCAGAACCTAACGATAGCACGCCTTTAGTGCTTACGTTAATAAGTTATTTTCATTTCATACATTGCGACCACTATAACGATTGACATTAAACCGTATGTACTAAATTAAGTAAAATTAAATTTAACATTCTTTACCAGGGGTGGCGAACCTGCGGGTCTTTGAAGGATTATTTGTGGTTCTCGATAAATGTACCCGAGCTCCCTTTTCATTTTTGTGCTAAGTGCAACGGTTTTTAAATGCATTTTTTGTATATCTTTTAAAATACGATTTAATTGCGACTCGCGAAAAATTTCAAATTTTGATAAATGGCTCGAACTATCAAGCAGCTTGAACACCCCTGTTCCATACCCTAATAAATAACCCTTAAACAAAGACGCAAAAATCCGCGAGCAAAAAAATCTCGCCAAATCTTAAAAGTCGTTAAGAAAGGCCCCAAGTTTCCCTTGTAGCCAATATTTTAAGTGGCTTTGTGTTAGAATAAATTGATTTTATTCAAATTTCTATTAAGAGAACTGGAGCTGCCTTGTTATTTAAGATTGCATCCGAGTGAGGACTTTGTAATTGAAAAGTTTGTTACTAGAAAGAAAATTTTAACCACTCTTTATTAATAAACTTGTATTTTATCATTTTTTATTATAATTATATTTGTATTACATGAACTATGTTAGTATATATTGATGATTCTTTCCGAATTTAGCAGTTGGGACACAGTGAGGGAATGATTTTCAGGGTACTTTCTTGGACATATCTTTTTCGTTTATGATGTAAGAAATAAATGTACTTCATAAATTCGTACATCTAGCACAATAGTTTCATTAAAAAAAAAACTTTTCATAATTGACGGTCCTGGTTTATAGAAATCAATAAGGACATCAATTTCGATTTTTTTTGAGAATCAGCCATATTATATACACATTATAAGTCTTGAATTGAGACTGTAGCCAATAGAGTAAGTGGACTGTATCAATGAAAACTCTTGAAAATTATATTTACACTATATTACCAATCCCTTATAATCTAAGCACACACATCCGTTCCCATTCGCAACCAACATCCAAGTCCTCATTCGAACGTCCCTCGCGTTCCTCTTTTGTTTCATTCCAAATTCAAATTTACAGATTTACTTATAAAAATATATACACTATTAACATCGCCCCGCCGCGACCTCCTTTTTGTCGACGACAGAGACCATATAACCGAGACCATGTTTTATCTACTTAGTTTAAAGTTAAGTAGTATTTTAAAATAATACAAATTTTAAAGAATAAAAAGATCTCTTAATGGATCTGTTTTTTTTTTAAATTCCAAAAGTAATTTATGACATATGTATATATTTGAAAATGTATATTTAAAATACCAAGAGTGGGTTTGAAGTTATTTATTATGGAGTCAGACGAATGGACTTCAAGACTGTAATTTTCTTTTCAACTACCCACAGTTTCTCTTTAGACAAATTTGTTTGTTCTTAATTTTTTTGCTCTCGCAATTTCAAACACTAGCCTCCTTATTCGCCAAATTTTTCTATATATATAATATTATATATTTTTCATTTTAGTGTTTTTCTGATCTTTTAATAACGATCCTAGCTCACCAATTATTAAGTGTACACTTTTTTAATTAACACATTTTAATTGTAGGTATCCTATTTAATTGTCATTGTTAATATGTAATAATATATTTCCTACCACTTTCCCCTTTCTAACGCAATACACAATACACATGCGTAATCAACAATAATTTCACACCGAAACACTTGCGTGCAAATATACCAATTCTCACGGACCCTTTATTGCAATATGCCCACTTATTTACACAGGCCATCATCTAAATACCGTTAAATGCATCTGCTGATTCACACTTTCGACATGACATTGATTAAATAACAAATTTTATTCGTAGATATAACAACGACCAAAATAATATTTACAATAATTTGTGTTTTTTCCCTCTTCCTTATATCTATTTGGTTCTTGTTTTTTTTTAATTTTTATTATTGTGTAACATCTAATCTAACATTTTATTAGAAGTGTAGTTATCTATCCCTTTATCACCTTGAGCATGCCGTCCTATCCTATAATTAAAATTTCATTTAGTTTACATAATAGTACTCCTTTTTATAATATATAATCATAATGTAATTTTGTAGATGGGCTTTACAAATAAATAAATAAATATTGACCTCAATAATACATATTAAATCGAAACGGAATACAATTTTTTTTTATCCAAAATGTTTTCGACGTTCTGGCACATTGTTTCTAAAATCTTCAGGAACTTTATTCTTGATGCTCATTTGTTGACATAAGTATATTTTTACGCTGCTAGTATAATAATGAAAAAACCCTGAAATGATATCTAACATTTTTTTATTAGTGACTAGTGACTACTCAGGCGCACTTTGGACGAAAACACTTACGTAATCATTCACGAAATTACGGATTTGACAGCGACGTCACGACGGATAGGCCACACAATGCTTATTTTGCGGATATTTGACAGGATATTTTTACAGGCTTATGTCAAAATTGACGTAAGCTACAGAGGTGACGGCCGTATCACGAAACTTCGTATATGCCTGAGTAGCCCCCCAGACACGAAGGAAAGTGTCCATTCTCCAATTTAGCTAATCCATGACAATAGTTTAAGAAGGTGCGTTCAAATACTTAACTATTAGGGCACGGTTTGCAAAATGGTATTTGAACGTCACTCGGAAATTATTATCAAATACTCCCAAAGTCCTTGGGGTTAGCAAGAGTTATGGTTTTCGAGGGGAAACGGTATAGCATCTTATAATTGCGTAAAAATATGTAATAATATACGTGGTTATAGGTTATGAGTAGGGGAACTTAAATTACTTATAAGGGGATACTTTATTCGTCTGGAATGTATTTTTATATTTATAGCGTTGCAGTAATCTTTTCGTGATAAAACTCTGAAAATGACACTTCAAATGTTGTGTAATTTATATGTTTAATTAATTGAAGTGAAACTTCTTTATCGAGGTATGAAAGAAATTTGCCGTCACATTTTTCTGTTACGCGTCACGTTTTTTTTAGTAGGTACATATATATTGTTGCATTATTTTTTCTTGTGATGGTCAATTGTTTTTATAATTATAATTGTTATTTTATTGCACATACACTACATGTGTTATATTTTGACTGCAGTTGATTTTTATATTTAAATTTAAACCTTCTATGCGACAATAAAAATATCTACGACTTCTTCTCTTTATATAGTCTACATTATTTGTCATATTTCAAGCTTCATCAAAGATGTAACATTACGTATCGGATGTCCTAAATACATAGTAAATAAACCACTACAATTTCGTGCCAAAAACAAAATTAGTAAGCGAAAATTTACACCCTGTATTAGAAGCCGTATATAAGAGTCCGCACATCGATACAAGATTAAGACAAAGATTACTAAAACACAGACGTGACATTTAATATAATTGTACATATATTCATCACATACTTTTAAACAAACAAACAAATTACTGTAACTAAACTAATATTGAATTAAAATTAATTATTTACAATATTTTTTTACTATATTTATTTTTATACCTAAAGGCAAATCAGGTTAGCTGGTAGAGAATGCCAAATGGCATTAAGCTCGGCATTGTAGCAATTTATATGTGCAATAAAGATTTTTTTATTTATTTAAGTAATTGAGCGATGAAGAAATATCCCAACTAACATTATAAATGTGAATGTGAGTTTGTTTGTTACGTTTGTACGCAATAACTGCTTAACCGATCATCATGAAACTTTGTACACATATTTTTGGAGGTACTAAACTTTTTATTAAAAAAAAATAGTAATTTTTTACTATGGTTTCCAACTGACTATAGTTTCAGCTGGTTGGAATCATATTGATTCATTTCTATTGAAATGATCTCTGTTACTTATTTAATGATTTAAATGCGAGCGAAGCCTATAAAATAGGCAAATGATAATTATTAGTCAGCGGAGGGAACAAATCGAAGTTTACCTACAATCCTGTGGTAGTCATTTAAACTTATTTTAAGTATTCTTTAATACCTTATTGCCTATCTACATTTTGACACTCTATGTAACGAACACTGCTTATTTGTTGCGTCTGAAGCACGTGCCAGTTTTATCGAGGCGCTTCTCGTAAATTGAAATTGCTCGGACATTTCGTATAGCATCGGAGAGGACACTGGAACAATAACTTCCATTGAACGGGTTAAGTCTTTTTTTGGCACGCAATTGGATATCTTACTGTAATCTGGACTAAGGTTATGAACTACTATGAACTTGGTTGTATGTGTGACTAGCTGACCCGGCGAACTTTGTTCCACCTTAGAGGGAATAAATAAGCAGATTTTGTATTTTATTATCTTCAATTTTTTATTAGCAAAAACAAATTAAAAAATCAAGTATTTTAATGATCATGTATTTTGGTGCATAGGTTGCACTCTTCAGTTAAGCACCTTATGATATACGACATTTTTTGTTTTATTATCAGGCACAAGAACAAACAACGCAGATAAGTAAAAACTATTAGTGCTACTTCATTTGTTTTTATAATTCCTTCTTGCATCTTCATATTCTCGCAGATAGAGCAAAATTTATCATAAGGAATATTTTGATTATAAATGCAGTTTTTCTGATGTTAGAATATATATATTTTTTTGTTGCCTTACAAAGTGTATGTAATTTAAAACTGGGTCACACAGAGTTACAAGTGTTAAGAGGAAATTTTCAGAAGTCAACTGTTGGAAAGTTTTAATTAACTTTTATAAATCATTATTACTTACCGTAGGTACTAAGAAATAATTTATGTTTTTTTATTACCATATATATTTTCATATAAGAATTTAGATATTATAAATATGTAGTTAAAGATAAATTAATAAAACAAATGAGTTATAATCTTTTGTTTTATTTTGTTCAATTTTATTTATTATTAAAATATTGTAATAAATTTCTCAAAATCTTAATAATTTATTTCAGCGGCTCTCAAACTTTTTTGGCGAAGGAAAAAGCCCTAATATAATTATAAAAAAACTGGTTTATATGTATTTATGAATAATCATATTGCAATGTAATATTTAGTTGGAATATTTAGATGTAACCTTGTAATCTCCAAGTGGTAGGTATTTTTTGCAGTATTTTAGCCCTAGGGTTCCGCGGAACACACTTTGAGAATGGCTGATTTATTTAATAGTACTGTTATTATTTTCATTAATTCTTAAAACTTAATATAACTTAACTATACTTAACTTCTCTTGTCTACATGACGTCTTCTCCTATAATTGAAATTTCATTTAGCTCATAGCGGTCATTTATAAAATATAATGTCTTAATTTTATTTTGTTGATGGACTTAATTAATAAATACAGTCGATCGAATATATATGATAAAAAACTGTGTTTTATTTTGGTGTTATTTATCCCATAATTCACTCCAAATTTCAGTCGAAAAATTCAAGGTCGCGAAACTTAATTTTTGTACTGTAAAGTGTATAAAATAACTGGCCACCTGTTGCGTCGAAAGAACAACTACTCTCGGGGATGATTCTCATAAAAAAACAGCGAGATTTTTTTTCTAATTAATTCCCTTTAGCCGCGAACAAAATTATAAAATTGCTGGGTCTACAAAATTACTTTTTTACGGCTTGTTGCCTTTTCTTGTTAGGGTCTCTAATGATTTATCACCTTTCCTTTTACTATATCTAAGTATTTCTTCCCATGTTAAGATTTCATTTTAAGATCAGCCATTCTCAAAGTGTGCTCCGCGGGGCCTTAGTTCGAAAATACTGCAAAAAATACCTACCAAAGGGAGATTATAAGGTTACATCTAAATATTCCAACTAAATATTACATTGCAATATGATTATTAATAAATACATATAAATCAGTTTTTTAAAATTTTTAGAGCTTTTTCTTTCGCCAAAAAGTTTGAGAACCGCTGATATAGACTATCCAATATTATTTATAAATTACCTATATGTTTTGATTATCAATACCCTCCGTAAACAAGAGACGTTTCTCTCGATAACTAATTGGATATAAATTTGAATCCGCAGAGATAATTTCCCCATTGTATTGCTTTTTAATTCCATTTAAACATATAACTTTATTTCTATTCTTTTTTTCATAACTTTCCATTGGTAGTATAATTATTTATAAAGAATCTTTGTGTTTCTTTTCACTACAAAATTTAGCTAATTATTCAATTAGGTAATTGTTTTATGACGTTTAGCTATGTGAGAATATTTATGAATATTAACACATTCGTTCCTATTTCAAATTTATCTTCACAAAATTCCAGTATGGTGTTCCTATTCAAACGTTGATTAAGACTTAGTTATCAATCATGTAAGAGCCTAAATTAATATTAATTGTATTCATATTCTATGATATTTTGATATTATCCGGTTAATTCAAATTATTTACAACTACTTTCATATATAAATGTCAGTAGGCGGATATGCAGACTTGATAAGACCGTCCAGAGTAACAGAGCAGACTTCTCACATTATATCCGGCTACTTGGCTAGTTAGAAAACGTGGCTTGATCACTACACAAGTATACCACCTTGTTTTTTATTTAGAAAACTGGGCTAATAACCACCTATCACTTAAAGAATATGTGATATGTCGTAATTTGTTATTTATGGTTGTGAAGTTTACTTACGCCATCTACTGGTTAAGAAAAGAAGCACGAACAACCACGGGTTTCCTAACAATGGCAGGTCATTTATAAAAAGCCAATCAGTTAGTTATTCTCAAATCAATCTGCGGGGGTTCAAGTTTTATACAGTGAGTGGAATTCCTAAAGTTTTTTCCGGCGAAAAGAAGTATTGAACATTTTCTTTAGGCCTAACAGTTTATCAATGTCGTTTGGTGATTTGAACTGAATGGGTATCATTTGACAAATACAGGCTCCGACGACGTTTAGTTATAATTTTTTTCCTTTGAAAAAATATATTTATGAAATGTAGATACTTAGTACATAACTTACGCATAATAATAATAAATAATACAAAGTAATTTTTAAACGTTAATACTATTATGGATAAAAATAGAGCAAATTTATTGATTTTTTTTAGAAAAATCGTTGTCAAATTTTGATATTCAAGCCAAACAAGTGTCGTAAAAATTAGCACTAAATTAACACTAGATTTACTAGCTATTTAAATATACCTATTTCTAAAAAACCAAAAAACTATATATTTGTTACAAATACATATAAAATAATATAAAGTTCATAAAACTAATTCTTCTGTTGTAGATTGAAGAAGATTAGAAGAATTAAAGAAAATGTTACATGCAGTAGGAATTGTAATTTGATCTTGCAAAACCAGTCATTTTGACTGGTCTGGTAAATCTGGTGTTAAACTGAAGTACCTACATTTGTTTGTAAATTCGAATTTTTTAAATTTTTAAAATTCGAATTCGAACCCGGACCTTCTACGTAACGGACTACTCCACTACAAACGTCATTCATTAAACAAGCGTGTAATATATTTTCTCTTAATTAGACATTTCATTGTAGACAGAAAATGATGGAAAGAAGCTTTGCGTGATGAAATAAATTAGGTACTTCTTCTATATTCTATTAATATAATATTTGTAGTTGTATTATATTAATTATTAAGAAAAAAACACATATTTTTCTACTTTTTAAATATATTTAGAAAACAATGACATAATATGCATTACAGTTCTTCTGAACAATAGTGTAGTCGGTATGGGCCCGCGCATATTTAATCATCTACCTTGGATTATAAGAGAGATTGATAGTTATAACGTATTTAAAAAGAATTTCAATGTATTTCTAATTAGATGTGAAATTGAGATGTTTTTTTAAATTAATTACCCATTCTTTCTATACTCGTGATTTTATATACCTACAGGGTGGGGCACGGGAACCTCCCACATTTTTAAAAAATCTGTATTCGTTGTTTGCTAGCATTCTTGGGTGGACAAAATTAGAGCAACAGGATCTACATTAAATGTGAATGTACATAACTTCTCTGTAAATTTTTTTATTTATATATCATATAGTTTTCATTTACCAGTTTTTTGAAATATGGGAGATTCCCGTGCCCCACCCCGTATGATTAAAAAGAAAGTCACACTAAAATTCAAGTGAAGATCACTACCACGATTAGAAGAATTGCGCGTCCCGCTTGTAAGTGCCCATATCAATTGATCTGTGTGCTTATCACGAATTTTAGTCTGGCTTTCGAACCGAGTTCGCTTCAAGCGATTTGTATGGAAATTTGAGCAGCGCCACCGCGTGCGGATTTGGAACTTCAATACTTTTTGTTAATTTTCGAACGTCTCGATCTTTCGTTCATTTGATAGATTGCTGGTGCTCGTTAGTCGTTAGTAAAAATTCATGATCCCGATTGCTAACGGATCCGTTTTACTTGTGACAGCTCGATTCGAAAGCCAGACTAAATTCGTGATAAGCCCACTGGTTGCTATTTTAGTAGTTCCACCATTCCTATATAAAATACAGCATATTTATACGCTATGAATTATATTAAAACTAAAGTCAATCAATAAAATCCGATGTTTGTTCACGTGTATAATTCAATAATAATTTATCTTTCACGAGCGACCATGTTCGACTGCAGAATAATTAAAATTATACGAATAAAATATGAAATATTTATGTTTGATCTGCACACGACACATGAATTGTTCTGATTACGCGAGTATATGAGTAAATAGTGATATTATTTATTTCGTTTTAATTGAAATACAATTTTTTAATTTATAAAAACTAGTGTTCAACCCGCGACATTGTTCATAAAAACATTAATTAGTCGTTAGTTTAAACTTGGATAATCAATAATCACCATAAATTATACACCTAAACCTAGCTCACCAACCAGTCTATATACAGATGAAACACCAATGCGAATAGCACGTGGGAAATTTTATATTCTATTATTTATGCTCTAACACAGTGTTTCCCAACCTTTTTCGTGCCATGCCCCACCTTAGCCTTTCTAAAATTCTTATGCAACCAAACACCCAATTGATATTTTGGTCTCGTCAAGCGAAATTATATCTAATAAAATTTACCACAATAATTTAAGAATTTGCTTTTTTCGTTAAATTTGGCACCAAAATCTAGCATTGCATTTAAATGGCCCAGAGCGAAAGGGTTAAACTCGTGTCGAGTCCATTTTCGAATTGCCTCCCTTAATAATCAAATTGGCCCTCTGTGAGGCGTGGGCCCACGTTGGGAAACACTGTTCTAACATCAACCGTAAGTTCCTGATGGAGCACTTATAGTGCATTATCAAAATCGACATCTAAAACCTTTATTTCACATAATCCCTCTTGGCTTTTGCACGTAGAAGAAATCACAAGAAACTTGTCAATCATAGACTGTATAATGTTAATATTAGTCGTCATATGTATTGTTGGTTAACTGTAATCATATTTAAAAATTGTTGTTTTGATCTAAAAATTAATATTATGCAAGTGATATCACGTAGTAGTAATATTATTGTGAAAAATGGTATAATAAACCCCTTAGATAGATTTATAATAGAAAAAATAAAGCAAACTTTAGACATATCTAAAAAGTGTAAATTCTTAATTGTCGTATCCATTAGGCAAATCTTATTGGTTTCTAATTTATCTTTGTGTTTAATTGCTCTTTCAAATATCCAAATTAATTGCTAAAGTTCTTTTTTCTCTAAAACCCAATCTCCGTCGCAATTGTCGAAGTCCCCGATAAACCATTTCCATTGTTATTAATGAAGTTGAATTTTCAAAAGGAAAATAAGAAAAATGGTTTCAATTCACTTAAATATTATTTTAGATAAATGACTTCAATTGAAATCTAAAATATTCTAAAAATTAAAAAATATAACATACAAAACATCAAAATTAGACAGTGACAACGAGGAACTAACAAATGTATCAATTGTACTAAAGAAAAGCATAAATATTAATTTAACAAAAGGATATAAAGAAGATTTTAAATGTAAATATTCCCAAATGTATGACCCTAATTATTTACACCATGAAAACGCGGCATGCCCCACCATGATGCCGATGGGCTTTCAAGGCCATGGGGATGGGTACAAAGATTATTATGATGTTGATGACATTCAAAAAGAGGAGGATCCATCAACTCAAAGAACGTAAGTACTATATTAGACCATGGATACATTAACAGCTATTTCACCGCTTTCAAAATCGCTTTATGTAATTTTAGTCCACCGTCTCACCGTCGCAAACGTCAACACAGAAGACTTTCACATTCCTCTAGCGAGAGTGAAATATCTAAACGCTCAGTTTCAAAGTCCAGAAGTGGATCCCGATCACGATCTCGATCTAAAAGTAACTCTTCTTCTGCCACAAAGCCGGTGAAATTTAGCAATCCCTCGTTTTTAGATGCCTTTCGAGTACTTTATCTCACGAGTAAGTCTAATATATATTTTTATAGTTTAGTCTACTTACTGGCTATTTATTAGGTAGGTTGACTGGTGCAATAGAAATCGCTACAAATAAATTTTTTAAAAAGAAACTTACCTCACCGCTAGAGGGACTTAGTATCTCAATTGTAAGATATTATTGTTAATTAGTACTCATGTATTTTTATATTGAATATTGCAATTTAAATCATATATTAAATGTAGATTTCTGTATAATTTTGATTGACAAAATCGTGCTTGATATCATCTAAAAATACTATAGAAAAAGGAGATAGTCGAAGTAATTTGTCAAATTGTCGCTTTTTTAAGAGAATTTTATTATTTTGAAAATCATTAATAACTTACATTTTTGCATTTTCCAGCAAACAAACAAAATAAGAACACAACAAAATTTTTAGCAACAAAAAAGAAACAAGATCGAATTCAAGAATTATTAAAAAGCGACGGTTTGGGCTCTAAACATTGGCTATTTTATCCGCGAAAAAATAAAACTAGATTGCCTGAAATTGAAGAGAATATTCCAGAGGAGAGTTGCGACAGAAGAATTAAGATCGATGGAGATTTCTTTAGAAAATATAAGAAGAACAAGAAGGTTGATAGCGACTCGCCAATCGCTAAGCTCAAACGATGGGAGCTTATGCTTTATGAGAAATTGGGTTTCATAGAGACAGTTTAATAACATTTATTCTATATTTTCTTGCAATTATTAATAAATGATAATAAAAATATATTGTACGTTACAATCAATGTGTTTTCAGCTTACAGTATTATTAATTTACTGAAGTAATTAACTAACTAAAAAAAAATCGGTTGTCTGTAAAGTCGGTTTACTGACGATAGTTGAACGTGACAACGTCTTAAGCCAACAACAACAACAACGCCAATTGTGCCTCTTTGTCGCTCGTTCCGCGCTCTCGCTTGCACTTCCAGCCTTACATGGAACGCCTCAGAGCGAGGTAACGCCGCATGAGTCATGTTTTTTCGTGCCTGCAGCCGGCTCAATCGAATTATAAGACGTTGTCACGTCAAAAATATAACTTGGGATTGTTAAGAGATGCCTATCTTAAAAGAAATAATGGCTTAATATATTCCTGTAAAATTCTAGTAAAATACAAGTTTAAAAGTGACTCTTTAATCCTGTTTCATATATTTTTTTAGGCTTTAGTGGTGACGCGTCTAAGATAATTGCTACCGAAGAAGCATGTCTGCTATTTCTAAGCCGATTCTGAAACGCGTCATAGTTTATGTTGAAACAATTGAAAAGCGTATCCTTTTCCTCACCACTATTGAAAAGCTTTTTCTTTAAAAAGTAGGCTTTTTAAAGACATCAATCAATTGAAAAAACTTTTTTAATTAATCGTAAAAACCCAATAGCTAACAATTTGTACACAAAAAAAGAATGGAATTAAACAAATTTATTTGGTTATACAAAGTATTTCAATTACTTTGCATACAAAAAAAAAACTTCCATTTGGCCGAAAGTTTGCCGTTTTTTCTGAATTTTCATTGGAATTGGAGAAGAAAAGTTGAACAAACTTTCGCCTCTAATTTCTATAGAGCCTTAAGTGCATTTGTTAGTATTCTTTACGGTTTCGTTTCAGGAGTTTTTAACCCCCGACAGAATCAAACCCAACGACTGACTATTTAGTATTTTTATGTCTTCACAGGATGCGATGGACAAATCCACGAACATAAAACTACATTTTCATTTCTTGAACATGATCCCTGCTCTATATAATTTCAATTTTGCTGTGAGCATTTTATCCGGTTTTTTTCAGTAGCTAGATTAATTCATGACGAAGGTATAATGTATAAATTCAAGTGATTTTGAGTAAATAAGGCCAACTATGAACAAAATAATTAAAAAGTTTAGTTTTGTAAAGTTTTTTTAAATTAATCAACTGATTCTAGTAAAATAAATAATATTATAGTTGGGGGTTATTGTAAGAAGTTTTTTTCTCTGTAAAGAGTTGGAGGCACGTGGAAGAGCCGAACGTAATGGGCCGATTAAACGTCTGTAAAACTTTAAATTAGTAGCAAATTCAAATGTTATTGAGCGTTAAATTGTAATAAAATTGTATGTAGGTAGCTGTTATGGGAAAGTGGGGCAGATTGGTATAGTGACAATAAAAGTATGGTTTATTGCAAAAATGATAACCTGAACAATTACACTTTGTCACATCCTAAACCTATAACTGTAACCTATCTTAAACTATGTAGGAATTATGTAGTTTCATAATACTCCGTATTTTAACTTTCACCTAAAAACAATAAAGAAAAAAAAACGGGGAAATTAAAACGTAAAAAATTAAGTTATCATAACCTCACCTTTTTTACTGACAGTTTAATATTGTGTCAATTAGATTTGTTCCTGTTAGACTAATTCAGAAGATCCACATATCGTTTTAAATATCTTTAAAAGGGGCATTTAGGAAACTATTAGAACTAATATAAAAACCTACTAGCTTATGTGGATTGGCGTGCTTGTTCTGTGAAGACTTGTAAAATCTTAAATATAATAATAATAACTCTTTATTGCACAAATTAAGAGAAAATAAAAAAATAAAAAAGACGGCCTTATCACTGAGTATTGATCTCCAGGCAACCAACCTTAAGGTAGTAAATCGCGAATTATCATTTAATTGGTGTTTAGGGTGCAACAAAAATAAAATAATATATACAAATGAATAATAAAGATATTACAAAAAATATACATACATATACATAAATACATGCATATACTACTAAAATAAGAATAAATAAAATAAAAAAGTAACAATAACAACACAGACAGTTTACAGTGAGAGATAGTGTTCACGAAATAACTTCTTAAAGACTGCGTTAGATGGCGCGCTACGCACAGACAACTGCAAAGCATATACAAAAGTGGTTATGATTTCTTATTATAAGTAATTATCATTGTGGCAGTTTTCATACTTTTCATGTGACTCTCTCTAAGCAATAGACTAATCAGATTGAAGGATTTGTCATGAAAACACTGTTTCGTTAATCACTTCGCAAATATATACAATATACAATGAACTAGCTCCGAACCTGTGAGAGAAACCTAAAACTATGGGTGTTCAGACAAGGATATCTTTACTTTTAACAGTAATATCAAATTTACAATACTTAAAAATGCAATAACGTATAATTGACCGGAAGTTGAATCAAGCCTATAAAAAACAAAGAAATAATATTTTATTTATATTTAAAGATAATTAATGAATTCTTATTTTACCCATAACGGAACTTTGCAAACAGATACAAACGGGAACAATTCAACTACATATTAAGGGGGAAATATCACGTGATCTGCTATTATTTTTAAAATAAAGCAACCATTCATTTAGTTTAATGCATTTAGTCACGTTTATTTAATATAAATTCCAATTGGATTAGTGTGGGATTTTAACCAATTTCCAATTATAATTAAGTAATTTTCAGCCGTTTTAGCTTAAGCCTAAATAAATAGTAGCTTTTCAAATTTATAAATTATTAAATCTATATCTAATCGGATAAAAGTGAAATTAATTACTATTAATATTTAACATTCGAACTACCAACCTGTCAAAATGGCCGATGACTGTGCTTGCAATGTATTAAAAATAATTCAATAAATTTATTGTAGAATTGTAAAAAATAGAATCGTTTACAAAAAACAATGAATAAGGTTTTACATAAGACTTGTGAAGAATTTTTGAAACTGGTCATATTGACCGGTTGGTAGTTCTAGTGTTAATTACTTGATAGTATTATTGTAAGATATTATTATCTTTGATTTCTCGCAAACGTTTAAACTGTTTAAAGTTTTAGAGTAATGTTTATTTTCATTACATTAACAGTTTGACAGTTAGATAGTGTCACAGTAAGTGATCACATGTCAAACTGCTATAAAAATAAAAACAAATAACAGATGATTACATACAAAAGCTGTCAGTAAAGCATTATATCTAACTAAAGTTTTCTGGGAGCGAACTTGTTGGGAACACCTGACTTGACATAAATTATTATTTTCCAATGCTAATGGTCTATCGTAGTGGTATAATGCACAAATAAATTGGTGAAATCGACCCCCTTGCTTTGTATGTACGGTCTGCAAAATTATTTATTTATTTTAAAACTCACATAAAATAATTTACCTAAATAGATTACGTTTTATGTTGTTTTTTTTTTTACACTGTAGTTTTATATCAATTAAAATATATTTCAATTGTTTCATCACCTTATTGATCACGATTACAGTACTTATATTCATTGTTATCTGATTTGTAATAATTATGTCGTGTTTTATTCATATAAAAGCCTATAATTTCTACAATTGTTTTTGTGAAAATAATTTCACCACCTCACTGAAGCCAAATACAGAGAAACAAAAGACGAAGAAATAAAACAAAGCAGATCAGAAGATCTAAAGCGGCCCCCTTTCGGCGACGCGCAGAACTAACGTTATTTAAAAATAATATTTTTAATATTAAAATCTTCGCTATAAGGATAGGAATTAAGTCTTAAATTCAAAACAAATTTTAAATAATTTATATATTAAATATTTTATTGCTAACGGTACATCAGGCAGTACTTTGAACTCTCAGACATTTTGGGGTCATAAATTGCAATTTTTACTGCATGTTTGCGTCTGCAGTTACTACCACTACTTTTGGATGATTCATTCTACATATAACACTCTATATATCTACATCTATATATCGTATGTATAATAAACTGTCAACAGTAGACAACTGCTGTGACAGGCATCGTCTAGGACCTAGGTTATCACGACACATTGTTCCCATTCTACTTTACTTCCAAACCGATCACGAAACGCGTCTGTCACTTGAGGGTTACGGTTGAAATGAGTGGTGTAACTTAGGACGGCTTTGAAAGCCTATTTTTATACAATAACATATTTTAAATGATTGTCATGTATCTATGCATCTTTTGAATATAAATAACGTTATATAAACCGAATTTAAAATAAAAATCCTGATACGAAGATTCAAACGTTCCACAGTTCATTACTAGACTAAGTGAATAATAGCAAACTTATCAAAAATCTTCACAATATTAAAAAATAAACCATTAATTCCAACCAAAAATCTTGAAAAACCTCCCCATATGCTCTTGGGAATAAAAGTTTTCTTTTTTGAGGGAGGGAAATATTATACAAAACGTCAAGTTCGAGTGTTGTTTTTACGAAAATGATTCCGTATGCTATTACTGAATTTCATACACGCAGTACTAAACTACAAAATGAAGTTGAAATTATTTTTATAATGTTTTTAAAAATACTATGTTATCTATTCTATACTATACTAAGATATAAAGAGGAAACATTTGATTGTTTGTTTGTATGTATTGAAAAGGCTCCGAAACTACTGGACCGATTTGAAAAATTCTTTCACCATTAGAATCCTACATTATCCCTGATGAACATAGGCTATAGAATATTTTCAAAAACCCGGATGAAAATTTCAATAATGTAACTCAAAATGTGAAAAAAAAAATCATTATATTGCGTACGCTGCGGAAATTATTGACAATAGAGCAAAGTGATGTACTACAGTTTTATAGAGGATATCAATATCTACAAAAAAGTGTGCGATTCCATATGTCTAACTATTACAGTTATGTCACAATAACTGCTTTTTCATGTTAAAATTTAAACTTCATAGTACTTATCTTCATCACTATGCGAACGAAGTCGCTGGCAACAGCTAGTGCTTTATATAGTGGTTAGCAAGTTGTAAGTTCCTGGATTAGCCTACAGCGAGGGGACTTTGACCTGTCTAGGTACTGGTATGTGGATGTGTTCTTCTGAAGCCGGCATAGTGACGTAGGTGACTGAAGCCACAACTAAAGAACAGTTCGTAATACTAAAGCGAAAATAACTGCTTAAATTTGCATTTCCATTGACCGTATTAACCCAATTTCAATGTAGATGCAAGTCTTTCTTGGAATTAGATTTTTTTAAAACATATCCCTAAAAATAATTTGAAAAAAGAAATGTTTGAAACGTTCACCCTGTTTGTATTCATCTTGCTAACGCGTTACTGCGTCTCGCATTTTAAAGTAATTGTATGAATGAATAGATTATAAAGAAATCTCAAGACTTTTTTTATTAAAAATAATTGAAACACTGCTTTAGTTACATTGTTACGCTTATTTTATTAGTCCAGTGGTCCAATGTGATTTTGTCAGTCAATAATGCTTTCCTTAAATCCATATCCCTACTAATATTATAAATGTGAATATGAGTTTGTTTGTTACGTTTTCACGCAACAACTACTACTACTACAACCGACCATCATGAAACTTTGTACACATATTTTTAGAGGTACTAGAAGTAACATAGGATACTTTTTACTTTAAAAAATATATATTTTTTACTATAGTTTCCAATTTACTATAGTTTCAGCTGTTTGGAATCATATTGATTCATTTCTATTAAAATGATCTCTAATACTTATTGAATGACTTAAATGCGAGCGGAGCCGCGGGTAAAAGCTAGTATTCCAATAAATGCTTTAATACTAATTTAAGACTTTGGAATTTATTTAAGGCTACGTGACTTACTATCACGTTTATTATTATTATTAAAATTATTTTGATTATTTTGCACTTAATTTTTTTTAGTTTTAAAACTATTAAGATAGCGACGAGACTGATAGCTTAGGAAACATTTTTTACCTATTTTTTCTCACCTACATTTATTTATATATTTACTTGCTACACCATTGACATATCACAAATAGATCATCCAGTAAAAATTACAATAATCATCCGTACTGTGTGAAATGTTATTCAAGGCCTATTCAGTCAGCTATATATAAATAGTCAGTGTTTTATTAATAAAAAGAAAATAAAAATAATAATCACTTCTCAAGCATATTCATAATAATAATAATCTACTAAAAAAGTTTCCGATACACTTATTTTTTAATCTAATTGATAGGTCACAGATTAAAAAGGTCTAATTTGTTGAAATAAAACATTATTTCTTTACACTTGATCTGGTTGCACCCTTTCCTTGCTAAATACATTAAGTTAATGGTCCCGAAAACGTCACAAAAAAGGTCCCGTGGGTTCCTCCATAAAATCCCGCTGTTTAACTTCTAAGTAAAATTAATGTCATTTTTAGACGTCATTATATTGCAGAATATAGTTTAGTTGGTGTTGAAAAAGTTAGTGTTAGGAATAGAAAGGATACCTACTTTACACAAACCGAAAATGCTTGCCAGTCTTTTGATGTCGCTGCTTCAATTGGTGTTATTTCAACACATGCAAAAGTTCGGTTCTTAATTTGCTTCGATAGCATTAATTTCTAATCTTTTAATTTCGAGTCGCGCACGTCATCGCCTTGATATTAAGTTTGCACACACACACGCATTGACAGAGTGACACAGAGCGCGCGTATTTATTAAAGATTTTTTTTGGTAGGCTAATCAATAATAACAGTGTTTTAATCTCGGCTATAATGTCACTAAGACCCGGCGATATATAGAACAGTTTAAAAACAGGAACAAAGAAGGATTGTTAAAGTCAAAGAAGTTGTATAAACAAACGCCTGAAATATCAATTAATGCAATATTACTAACTTACAATTTATAATACATTTCTAGTTACACAATTAATAGGAGTTATTATTTAAAATAATAATAATAAATAGGTATATTATGAAGCAATTTCTTATTGTTAATGTACCTACAGGTTATTGCTTTACAAAGTAATATCAAAAATAAAACGTTTCATAAAAAAATAGTAAAATACAGTCGAAAACGTTGTTAAATTAACTAAAACAAAGTTTACGGGCATTCGTCTGAACGCTAAACGCATTTTCATCTGTTCATACACAATTCTGGTTAAACAATACGCCGGAGAAATTGCATCCTTTCCACGTCAACTTAAGGGACAATTGTACAAATAACATATTTCAATACTATTTTGAGTCTTACTTAGACGGTATAAGCTGTAAAGTGGTTGTATTGTGAAATGGTAAAAAGGGGAGTCAGGGGGCATTTAGTCCCAAGGGTAATTTGGATGCAGACTCCCTGAACGTGAAGTTTTCTGCATAGACGTTGTTTGGGGGACGCCGCTCTATTTCCATTCTGCATGTTGTATTATTAATTGGTATTATACTGTGTTTTTAATACTAAAGTACTAGAAATAATACTAAAAGAGAAATATCTCAAATCCGAGGGTAGGTACTACACGCCCGCTAACAATTTTTTCTTCAATCCATAGACAATAATGTTACTACAATTTAAATATTAGTCGAAATCATAGACAATTATTAAAATAGTTTTGTTGTTTTTAAATGTAACAACACCAATAAATTAACTAAAGATAGATAGTAATTCGTACTTTTTATTGTTATATTTTAACTTATATCAAAAAGTTTGTCAATTTGTCATGACCCAGGAAAGGGTTTCCGCCCTCAAGCGATCAGTATAAAACGATACCAACAAACATTTATAATAAACTCGTTATCTAGATTTTTGAATAAAAAAAATGCTTTAAATTTTGGCTAATTTATTTGTCTGTAGATAAAATTAAACAGAATAGGTTTAATATGTATTTTTCATTTTATTCGTATCATCCAGTTGGAACATTATAATGGCATTTTTACATGGGCTGATAAAAACCGCATGCGGTGTGCGGAACTTTTCTAAAACACATTTACTCAAGAAGAAACCACTACGGATTATGCCTATGGGACAGTTGCTATAACTAATTAATATATATTTATTTATTTATAAAACCTACCTACAAAATTACATTAAAACTACATATTATAAAAAGGACTACTATTATATAAACTAAATGAAATTTTAATTATAGGATAGGAGGGCATGCTCAAGGTGATAAAGGGATAGATACTACACTTTTCATAAAATTACAAAAATACGTAAAAATAAAAAACAAGAACCAAATAGATGTAAGGAAGAGGGGGAAAAAAAGAATCACAAACATAAAAAACAAAATTAAAATTCTGGTTAGTTAGTTAGTTGAAGATAATTAGTATCAAGATATATGTGTATTAATATATATGTATATAATAATTAAAATAAAATAAATAATTTATGGAGAAAATAAATTGGCAAATAATCGTATTAATTATAGTCGAGTGTCAATTACAGCTGCCCGAATTTATTTTAATTGATTGTAACAAAAAATAAATAGATATTCACAATAGAAACACTTATAGGGGAAAGTGGACAATAAAGGACTTATCGGCTTTTAGTTTTGAGTAAACCATCAATAAAAGACGGGTGACGTTCCCCTCTGGGTATGGATTGATAGGGTTACGTACGACCCTTAAAATTCGACCCGTTTTTGTAAATTTAAAAATGTTACACGACATTTTAATCATGTTATAGGCGAATACTCATTTAATGTTCCAAACACAAACATATAGTCATTGTTAATTACACCACAATTTCTATGATTAATATTTTAGTATTATAAATTATATTATCATTCATAAATTATCAGCATGTTAAATGTTCCAAACAAAACACTAATAATTAGGGATACATTTAAGGGCCTAATGCGAATTAATCTGTCGAATGGTCCCGAACGAATTGATAGAAATATTTCTGCTTAATACACCCATCTCAATCGTATCGATCACAAACAGACTTTAGATATTGACAGTTGTTCAACAATTTGTCAATGTTTAATAGGTATTTGTTATTTATGGATGTTAACTTTTATATTTTTTATATTGGTCTTTTTATTCCTGAACAATCATGAAATGACCTTCTAAAAATTTATTACATAGTTTTTTTTATACAATGAAATATTTAAAAAAAAAATTCATCAAATTTATTTCTTTCAATATTTTCTTGCGACGTTAAGAGGTCGTTGATCAATGGATCGTGAAGAATTTTTCAAGTGATTCTTAACTTTCATCTTTTCTTTTTGATATATTTAATTATATTCAATGTTAGTCTCATTTAAAATTATTATATCGTGTAAAAATAATTACTAGAACACTAAAAAAGTCTAGAAAAAATATACCTTTTTAATAGCCGAAAAAACATTTTCATTTAATGAAACAAACTAAATATAAAAACTCAATATAATATTTAATAAAGAATAATAAAAGAGAGTTGGAAAGAAAAATAGAATCTAATCAAGGTCCTTACAAAGCCATAGCCCCCATGTTTGAACGCCAGCCATATCAACATCTAATTCGGAAGCAAACAAGATCCCTCCACTAGTGGCCGTCAAGGCGACGCGACGCTGCAACTCACACATCCCTTGAGGCCACCGCTTTATGACCCGAGCCCTATGCGCCCAAGTAATCCCCCAACGAGCCCCACGTTTCAACAAAATTTAGGGGAATATCAACGCTGCTCCATCTTAACCCGCACTCCCCTTCGCCCGCACAATGCGTCTAATTTAATTGATGGCATGTTCGATTTACGAAAATGGGAATGTACGAATTAAAAATGTATTTTCAAAATGACGATTGTATTAAGAATTGTATATAGTGGAATGGAGTTGTAAAATTATGAATTAAAAAAGAAAAGGGGATTCCCCTCTTTAATAATATGTACTCATAATCCTTAGTAGGATATTTATTTAGGATATATTTAGGATTTAAGGTATAAGCAGGAACGAAGAAGAAGATTGCAGAAGTCCCAATCGTTGAAAACAATGAAGAAAAAAAAACTAATTTCGTGTGTTGATAAAACATTGTTTTTTTGGTTAAAAAATTGTTATCCGAACTCTGGATCGAAATAAACCATTCGTCGAAGTTAAATAGGCCTACTTGTACAATTATACATCTAATAAATGCACTCTTAAAAATATATTTCTAATTTTAGCAACTATTTAAGGGAAGCAGACGGAAGCAATGACAATAAAAGTGTTTTTATTACACACGAGGGACTCACATGCCCCCAATTCCCGTGACGTCATCGCCGCACACGCAACGCTCAATTTATAAACAGAATTTTAAATGTCAATCATGGAGGTTGAGTCATAGTTTTGTGAACATTATCATAACATAGCCAGTATCTAAACAAATATGACATATTGTTCAAATATACCACTAGATGGAGTTAGTGTAGTTTAAGAACGTTTAACACTAGAACTACGAGCCGGTCAATATGATCTATTTTTACCAACCGGTCAAAATGACCGGATGACTTGTGCGTGCAAAGTATTAAATATAATTCAATAAATTGATTGTAGAATTGTAAATAATAGAATCGTTTACAAAAAATAACGAGTAGGGTTGTATATAAAAGTCTTGTGAAGAATTTTTAAAACCGGTCATATTGACCGGTTAGTAGTTCTAGTGTTAAAAAAGATTCGGCCACGGTAACTAAGTACATATAATGTGTAAATGATTCAAAGCATACTACATTTTTGGAACTTATACACATAATATTAAAATACCAGTCAAATGAAAGGTAGTACAAAAATTTTAAATATGGAATATTACTTCTTAGAATTTAATTAGAGCTTCATTACGTAATACCTCTTTTAATTATTATTTATTTTTCTTTATAAAATTGTTATATGAGATATAACCGTACGCTATTAAACATGCAAATCCCTACTAATATTATAAATGTGAATGTGAGTTTGTTTGTTAAGTTTTCATGCAACAACTACTTAACCGATCATCATGAAACTTTGTACACATATTTTGGAGGTACTAGAAGTAACATAGGATACTTTATATATAAAAAAAAATAAAAATTAATAAACTGATTATAGTTTCAGCTGTTTGGAATCATATTGATTCATTTCTATTGAAATGATCTCTGATACTTATTTAATGACTTAAATGCGAGTGAAGCCGCGGGTAAAAGCTAGTGAGCCTATGAAACAGCTTCGTTCTGGATTGTATAGGAATAACAAAATATGTCCTTAACCAATTATAAATATTCTAAAAGTTGACTGGTAGAGAAAGTTATTTAGTATTTAATGCAAACGTATATATTATACCCTGAAATCTTCTGTACAGCTATGTGATAATTTTTTATAACAAAAAGAATAATATGTAAGCTGTAGTAAGATGAGAAAACACGTGACTAGAACGTTTAAGTTGTAATAAATGGAGCAACGATGTAGGAATGGAGAAATTTTATAGTTTGTGTTAGGAGTCTGGTATAGGGATGCACTCCTCCAAGGATGTTAGGTACACTTAAATGTGGTGGTACTTTTTTAGTAGCGTGGTTGTTAACACTAGATTTACCAGTTTAAATATACCACCTATTTCTACCAAAACCAAAAAAAGTATATATTCGTTACAAACATATATAAAATAATATGAAGTTCATAAAACTAATCCTTCTGCTATAAATTAAAGAAGATTAGAATAATTAAAGAAAATGTTAGATGCAGTAGGAATTTTAATTTGATCTTGCAAGACCAGTCATTTTGACTGGTCTGGTAAATCTAGTGTTAAGGATGAATATTAGATATAATACAGTCCATAAACGTAGTTAATTGCTATTAAAGCTAAAAAATAATCTCAGTTAGCAACTAAAATGTATAGTATGTTATTAAGTAATATATAACATTTCTCCTTGAGTAACAAAGGCCCTAATGAGTCAGATATCATGTAAGGAATTAATGTTACACAGCTTTTTGTGTAGGAAACCCTTACAGCGACCTATATTCCGTTGACGACTACAAGCAAAAGTAATTTCGTCTTTTGTTTTCAAATGTGAATGACAGCTGCTTACGTCACGCTGATTGCACGCATCAAAACTATTAAATTGTTATTTAATATACACGTGATATATAGATTTATATAACAAGATATGAATAACTAATTTAATCTACTTTATCCGGTTTACCATGGCGTTTATTTTAATTGATTTGTAAGATTAAGTTGTTCAAAATAAACATTGTAGCAGGCCGTATAAAGTGTTTTAAATTAATTATGTAATATTCACAATTAACCACAGTTATCATAGCACTCTTTATGGTCTCTATACGACGACGAGAGGATACCTCTACTGACGAAAAACATTGTTATAGATTTTTGATAGGAAAAATAATGGTTTCTCAAAGTAGGTTATCGCGCGAAGTTGCCATACATTTGATAATCGCTAACCGCCTCTTCATTTGTTATTATAACTAAATATTTAAAAGAAGTTATTGAAAAAGTAAAGGTTTTAATCGATCCATTAAACTGCTTAACGAGTTTAAGTAAAGCTGCGAAAAGTATTTTTTTATAAAAAAAACGGTTCCGTACATTAAATTAAAAATATTAGTAGTTAGGTTAGGGAAGACAGAAAAATAAACGTAAAAACAATTTATTAATAATTATTTTTTTCGAATTCCACCAAAATGAAAATTAATTTACTCGGCATTATACCGCCTATTGGCTTTCGCATAAATTTTCTTTGATTTTCTTTTTTGCTAATTTAATCCTTTACGCTTATTATTATTGTATGACATTATTGTACTGTATGTTACTTAACCCTTAATAACCTAGAGTATCAATTTTGATACCAATCTTTTAAACCGAATGTTCACATTACTATTAGTTTTTTTTATAGGTTGGCTGTTCGTATTTTACTGTTGTATAATATTCTTTCCAACGAAATTAAAAATAAAACAAATGTCATTATTGTTTTATTTTATCTATGATATATTACTTGCGCGGCAAAGTGAACTTTCGTAAATCAGGCTACTAAGGGTTAAAGCTATTTTTAATTAGAATAAAAATTAATCTTTACAATGTCGAGTCCTACTAACATGGTAGGAACAACAAAATCTCAATTTTATGGGAGAACGATTTAAAGTTGTTATTATGCAATAAATTCTTCGTCGTTGTATTATCTTAGACCCTTTGAAAAAACATATTTTTTACATGGTATGACAAAAATTAAAATCCTAATTCTGTCTTCAATAGTTTGCATAGTGACTACAGAACCCTAAAAACGTTTTATGTCGACGTAATTTTCGTTTTTTGCAATCAACGCCTGAAGCAAGACAGTCTTCCCATTTCCTTTGTAAAATCAGTTATTGTACTGAAGGAGTAATCTCATTACATTGAATCTGTCTTCGCGCTCACCAATAAAACTGTCACTTTACAAAAGCCAATCGTGTCCTTTATTAAGAACTAGCTTTTACCCGCGGCTTCGCTCGCATTTAAGTCATTAAATAAGTATCAGAGATCATTTCAAAAGAAATGAATCAATATGATTCCAAACAGCTGATACTATAGTCAGTTGGAAATATATATATTTTTTAAATGAAAAGTATCCTATGTTACTTGTAGTACCTCCAAAAATATGTGTACCAAGTTTTAGGATGATTGGTTAAGTAGTTGTTGCGTGCAAACGTAACAAACAAACTCACATTCACATTTATAATAATATTAGTAGGGATGTTAACATTATTTTTGGTTTTATTTGAAAGTGGTAGGCAAAATATTAGATTACGTAATTAATTCTCTCGTTTGGGATATCAGAGTAGCATCTGTGTTAAAAAAGGCGGGCGGCATCAAAAACACATAACTTTAACCCCGGACACGGTTCCCGGATAAGCGTTGGGTCTTTTTAGATAACGTTATAATGTATGCAAGTGATTTTTTAACCCTTTAACGCGTGACGTTGTTTAACGAAGTGTGTATTAGATAAAACGCCTTATGTTGTTATTTTTTCTTTGTGACATCATTTCAATCATTCTACGACATTGTAATATGAATTATGAAAGGAAATTTATTTGCATTTTATACAATAAATTATAAAGAAATGCTTTTTCATGTAATACTAATCTATTGTGCATACGATTTAAGGCCGAACAAGCCAAGTCAATCGCGCGCATTATTACATACATCCCTACTAATATTATAAATGTGAAAGTGAGTTTGTTTGTTACGTTTGCACGCAACAACTACTTAACCGATCATCATGAAACTTTGTACACATATTTTTGGAGGTACTGGAAATAACATAGAATACTTTTTATTATTTTTTACTATAGTTTCAGCTGTTTAGAATCATATTGATTCATTTCTATTGAAATGATCTCTGATACTTATTTAATGACTTAAATGTGAGCGAAGCCGCAGATAAAATCTAGTAAAATATAAATTATAAAATTATATAAAAAAAGCGAAAGGGTTAAACTCGTGTCGAGTCCATTTTCAAATTGCCCCCCTTAACAATAAAATTGCCCCCCTGTGGGGCGAGGGCCCCACCTTGGGAAACACTGCTGTAAAGTTAGTATGTACTTTAATTTTTACATTAAAGCTTGTTTATAATTAAGTAAACGTAATTTAAACAGATTGTCCAGTTCTTTCACCCCAATAAGTACGTGTAGTCACCGTAACGGACGGACAAGTTGCTAATGATGTTCAGCTAACTTTAATTAATCGGAGTCTCTCTGAAAATTATATTATTTTACGTTTGAAACTATATAAATTAGAATTTTCTAGTATAATGCATGTGTAAAAAAATTTATACTTACTATTATATACCTAAGGTAAGGTATAATTTGTCACACAGGACTATTGTCGACAGAAAAGAGGTCGCGGCGGTGATGTTAATAGTAGGTATATATATTTTTATAAATAAATCTGTAAATTTGAATTTGGAATGAAACAAAAGAGGAACGTAAGAGAAATGCGAATGAACACTTGGATGTTGGTTGCGAATGGGAACGGATGTGTGTGCTTAGATTATAAGAGATTGGTAATATTGTGTAAATACAATTTTTAAGAGTTTTCATTGATACAGTCCACTTACTCTATTGGCTACAACTATCATAGGCCATTTTGTACAAATTAATCAATTTTATAATTAACTAGCTGTTGCCCGCGGCTTCGCTCCCGTTAAGAAGTATTATTATTAATTAGGTATAGTTATTGCGGCTTTATTTTTGTTTAGCGTGTGTAAAAACGTCTTCATCATAGTAGCTCCAATCTTTAATTGCAGTTCAATCAATCGAAAATCTAATAAGATTCATACAAACTTTCATCCCCTATTTTATCCCCTTAGGGGTGGAATTGATCAAAATCCTTTCTTAGCGGATGCCTACGTCATAACATCTACCTGCATGCCAAATTTCAGCCCGATCCGTCCAGTGGTTTGGGCTGTGCGTTGATAGATCACTATGTCAGTCAGTCACCTTTGAGTTATATATATTTAGATTTATATCTATATAAATATTTAGATAATGGGATTTTTTTGGACCAAGGTCTTATACCTATTATATTTTTGCATTATCTTTTTTATTCTGACACTCATAGCACATACTAAAGTATACTCTATATTTTTCAAAATATAGATAATTTCCACTATTAATGAAAAAAAAATGTATTATAAGTTTTTGAAACTCTCCAGCACGTTTGGTGAAAACTCATCCGATTTGCGAATCAATAAACAAGGCTAGCTCACTTCGATATTAATTTTCAATTGGATCAGATGCGCGAAACATTTTTGTGAAAAAACTTTTAAAATAATACATTTGGCTCGAATGGAAATTTAAAAACTAGTTCACTATGTAAATATATATTAATGAACACTTTTAAAATAATAATTTTGTATATTATATTATATTTAATTATTTATATCTAGATGATTTTATCAGTTAATATAAATTATATATATTTTTATTATGTCATCTACATTGTAAAATAAAATATTCCTTTGCCTATTGCATCTTTATTATTAATAGCAACGAAATATAATAATTTGTAATTGCTAATAACCTCGGCCATAAACGACAAAATTAAATTTAAAAAATAAACAAAAAAAATGTTAGTAACACCTGCTTGATGAAATCGCTTTGTCCCTCCCCGATTGGTCAATTTCCTTCTTTATGCCAAATGCCGTCGCTTTCGGAACTAATTTTCAGGATATACACACGAAAATTTTTCCTTCTGCAAATTTAAACGTAAATTTAAAAAAACATAAACAGTCGTGGGACTGCCGATAGAAGTGAAAACGGAACTATTAAGTTAAGAGTAATTGAAACTATATGCAAAAATTATATGAAATTTTTTAAAAATATATTCGTTGTTTTCATTATTCATTTATCTGTATAAAAATATTAATATGTTTCATACTCACTTTTATACCGAAGTCAATGAATTTAAAGTCAATAAATAAACAGTAATCCTTCAATTAAATAATTACAATAATAGTCAAATTAAAAATTCACTTAAATAAACAAAATCCAGTACACACAAGTTGAACTTCCCACGTGGTCAATAATCATAGCTATAGATATACTATTATCATTAGCATGTCGGTGACGCGAACCGAGGATTTTACCCTCTACCAAAACGCTCAACGCGCCTAAAGAAGTTTTCACTTCAAACATTGCAATAATGATAATCTATGAGGAAGTATTATTGCTTGTGTTACAGATTAAATACCCACTTCGTAACTAAATTAATTACGTAAAAAATAGGCAAATCATATCACTTCATATCACTTATCTCTAGAAATATTATACTATAATAATAAACTCTACGAAATGTAATCTGGAGTACCTCAAGGCAGTATCGTTGGTCCTACCTTCCATTATATTTTTCAGTTTATCCACAATTGGCAGAAATTGTTAAAATTCAATATAGAAGCATCTAAAATGGAAATGAAGTGGAAAACATATCTAACCAGCATGTGATTGTCAATTTGCTACTTTCCATCGGCCATCTGACACTCCATAGTAGCACAACCATAAATATTCGTAGGTCACTTTTTAATACCATTTACTTTTATATATCTAAATTTGTTTATAAATTTAACATACTAACACTACAGGAATCTACACAAAAAGTTTTCTCAAATAAATACAGATCGCGTCACTTGCAGCGACGTTTGCTAACTTTCTTCGCAAACCAAATTAACTGATTTTAAAAGTAGGGTAAACGAGCCATTCATTGTACTAAGTTTAATGAAGTCTTGTTTATATTGTGAACCAGAGGCGGCTCGTCCTAAAGAGCGCTGGTGCAGTGCACTCCCACGAAAATTACAGAAGTAATCTATATTTCTTCATAATACATACTATCCTTACATTACATTCATTCTATTCTACTATGCCTATACAATAGTATATTATATTACCTATATCTACGCCGCTGTAATATAAGTTCTGTAATTTTCGTGGGAGTGCACTGCACCAGCGCTCTTTAGGACGAGCCGCCTCTGTTGTGAACTATTATAAATAATATTGTCTAATATAAAAAAATAACACAGAGATGTCTATCGCCATTAAATATTTCCCTGTTAAAACAAAATGCGATTATATGCCCAGCTACTTATAAAAACAAGTTACTACAGTGATCTTTCAGTGATATTAAGTACCCACGTCATCTGACACAAACTCAATAAGTAATTAATAAAATTGATAAAAAAAAATATCTTTGTAACTCGATAATTACATTAACAACGAATCGCAATTATTAAGTAAACTAATTAACAATTATATCGCAAAATATTTCGATGCAAATATGATTGGATTGAAAATTTTAATCCGTTTGTTTTATTGTAAAACAATAATCATTTACGATATTAATACCGTGTGAAATTAACACAGATAGGTATAATAATACAAAATAATATACATACACATGTACTGAACCAAAACTAGCATACCCAGGACGAAGACAACACAAACACAGAACCGGAATATATTTCTACTGTTTTTTTAATATCTAATATAATACAAAGTAAACGTTTTAAAATCATACTATTACAAAATAAATTAAATGTTTTTATTGCTTAATGATTTTTCATGATTAGAAATCAGTTAAAGAATACCCTTAACGATATGCATAACAAAAGTAAAGATGTAGTGTAAGCAGTAGGCTGCCACTGGCACTTCATAATGAAATGAATATAATTTATTTGCAAAAGCACTATAGACATGACTTCGGAAAAGCGTATGACGAGAAGACCACAAGAAACTCGTCAATCATACTACCTGCTTACCCTTGTCCACATACTTCAATCTCACAAAACTAATATTAACAAATAAATGTAAAATATTAGTCGTTGAAGCGAAGCCGAAGCGAAGCCGAAGCGACAGCACGTATCCTGATGATGCCACGTGAAGTGGCGAAACGCGTCGAGACAAATTACTGAATGTTGTAGCGGGAATTATAAGCAAAATAATTTTAAATAATTTCCTTTAATATGGATTTCCGCAAAGTGACGCCTAAAACAACTAATTAATGTAAAATATTATTATAAAGTGGTCCAGTAATATAGCACTTACCTTACTATTCACTAACGAAGCAGCGCAACGCGAGAACACACGTCTGAAGACAAGCTTGTTCTGAAAGTTAAGATTTTAACTGTATTTTGTGCTTAGCATTCCCTTATTTTACTGTCTTCTTCACATCAAAACACATTTAAATGCATATTATAACAATTACACTAATTAAAAACACGTAACATGAAGCTCACAGAAGGACAGCCAATATATATAGGATTTAATATGGAGTGACTCCATCCAGATTGATTGACATAAATTCCTACTCCCTACTAATATTATAAATGTGAATGTGAGTTTGTTTGTTACCTTTTCACGCAACCACTACTTAACCGATCATCATAAAACTTTGTACACAAATTTTTGGAGGTACTAGAAGTAATATAGGATACTTTTTATTAAAAAATAATTATTATTTTTTGCTATAGTTTCCAATTGGCTATATAGTTTCAGCTGTTTGGAATCATATTGATTCATTTCTATTGAAATGATCTCTGATACTTATTTAAAGACTTAAATGCGAGCGAAGCCGTAGGTAAAAGCCAGTGAGTAATAATTGGGAACGTAATAACGGAAATACAGTTAACTAACATAGTTTTTTAAAAAATGTGTTGGAGGTGTTAGGATAATTAATATTCTGTGACGCAGTGGTTAAGAAGAGACAAAGAGGACAGTCTGTTATAGAGAAGTTAGTATATATAATAATATTACTTTTCCTATCTCCGTGATTGTGAACTTTAAGAACACGTAATTTCGTTCTCAAGAACAACATAAAGCATCTCGTCTTAGAATGAAATTTCAGAGAGTACCGAAGAAGAGACGCCCGTATTTGGTTGCACAACTTAAGCCGATGCACCAACTTTCCTAATTGTGTTAATATTCCCGGATAAGAACCGGGCACAAATTAAATAAGTTAATAAAACGAGAGATTCTCTTAATTTTATTTTAATTAAGTTAATATTTTATGTTCCCGTAGAATTATACCTATTGGTGAATTATATTTAACGTTTTCAAATGTAACAGTAATTCCAATCTTAAAGTCGGGCTTATAAAAACACTAAACAAATTATTATTATTATTATACTTTATATTATTATATTATTATATTATATATAAATTATTATATATTATTTCATCTTTATTCTTTAGTACAGGTATACACTTTTTTCACGTTTTTCACATATTCCCTGCACGTACTATTTATCAAATTACCATTCACACCTGTATTTTTTGTAATACACAATATCCCTAAATTCACATGTAATATACGTCAACCTGAACTTAAGGATCAGTTCTATTTCTTATACAAGCTTCTCAACTCGAACTACTATCAAAAACCAATACATAAATATTTAAAACCGCAACTTATTTTATAGTATTGACAAAGATATATGTCCTACGTCCGTAGACGAACCTAACACCTCATAACTCAGATTCCGAACGATTAAACCGTACAGTGAAATGTACTGAAAGAGGGTTAATGAGCCAAAGTTAACCGTTTGATAAGCGAATGACGACTGCTTAGTGCTTACCTCGCCATATACGAGTAGGTTTGACATATAATATTGATGCTATGAATTGAAAATGTCATTCCAAAGAAATATGTTATTTGTAGCGAGCGATACGACGAGCAAAAGTTTTATCGATCGAGTATTACTCGCTTCTCTTTATTGAACAATTTTTAAACCTAAAATGGATTTTTAAATTTAGTCTTGCCAATTACGTTTCCTCTGTTTAAGGGTAATAAGAAATATTTAAAAAATGTGAAGAACTTGAAACTATCGGTGATACTCTTGCGTGACATAAAAAAGGTAATAAAAATAAATCAAAGAATTACAATTCGAGTTTCAATAGCAAACTGATTACTGAAAAATGTTCAGAGGAAAAATTAAAAAATAACACAATTAAAGAAGGACAATTCACTTCCTCTCCTAAACCTAATTGCGAGTAATAAAAGCATCTACATTCAAAAAAATACATAATTAAAAGCGAGCATAAATTCATCGCGTTCTTAGAAACAGGAGCTTTATAGCTCCTAATATTATTAGCAAGTCCCTTAGGGGTAAAAGCTCCTTTATGAGTCACTACAAAACGAAACAAAAAGCGCGCTCGTTGCACCATGACGCCCGCTGCCACGCTTCTATTAATCAATTAACTGTCTTAGGCTGAGAGTAATGCAGTTACATACTGTCTTCTAGTAACGACTTGGAATAAATTGCCGACGCTTACAATCTTTACTAAACTATAATTGGTTGTTTCAGGCGTTATGTTGCGGAAATCCATATTAAAGGAAATTATTTAAAATTATTCCCGCTACAACATTCAATAACTTGTCTCGACGCGTTTCGCCACTTCACATGGCATCATCAGGATACGTGTAGTCGCTTCGGCTTCGCTTCGACGACTGTTTAAACTGTTACTAAACTATCCTCACATATCCTTTAGCAATATAAAATAGCTCGTGTAACCAAGCCAGTATGGTGGAACCGACTTAGGGGGGCTACTCAGACGCACGAAAAACGGACGTTTCCTACTCAGAAACACTTATAGGCTAGTAATCATCCAAGGATAGGCAACTCAGGGCTTATTTTAGGGACGTTTGACAGGACTTTTTATGGGCTAAAAAGTCAAAATTCACGTAATCTATAGAGGTATATGTCTAAGTAGCCCCCCAGGTCTCCGAACATTTCACGATGCTAATAAACCTTACAAAGTAATATTGTTAAATTGTGTTTTGTTTCTTTCTTTTAAAATTAGAATAAGAGAAGTGTGAAAAAGACATAATATAATATAATTTGTTTTTTTTTTAGAAAATATTTATTACTAGGAATGTAATTAAATTATCTAAGATATTTTTTAACTAAAAAAGTAAGACAGTAAAATGCCAAAATATGTTTTAAGGGAGTAGACAAGTGTTATAAAATATTTCATAGAGATTAGGTTACGTTTTGTGAATGCTTATTCTTTCACATCAAAATAAAACGTCAGAAAGTTGTCGTTTGCGCCAGGGGTGGTTAGATAAAGCGGGATCGCGACGCGACACGCGCAACCATTTGTCCCTTAATTTGCGTAACTGAGATGACGAATTGCCGGCCAATTTGCCGATAAAGGGGCCTTTACCTTAAATTTTCGTGACGTGATTTATTTGAATCGTCCAGATACATTGAGGTAAAATATCGGCATACTGTCAGTTTTGACGTTTTAGGAATTAAAAATGGCTTCCGATTTGTCGATAAGGAATTTTAGTTTGTTTGATTGATTTATTGTATATTTTTTATGTAATGAAAAGTCGGTATTTCAGTTTCAGGATTCTAGGGATTAATATTATTTATTGCCTTAATATGTAGCTTCATTTTTAGGTAAAATATTTTGTAACAATGTTTCATTCTGTATAAGGAAATTAGAATTTTAAAAAAGAAATTATTCAAATAAATGTCAAAAATATAGACAAAACATGAAATGTCAAATTGGTAGTCCGAGTAATTTAAAACTTTGTTCATTAGAATCGCTCGCAGCGAACGGCTTTTCTTCTTTTAATTTCGTTTCTACTTAATTTTCAGGAAAATGAAAAAAGTTAGTGTCTTCGCGCTCTTATTTACAAGTCGTCCGCATTTTTATGTTTTAGACAACATATACAACATACCAGAGAATGCTTTAAAAACTGATGTATACAATATTTTGTTTAACGATTTAAATTCACCGAAACAATCTATTCTTCTTTTACTGTAAAAAAAACATTATAAGATCTACTTTATTCCGAAGAATTCCGAACTGAGCCGATGTTATCCGAATCCGTTAAAACTTAGTTGACACATTCCGCGAAAGTTCGTATTCGTAATTAAAGTGACGAAAACATTCACGAAGAATCTTTATTAACTTTTAAACATTATTTGTTCATCTTTTTTTCGCATACTTTTAAATATGTAATATATTTAAACATTTTTATTAATAAGTCGTTTCGATTCTATCTTCGGATAAGCGTAATAATATGTTTTTTATTACAAAACAAAAACTGTTTCTATTATCATTCGTGTAGGTATATGATTTAAATTTAAAAAAAACTTTTTTAAAATAAACGGGATAGTAAGACGGATAAAGAAAGTCTGTAGAGAAACTTGTGTGAAATAATTATCACAATGCATTGTGGCAATAATAAGACCAGAAGTAACGAAAAAGATGATACTGACAGACTAAACGTCCAAACCTCAAATCTTCTTAAATAAGTATTTTCGGCCTGTAGAATCGATCTCCACATATCCTTTAAATTAGCTTAAAAAGCTTGTTAAATACTATAGTAGCGCGTCATTGCGGGTTGACGCCGCCATGACGTTTTGTATAAAGTTTTATTTATTCTAAAACTTATTTCATTTTTCATACTCACTGCATTGTTCATATTAAAGACTAGCACACACTATTTGCGTTCACCCTTCTTGGTTTATCAGCGGTCTGTTGCTGTATGAAATTATACAATTTAAAAAAAAAACACACACAAATATAACTCCCTAAGCTTTGTCCTTGCTACTTCGTTTTTTATGTTTTCTATTTTCAAATATGTTTAAGCTGAAATAGTCCGACTTAAATTACGTACCTACATGTGTAATATAGCTACTTTTCCTTATTATAATTTGTTATAGATTTTCATACAGTAAAATAAGAAAATTGTAAATGTATTTTTTTAGTATGTAAATAAACCCTAAAATGTTTGTGTTGGAACATAAATCACATTGTATTAAATATGTATGCGAAACGATGTTACTTTGAAGAACTTAGTGAACACATGAGTAAGGCTCTAGGTTTTTCACAAATAATTTCAGTTATTTTTTAAATATATTTCAGAGGAATGTAGGGCTAATCTGGACGTACATTCATCTTCTAAAATCAGAATAGCAGAGATGTGAGTTTATATGACTGGCAAATTAAGACAAAACTTTTAATTCGATGAGCGTGTCTAAATTGTTTATCAGACTTGGGGTTTTATATAGAAATCCAAAATATAACTATATGTCATATAATAATAATAATGACACTTTATTGCACAAAAGAATACATATGAAGAAGAAAGAACAAAAGGCGGCCTTATCACGAAGGGTAGTAGTCGAGGAAGTAAATAGTAGGGTGCAAAAAACAAAACAAAATAAAATAAAATTACATATACAACTAACAATAATAAAGATATAAATAATATTAAATATATATTACAAAAAATATATATACAGTAATACCTCGCTTTACGCGACCCCGTTATGCGTGGTTTCACTATAACGCGAAATTCAAATTTATTATTAAATTACGCGAAATAAACATAATGTAGTCATCAACTGCTCTATGGTCGCGGTAATTTCAGTTAACGCGGTTTTTTCCGGAACGTATCCCTCGCGTAAAGCGGGGCAATACTGTAAATATATCATGTATATAGTATTGTTTTAATAAGTATTTTTATATTGTAAAAAGTATCGTAAAGAAGTTCAACTTAAGCACTAATCCCAGTGATCGTGTTCATGGTCTGGAACCAGTCAGCTTGTAGATTTCAAGCAGATTAAACAATGTAAAATAAGCGGTTTTGTCAATTTGAATTGCAAATAACGGTTTAGAATATTTCACTATAGATTTACGTTTTCTGAATTAATAAGTTAAAGGTTAAGAATGAAATAGAACAGATGCTTATCTATAAATATAAGTTTAGGAGTGACCTTTTGCTTAGGTACGTTTGCAGTAGTGTGGAAAGAGTCGAAACGTCGAAACTGAAAGTTGTCATAGAGTAGTAACCTTTCAACCAGATAGGACACAATTTATCTTATCCACAAATTTGTAGGAAATATATATAGGTATGTATATGTCTACAGTATTTACGAAAAGCCTAGTGCTTACTGGTTAAACTTCTTTATCCTGCTGACGTAATATAGCAGAAGTCGATAGAAGGTTTTCTCAAATAGTTTTAGGTTAATGGTTAATTTTTTTACATTTGTTGAATATAGATATGTTTTAACGAACCATGAATTTTTAATAAATATATTTTATATACTGTTTATTATTAATATTCCGTTAAGCATGATATTAAAAAAAAATATTCACATTCCAGTAACAATAAACGCCCGTTTCATAGCATTATACGGACTGACAGGTTTCGCCAAACTTTTATTTATGCTGAAACTTATCTCATATTTCAAGACTTTTCAGTTCTTTTTTTGTTAAAAAAAAAAGAACATATAAGTTACGTGATATACTTTTCTAAACAATAACCTTTTTCTGATTATTATATATTTATTTTATATTATACCAGCGACTTTGTTCGCGTAGTAATGAAGATATAAAGTACTATGAAGTTTAATGATGTTTCTTATTTCAATCAACAGAAAATGCCTATCACACCCCTGCCACAAAATCCTTTCTTAGAGGATGTCTACTAACTACCTCTCTGTCAAATTTTTTCCTGTATTTTTTATAGCCTATATTGATCAGTGATAATGTAGCATTCAAATGGTGAAAGAGTTTTTGAAATCGGTCCAGTAGTTTTTGAGCCGATTCGTTACACACATACAAAAATACAAATCTTTCCCCTTTATAATATTAGTATAGATTTTAAAAATATGTATGATGTATGATAAAGTCGCTGTTCCGTCTAATAATGTTATGACTTAGATATTCTTCATGAAGAAATCTATCAATCATAAGCTAATTATAAATTGACAGAAGCCAATAAGATCTCTAATTAAAACATTCCAAGGTAATATTTAGCAAACCATAGGTAATAGTAGGAATTTCCTTCTGCCTTCATTTTCCCAAAAGCCGGTAATATTTTAAGGCCTAATCTTCCATAAAGAAGGCTAAGGTATTCGGTTATCGCGGCCAAGAAAATCTCTCTTGGAACAAGTTATTTTTTTGGTTTTGTACCTATTCGACCGGACGAATTTGTAATTTAACTACTACGAAGTAATCGCATGCAGTTCAAATACTAAAATATTATTAAACAGTCCAGTAAATTCGAATCCTATTCAATGCAAACAAACAAGCAAATAGTCAAATATACAATAAATCCACATTAAAGGAAATTATTTTGCTTATAATTCCCGCTACAACGTCGAAGTCGAAGCGAAGCCGAAGCGACCACACCTATCCTGATGATACCACGTGAAGTGGCGAAACGCGTCGAGACAAGTTATTGAATGTTGTAGCGGGAATTATAAGCAAAATAATTTTAAATAATTTCCTTTAAATAATAAAATGTTTTCTCTTTATAATATTAGTATAGCTATAGATGTGAATAAACTAAAACAGTGATACAAGACTATGAAAGTACGTGATAAAATATACATTTGATGAGGTTTTAAACGGATGAATTTGTAAGAAGAATAAGGAACTGTACATTTTCTTTTTTAAAAATGTTTTAAACCCCTGCCTTATTGTCGGCGTTGGCTAGTAGAATATTTAAGGAATACCTTTTATGCTTTTCATAGGGTGTTTTCTATGCTTATGGCTGGAATTTCTAATGTCCTTGCTTTTGTATTTTGAAACTACCAATTTTCTTGCATGTTACATATTTTAAATGAGTGGTTGTATTATTTTAAAAAATCCTTTTTGAACGATGTATGGTGGATAATTAATATCTACATATTAAATATAAATATAATGCGACTAATTTAAACTGCCAAAAAATTATTATAGGTTTAATAAGTATAATGCTACCGATTTAAAATGCCAACTTTTTTTAACACTAGGTTTACGGACGTTTTCTATATACCTACTTCTACTAAAACGGGTCAATTTGACGCATATCGTAGAGATAGGTATACCACATAGACAAGTTCAGTAATTCAACACTTTTAAATAAAATAGACTTCAATTTATATTTCCCTCGATCAATGAATAAAAGTCATACAAAGAGATAAAATAAAAAATTAAACAGTTTTTGGTAATTCTCTGATAAAAGTCAAAATGCGTCAAATTGACGCGTCCCGTAAACCTAGTATTAACCACCTTCATAATGTATAACGATCTCTAAACTTGCATTATTACCGCATATTTTAAAATAATAAAAATGCACCACGAAAATCAACAATGAGAGATTTAAGTTTGTTCATTTAATTTTGCAAGATTTCTCTCTACCCTTTGAAATCTCTTGTGACCGTTGAAAAGCCAGACTGCTCCGTAGAAAAATTACTAACATTTTAAAAAGAATATTTAACGAACTCGAAATTGTTTTTTTCTTAATAGACCCCTCGGCTGCAACCTCTTTAAATATATTTTTTAAGATATTACGATTATTAATTTACATTGAAGAGGGTTCTAATGTACATTTGACACACCGCTTGTAGCCAATAGAGTAGTGCACTTATTAAATAAAAATTCTTGAAAATTATACTTACACTCTATTACCAATCTCTTATAATTTAAGCACACACGTCCGTTCCCATTCGCAACCAACGTCTAAGTCCTCATTCGAACGTCTCTCGTGTTCCTCTTTTGTTTCATTCCAAATTTAAATTTACAGTTTTATTTATAAAAGTATATATGCTATTTACATCTCTTTTCTGTTGACGACACCGCTCTTTTAGTGCAAATGCAGCAAAATAAATATGTTGAGTGAAGTATGAAATGGCATCTCACTAAACTGGCATAGCGGATGCGACAGGGTTATCTACGTCAACGGTTCTCAAACTTTTTTGGCGAAGAAAAAAGCCTTAATATAATTATAAAAAACTGATTTATATGTATTTATGAATAATCATATTGCAATGTAATATTACGTTGGAATATTTAGATGTAACCTTCTAATCTCCCTTTGGTAGGTATTTTTTTGCAGTATTTTAGCCCTAGGGTTCCGCGGAACACACTTTGAGAATGGCTGATCAACAGTCAAATTCCCTAATGGAGCGCACTTTGTTAGCTCCACATCGGTCAGAACGCAGACATAAGGCGTGCTAACAAAAAAAGAAGTCAAAAATACTTTAAGCGGCTTACGGACGCGTTGGTGTATTTTTATCCGATGTTTCAAAATAATTTTAAAAATCGTAATGCCGTACTATAAATGATAAATTTTTTTTTATGTATTTTTGTAATTTTATTAGAAGTGTAGTTAGTATCTATCCCTTTATCACCTTGAACATGCCTTCCTATCCTATAATTAAAATTTCAATTAGTTTACATAATAGTACTCCTTTCAATAATATATAGTCATAATGTAATTTTGTAGGTAGGCTGTATAAATAAATAAATAAAATTTGTATCGTAAGTAAACATAATATATGAAATTCACTAAGATTTGTTACATGCTAACCCCTACAAAGAATCGTTTAGACTCCGTCGCCGCCGGTTGACTCTTAAAAATGCTTTGGTGAATTTTAAAACTTCCACAAAAATATCAGAAGCGGAAATATTTAATTGGATTATTTATAAAACTCCCTTACAAAGGACCTTTTCTTGGGAAGAATTTTATTAGTATTTTGTTTAACAGTCCGCCTGAACTTTATCAATACAAATTACAATACCACTTTGTATTAGGAAGAAAGTTTATAGATTTTTTTTTGTTTTTTAAAGACCTTTTTTGTTTCGTTTTTATTTTGTTTTAGAATTGATTTTAGATACCCTTTTGTTTTGGTTTTATCGCGTTTAATTTTGTATTGAACATTTTTTATTGTTCTATTGTCTAGGTGTATTTTTTCCAAATTAAAACGGCATAGTGTTTTTTTAGTAGCCACTGTCTCCTCTCACAAATCTTAAAGGATGAAAGTGGTCATACTGAATAGTTATAACAACGATTTGTCACGTACAATACGCGTATATGTGGCTAGCCTTAAAACTTCCCGAAAGGTCTACAGAATAAAAATAAGAAAAAAAGATATGTAGTTGCTTTAGGTTAACCGCCAAAAATATTTAAATAATTTAGAACACTTATAGCAGTCTATTGTTTTTGTTTTAGTTAAAAATCGAATCGCAAGAAAATGTACACTCAAGTCGAGAAGTTGTTAAATAAATTCATAATTTGAACACGATCGTTAATCATAACTCTCTCGAAGTTCGCTCGAGTACAGTCGGGCGCACGTGAGCCAAATATAATAAACTTATATCAGAATTAAAACTTTGAAACTTTGCAATGCTTTCACATATACCTATATAGTCTTTTTAGCTATAAATTAATTTATATAATAAATCTAGCTAATAGAATATACCTTGCAGTTTTTTAACATTTTTCTTTGATTGATACGAACACGTGATCTAGATATAACGAACGAAGACATTTCCATCGGTGTATTAACCTAGTACCTAGTACATATACAATATAATACAAAAATAAATCATATGAAAATAAAGTATGTACGTGCAAAAACTCGATATTTAGGAATTCCTACAATTTTCCAGAATTGAGAGAGTTAAAACTTTTACGTTGTGCTTGTAGAACGGAATTTATAGACATGACATAACCTATATTATATATGTGTATGTACATTATGTATTTAGTTTCCTTATATTTATTTATTTCATTTATTGTTTTATATATATATATCATCATAGTTATAAAAATAGAATCATTCTAAATTATCATTTAGATCGCCAATTGCTCTGAATTTGTGTTTTGTGTGCGTTCAATTGTAATATCATTTTTAAAGCAATAAAGGATTTATTATTATTATATTTTAATTAAATAATAATAAAAAATATATTACATGCCTTACTATGACGTTTTTTTACCAACAAATGAAATCTATTTAAATTAAAAATTGGACACTGTTTTCATTTACAGTCATAAATTGCATAACTTAATCAAATTTATAACAACTAATGTAGTTTTGTTAATTTTTAAAAATAGAACTGGAAACAATTGAAATGTCCTTTAAAATACTTCCTTGTCTTGGAGAGCATAGTGCAAAATAAACGCAATAATAGAGGCAATCTAATAAATACGAATAAAATTAAGAAAGACCAAGTACAACCTATGAATTCGGCTCCAAAACTCCGAACATTGGAAACAGTGATGTTTAACTAGTACAATTAAAATGTTTCTCACTTAATTAACACTCGTTCTGAATTGAATTTCGATTCAAAAGTCTATCTTAAATGACGTAGATAGAAATTTATTTATCTATTACTTAATAATAGAAAAAAAATAATACAGAGTAAGTGACTAAGGAGATGGCGGCCTTATTCCACGCAACCAACTTTTAGATGTAGAGCAATGCAGAAGACAAATAGTGGGAGTTATAAATAGATACAAATATAGATAAACATGAACTACAAAATAGTTACCATGTTACATAGATATTTGGAGAAACTTATGTGAAATAATATTGCAGATTAAAATTGATTAAAAATATAATTATCACAATGCATTGTGGCAATCAAAAGACAAGAAGAAACAAGAAAGATGCAAAATAAGCGGCTTATAGAATCGACCGCCACAAATACATACATAAGATAATAATGACAAATTATAATTTATTTGTACACTATAATATAAAAAAAAGCTTCATGAAATGAAATTGCCAAGATGTTAGTTCTGACTGGGTTAATAAGACCCGGCGATATAACAAAAAACTATTCCAGCACTGAATTAGGTGGATTAGAAAGAAAAATAAAATCACTAGACTTTTTGTTTTTGTGACGAAACGAATCTAACCCTTTAGAGAAAAAAATAAAGAAATAAATATTAAATTCCTTTTTTAAAAAAACGCACTAAATAACTTTAGAGCCTGTTAATAAATCATTCAATTATATTTTGATGTAATTTGGCTAAAGTATCGGATTCCAGTGTCGAATTTCTACAATTATACAATTACTCTTCGAAGATGGAGGCAATTGTGCCCTCGAGCCTTTGGAAGGCTTTAACAATATTTTGAAATAGAGGCGGCAAAGGGTTTTTTTGGAATTTACTAGTGGAAACAATTTCAGTTAATGTTACAATAATTTCAATTAGGGGTAAGCTGTGTTTTAGAATTACTTTATTTTTTCTTTCAGTTTTATCATTTCAATCCATATAGACGTGTTGGAATGAAGATGAGCAAAGACGGCTGCAAAAATCAATACACTATGTTGGTTTGTTAAGAGTATATACTATCCAGGTTAACAAGACTATTCGCCTAAGGGTAAAGAAGAAATTATTTTTTTAAAATAGCGCCTCTATTGTGTTAGCGGCTAGCAACGATTAAAATATAAACCTCTCTTTCCCTAAAGCAACAATAATGTCCAATTTATGCCCATTACTTAAAAACGAAACACGTATTTTAAAATTTAAACGTACTTTTTTGTCACTTATAAAGATGTTTTTGGCAGCTGATAAAATAAAAATATTATTATTAATTAAGTTCATAATACGTTAAGAAAAAATAATATGTCAAAAAAAATTTAAAAAAAATTCTTTAACAGTCAGCCTGTCCTATAAAATATGACAATGGGGATATAAATTATATTTTCTTTTTATTTTTATATTTATATTATATATATATTTGGTAGAAGTTTAAGAATCAATTTTATGTACTTTGTAGTTGGTTACTGTTTTTTTACGGTATATAAAATCGGAACATAATGCTTTTTTGAGGCAACAAAAATGATCAATTTGAAAAACTTAAAATTACGTAAATATTTTTCTCAGGGGAAAAAAAATTTCATCAGAAAAAATAAAAAATAAAACTCTTAATAGGTTAAAAAAATATTTTAATATAGTGTCCTAAAAATAGGACAGTGAGAAGTAATGGATTAATGTAGGTATGAATGCTGTTGGAGCTCCAAGCGGACTGTATTTTTGAATATAGAAAATTAGGTGTAAAGAACACAAAGTGGACATAAGTCGTTGAGAAACAAGAAACAAGGACTCACCGCTCGCGCGTCTAATTAGTCACTGTCAAAAAACTATCATTGTTTATATTAAAATTTATTGTTTAACACAAAAAATACCTGATTTCAACTGTTGTGTTAGATCTGTTAAAATTATTGCAAAGAGGAAAGTAAAATTTATTAAAAAGAAAGTCTGATAAACTACAAATTTCGTATTCACAATTATTTGAATCAAAAATTTTTTTTTTACTTTCCTCTTTGCAATAATTTTAACAGATCTAACACAACAGTTGAAATCAGGTATTTTTTGTGTTAAACAATAAATTTTAATATAAACAATGATAGTTTTTTGATTAAAATACAAAAAAAAAAAGTTATTTTTAGTTGAACTTTAACCTTGAATAACTTTTAAGCAAGTGAATATATGGAAAAATATTAAGAGAAAGCTTTTGTAGAGCGTTCAATTCTCTACAAGAATCATTGGTTGCCATTGCCATTTATGAACTGTCATAGAAACAAAAAAATTAATTGTAAAAAGTGCCAAAACCCCATGTTATTTAAATGGGAAATGTATCGTCTTGGAGGCACGGTTTAATATCAATATTAAGAGCTTATATGGGTCTGGTATTTCTTTTTAGGTCTAAACTAAAAATTTTCGACCCGCTGCAAAGTCGTAAATAACTCGTTGACCGCGCAATAGGGTAGTTATGAATATAAACTAAACATATTTATATTTTTCTAACAACAGATGGATTTTATTACTATCACCTTCGAGAGTGTTAGGTATATTCTGAAAAATTTAAACTGACAATTTTAAACTGCCAATAACCTGCTCATTTTGAAAATATCATAGAGGCGTAGTAAATGTTTTATTTTCATAGTTGTTTTTTTTTCACTCTACCCACGTCTTCGCTGACTTGAAGAAATAAATTGTAACCAATGTTTTTTATTATAATGATCATAACGGACCAATCACAAATTAGCTTATTCGAATATGCTTACACTAATTTAAAAGATTTTATGCGGTTTACTATTACGTTTATTTTATCGCAGCCATTCTCAAAGTGGTGTTCCGCGGAACCCTAGGGCTAAAATACTGCAAAAAATACCTACCAAAGGGAGATTGTAAGGTTACATCTAAATATTCCAACTAAATATTACATTGTTGATTATTCATAAATACATATAAATCAGTTTTTTATAATTATATTAAGGCTTTTTCCTTCGCCAAAAAAGTTTGAGAACCGCTGTTTTATCGTAACTTAAAAATGTGTACCTATATGATGATTAAATTTGTCAAAATGCTTCTTTCATAACTCGATTAACAAAAATTAGGTCAAACGTTTATAACCAAGTCATGGACTAGCCTACCATCTATTACACGCTTTGAACTTTCTGTATAGCTATCTCTTTTCCACTTAAAGATCAGAACATGAACAGGTGTAGCTTGTGTCCGGGTAAAAAGCATCCACTTAAACGTAATAAGTTATGAGGACAAAAACGTTTGCGGCGAAGACACCACCTGTTCGAGACACTACTAAGATTTATTGTACAACTCTGACTTAACTAATGCTAAGGTTTTGGGGATACATACAATGTATTTATCTACATCAAGCTTTTTTTACTAACCACTACTTGATAAGCAGTTCATAAAAGAAAATTATTATATTTTAAAATTAACAGAGGGCGGTATATATAATCGACACATATAATAATATAAACCAAAACATCTTTATTTTATGAAATGAAAATAGTTTATTAGCATAGGCACTAAAGGCATGCGCTTGCTCATCGTTAGACTCTACAATGCCTTCGGTAAGGCGTATGACGAGAAGAAGACCACAAGAAACTCGTCAAAGTTTAGAATGTATAACATTAATTTTAAATAGTTTAGGCATAATTTTTCATATTATTGGGGGCTGATACCTGTGTGGTTGCACCGTGGATCAGATCTAATTTTAAATTTTTGCGAATTATGTGATTTATGAATTGTTATTTACTTCTTTTTTCTGAATAAAAATTTTTTTTCTGTTAATTATTTTATGTACAGGCTAGTACATAACGATTGACGAGTTTCTTGTGGTCTTCTTCGCGTCATACGCCTCTCCGAAGTCATTGTAGAGTCTGACGATGAGCAAGCGCACGCCTTTAGTGCCTATGCTAATAAACTATTTTCATTCCATTTCAAATTTGATTTGATGACTATAATCAATTAAAGCATTGAAAGACAAAAGAGTTAATTGTACTAAATAAATAAATATTTAACAAGCATAAAACGCCTTATAAAATTAAATAGCAACTAATCACAAATAAGGCGCCATTAAAAACATTTAAAAGAAGCCACAAAAACTAGATACGTATCTATAAAAATAAACATAACATTCAAATAGTTATGTTAATTATTTTTCGTGTAATTAAATTCGTAAAGCAACGTATGTTACACCCGTTTTAATGTTGTTATCTATTACGATCAAAATGGGTAGATATTTTTTGTAATGTAGAGAAAAAAATAACGTAACATCAAGCGTGTTTGTTCTCCTTTTTAAATGGTTCTTTATGGTGGAATTCGATTATTTATTTAAATCACTATAATTTTGTTCTAATAATGATGACTTCAAATAATATATTATTAGGTAAATTTATTCATATTAATTGTTGCGGCGGTTTATGCGGTAAGGAGGTGTAAGGAAAATCCTTTTTAAATGGTTCTTTATGATGGAATTTGTTTATTTATTTAAATCACTATAATTTTGTTCTAATAATGATGACTTCAAATAATATATTATTAGGTAAATTTATTCATATTAATAATAGAAATAGAATTTAAGAAACCGCTTCCTGTTGATCCCTAAAATAATATATCAGCGGGGTGGCTTGTCACTTTATATTATATATATGTATATAACTATACATACAATATCCTTTTATAGTTTTTATGTTAATAAATGCGTTTTTTAAAGAATTTATGTTAGACTCGTTTACATTGCTGTTTAACTTACATTTTGTTTATTTTTTAATATTTTTTTATAATTCAGTAAATAATTATCAATACACTAAATACTTTAAATGCATATCTCCTTATACCGTATATTTTGTGTTTCTACAATTAAAAGATAGATGGCGCTATAATTCTTATCAGATTTTTAAATTTAGAACCATTCGTTTCACTCATGCGTCATCTTTAACAACACATACTCGGTTATACATATAAAAAAGAATCTCTATTTCTATCAGGATAAGAGATTAAATTGCTTAAACAGTATAGCTAAGTGTGTGTTTACAAAAAATATTCCACATAAGGCACGGGTTGCAATAAATCATCTAATTAAAGCCATTTTGTATGAAGTTAAAAAATTTGGTAAATGAAGCCTTTTAGTTGCTGCGTCCATCAATTTAGTTTGAGAGGGTCAAATTGGCTTTGTGGTATTTTAGTAATTTGAACATAAAAATATGCCTATAAATTATCCGAGACTGACAAGTACAAGAATGGTCATAGGTTGGGGATTTTTCGTAATGAGAAAAAAGTATGATGTGCAGAGTAATGATGGTTGGTCGAAACCTGTGGAATGATCATGCTAAGATAGTGTTATGTTAACGGATTACAGCAAGTCCAAGTTTGACAGCCACGATAGCTGCAAAACTTTTCTTAACTACAAAATTACTCGTCATTAAATTATTAAACAAAAAGTTGTAATAAAGTTAATTTTAAAACTTTAATATTAGTTCAATTTAACTCGAAAATTTACTGTAAATTATTACAAGTTTCAGTTTAAATTATAGTTTCACTAGAACGATTTTCAATGGTAGTGAACTAGCAACTTAACGTATTAAAAATAAGTAGGTACGTGCTTGTAATGTATTATTAAAATTAGGCATTTTTGTATGTAGATCACGTAGTTTATATTTTAAAAATTATTTTACGTATTTAAATTTTAAAATTATATTTAACTATTAAAAATTAATGAATTAAATTAAAATTTTATAAAAAAAAACGACGCCCCCGGGTGGGCTTGAACCACCAACCTTTCGGTTAACAGCCGAACGCGCTAGCCGATTGCGCCACGGAGGCGATGGATGGCCATTCGAAATGAGGCTACACTATCCAAGGGCTCCCATACGCTTGCGTACAAATGTACAGGAATTGTCAAAATGTATTAGTGTGCGTGCATGTTATCTTTATAGACTATAGCTAACAATTGTGTGAGTTTACAACGTTATTGTTTTGTTTTTAGATAAATAAATATCTATAAAACAATACGTTTAAACGTTAAATGCAATTTATGTACATGATTGACGAGTTTCTTGTGGTATTCTTCTCGCCATACGCCCTTCCGAAGTCACGGTAGAGTCCGATGAGCAAGTGCACGTCTTTAGTGCCTATGCTAACAAACGATTTTCATTTCATTTCAATATGAATGATTTATTAGAAAATATGAAAATGTTGTAAATCACATTTTGTGATAGCTAATCATCGTATATGATTTATCTGAACTCCCACTCAGGATGAAATCTATTTGTATCACATTAGTACAGTCGACAACAAAATTTGTGTAAATAAAAATTACCTGATATTGCGTTATCTAAACTCAAATACATAAAAAGAATAAAATTATACATTATAAACAAATGAATCTAGAATTGTTTTGTTTTGACAAAAAATATTCAGAAATGTCATTGGAGTCTGTATCATAAACGAAGACAACTGCTACAAAAATAAGCAGAAATTGACATAATTCATTTTATTTTTATCTATTTTATTGTATAATATTCGACTATTTTTGATACATATACTTTTGTAGATGACTATACTCTATGCAGATTGTAATAAGAAATTGCGTTTGAAAGCCCTAGTTCGCCTTTTCCAAGTTAAAGATGATATGCGATGCAAATCTATTATTTTCAATATTATTTATTGTTTTCGACATTTGTTCTAAAATGATTTACGTGCGAACACTTAATTATCTTTGATTTTATTTCACTACTTATGAAGGAGACAGGTATATATAATGCGTAGAAAAATAGATAAATAGAAAGAGGTGTTAGAAAGAGATAAATATATATTTGTAACTAGCAGTTGCCCGCGACTACGTCTGCGTAATAGACATCGAATTGTGTGAACTTAAAATAAAATGAAATATATCTTAAAAACAATTGAAAAACTGACAGTACTGAACTTAAAACAAAATGTAATATTTCTTAAAAACAATTTAAAATATTCCATAGTCTATGTTCATCGGGGATATTTTACGATTCTAATGGTAAAAGAATTTTTTCAAATCGGTCCAGTGGTTTCGGAGCCTATTCGATACATACAAACAAACAATCACATGTTTCCTCTTTATATAATAGTATAGATAATAAAAGTGCGGTCTGTCATAGACATTTCAAATCAATTGTTTTTTAAACTGACTCATTTCGACAAAATATAATTTAGCTGTTACACTACAGCTGATTATCACAATAGAAAACAACCGAGAGTTTATGTAACATGAATGATATGTTTCAAAAAAATACGACTAATAAAATAAACTGCCTATCCCAACTTCCAACATCCCAACAAAAGGAAGAGTTTAGACAAGTACAAATAATTTAATAGCTAGAAAATAGTGCAACCGACGACGCTGGAACAAGGCAGAGCATGCAATCAAATCGCAAAGGCACCATTCAAAACTTGGATTGGCTCCAACTTGTTTGAATTATTGTCCCCTCTCCCTCCTCGAACCCCTCTCGCGTCTAATAAAATAGTTTAAATTCAAGTCGGATTTGAACTCTCTTAGTTTCAGATCTCTTGTCAGATTTTATGATTTACCTGAGACTTTAGCTTCTTGAATAGAGCTCGAAGTTTTAAAATGAACTTTTACATTTACTTTATTTTAGTTCTATTTTCAAATATATTGCTGTTTAATTTTCTAGCAAAGGTCATCCGGCTAATAATCTCCGAGTAATCATGTTTTGATTTATATCGCCATTAATTTTGTTACAGAAGTTATATTAGAAAAAAAAACAGTAAATTAGCTAGTTAAATCTTAATAGCTTACCCGAAAAATTAATCATAATTCTGATAATTTTTTTGATAATAAATTGCTACATTTTTCATCTGATTCATAAAGGTATTGTTCAACAAACGATTATTCATTATGAGTATTGCTGAATCATAGAACTTATTTTATTTGGTGTCTATACTTGTCTATACTTAATATCCTACTTTAAAAAAAAATTAAAATGCTTAACTTAACTCTGAGCAAGAATTCTATCTACTAACATTATATTGTACTCACGCTTCTCAAATGGATACAGTTTTTGTAGGTATATAGGCGATAGAAAGAAAAACGATCGCAATGTTGTGAGCGGCAAAGGAGATATCTGCATCCCTTTCACACATGCCTCAACTTCGACACGATAAGAATATAATTGTCCCTTTCTAAAGATTGTTTCTTCCAGTCCTAAGTCCAATCTGTATCCATTTGAAGATTGACGACTGAACAGGCTAGATTGGCAAATTTCTTTCTTTCCAAAATCTTGTAGATTACTACTATGCGCAAGAGCATTTGATTTCGATTAATTTTGATTGTTATTATAACCTTTAAAATCAATTGAAGTGCGAGGGCTCATCTCTTCCTCAAAGACTGTAAAAGACTGCAGCAGACCGAAGATGGAGATATTTTTTGTACTTTCATCTCGATCAAATATCATCAAAATCGTGGACTACATATAAGAAAAACAAATGTGTATTGTTTTAAAAGGGGTTAGGTGGGGGCGAATTGTGCTTTTTACTTAATACTTAACGAATGTTTTATTACAAAAAATAAATACATATTTATTTTACATTGACATACAACCATCAAACTTATAATAGATTTGATTTAAAATTTAAAAATTATTGTTCAAAATAATATATCAAATGATTGAATATATTCATTATAAGTTTTTTTTCTACACGGCAAAGATATTAAAGTTTTGAGTCTTCCAAATCATTTAACCGTGATTCAGCTGTTTTTACCTCATTGATCCTCTATCACCTGTCATAATCCTAAGCTTACAACTTGTGTAATCTCAATCAACTTAAACCGCGGTTTTATTTCTTTGCAAAACAAAACTGGCAAACACATAATGGGTTTAGATGATGTAAGTTTTTAATCTAAGGCTTAATTGACATTGTTCAAATAGAGAATATAATAAATAATTCTGTATTAGATTTTATTTTTCTTCGTTTATTTAATTTGATTGTAATATTATTGACAATGTAATATTTCTTAGAATTCAAATTGGATTTTGCTCAAAATAAATCTAATTTTTTTAACAGCAACTGTGACTCATATTTATGACAGAAATGCAGGTCTGTCAAGTCATCGCTGTCAATGTACTGTCACATTAAATTGATTACCACACGAAGTTTATTTAAATTAAATAAAAAAAACCACGATTCACCCTCTGTTAAATGGTGTAGTACATTTTAGGGTAGAGGGGTTCCGTAACATTTTTTATAGCAAATTCTGCTACTTTTATTATTAAAAAAAAACAAATGAATATTACACTATTATTATAAAATTAATTTAATAATTATCTCAATATGAAAAAAATATTTATAACTAGCTTTTACCCGCGGTTTCGCTCGCATTTAAGTCATTAAATAAGTATCAGATATCATTTCAATAGAACTATACTCAATATTTTACTATAGTAAAAAATATATATTTTTTTTAATTAAAAAGTATCCTATGTTACTTCTAGTACCTCCAAAAATATGTTTACAAAGTTTCATGATGATCGATTAAATAGTTGTGTGAAAACGTAATAAACAAACTCACATTCACATTTATAATATTAGTAGGGATGTGTTGGTAATACAAAAATGGTTTTTAACAACTTCAAAATGAACCCTAAATATCACATGACATCATTATCAAATCCCCTATCACGTTTTCATATAAAAAATAAGGAAATCCCTTCAAAGACCCGTACGCACAAACCGGTTATACATTTTTAAAAAAGTGCGTCTTATTTCTCAGCAATTAGAGCGTGTGTATAGCCAACATTGTTGTCGGCGTGGTTAAATGATTTTGCTTTATCATTACGTTTTCATTAGACCCTATATTGGGTCTTGCTTGTCGCTGGGACAACCACGTTTTATATAAAACACTTAGTTAATTATTTATTCATTTATAAAGCCTACCTACAAAATTACATTATGACTATCCCTACTTATATATTTAAATCTGAATGTGAGTTATGTATTTTTGTAATTTTATTAGAAGTGTAGTATCACCTTGAGCATGCCGTCCTATCCTATAATTAAAATTTCATTTAGTTAGTTCCTTTTTATAATATACTAGCTATTACCATTTAAGCTATTAAATAAGTATCAGAGATCATTTCAATAGAAATGAATCAATATGATTCCAAACAGCTGAAACTATAGTCAGTTGGAAACTACAGTAACAAATAAATATATTTTTTAAAATAAAAAGTATCCTATGTTACTTCTATTACCTCCAAAAATATGTGTACAAAGTTTCATGATGATCGGTATAGTAGTTGTTGCATGAAAATGTAACAAACAAACTCACATTCACATTTATAATATTAGTTGGGATAACACTATACTTATGGGTAAGTTTTTTTATAACGTTTATTTTAAATACATATTTTTAATTAGACGTTCCGAGATCTATAGCCATCGTGAACGCGACGAGGTGTCGTCTGTTCCAGATGTTATAAATCTTGAGTAGAAAGACGAATTTAATTATGTTATTAAAACAAAAGAGTATGTAATATTTATACACAATTTATTTATGCTTGTAGTGTATACAATATGTAGGTAGGTATTTAAAAATTCAAAGATATATAATTTTAAACTATCCAAAAATATCATTAAGTCCATGTTAAATGTTCATTTAACAAGAAGTTGTTTTACTTCACTGTTCATGTTATCTTTACGATACATCGTTACGATAATGACGTTTAGGAGTTTTAAAACTCTTCATCAGAACAGAAGAATGATGAGCAAGCAGATTCTTTAATAAACCTTCTGTATCAGAACTATTTACTGTGATACTGAATGAAGAAAGACTTATTTTAGCCCGATACAAGATATTCCCTAAATAAAATCAGGTTTAAAGAGATGTAGCCGAGCTGGTTCATGACTCACTATAAATACAAATATTTCTTATAAGAATATCAAAGAAATCATAAACTTTGATGTGCCAGTATCTTTTGATACCAATGTATTTAAAAAAAAATTCTAAGTAAACTTACTGACTAACTTTTTTTAATAATAACTCATACAATTTTCTGACTGATGATGGTTCCAAGTCCAGTCTAGCACAAGGCCATATATATATTAGACCATAACAAAAGCCTAGAGTAAGCAGTAGATGGCTTTTGTGATGCTATACATGGCGATTTTCAAATGGATACAGTTTGCAGGAAAGAGAAATGAGGATATGTGCATAATAATGGTGTGCACATATCCATTATGCCTCAACATCGACAAATGAACGCAGCGAATATAGTTATATCCCTTTGTAATGATTGTTTCGTCCAGTCCAAAGTCCAATCTGTATCCATTTGAAGATTGTACTAAACTCAGTATATCAATAAATATAACAAAAAGTGTCTGGAGCTTCCAGACATCTCTCTATCGTAGCAATCGTGTCAGACTATTATGGTCACATATCGGGACACAATATAAAAAAGGCAAAATGCATTTATATCTAAACTACAGTTTTCAGTTTTAAGTCCTGTTTAAAAATAAACAGATTTCTTGTTTTTGGTTTTCCGCAGAGGAAAATGGATTAAAATGGCCCACAGCTAAAAAGGAGACTACGAAAGGATGGCAGATTAAAAACGCAGAAAACACTCCTTCTTTTTCAAACAAAAACCTGATGACAATGCAAGCTTTGTGTGAAACTCAGATTGTTATATGATAATTTACAGACAAATAAAATGTTTACAAAATTACAGTTATTATGGTTTAAATTTTTATTATATTTCGTATTATTTACAGCTCTGTGGCATATTACTTCAGAAGCTCGTAATTGCTTATTATATAAGTTATTTTAAAAAGTAGACATGTAGTTCAAATTAAGGCTTATATTTATGTAACTTCATATATTTTAAATAAAATTTGAATCAAAAAACCAAATTCAAAAAGACAAGTATTAGTTCAGAATAGATATAACATTAGAAGAAATCCCATCAAAAGCCTAATCAAACGCACAGTGGGCCGGCAATGAGGTGATTTTTAAACAAAAATACAACAAAAACACGTGTCCAAAGTCCTGCTGTGTCTCGGCCATTAAATGCATCCCTGGAGTGACCCACTGGGGCAGGGTCATTTCTCTAAACTCCACTTTGTCCGTATTTACTTAATACACCCACTGTGCATTTAATAGTTTTAGTAATGAAATAATTTTAATAAAATAGAACTTTATTGCTTATTAATTATTGTAAGTGCTTGATGTCTCTATAAAATCAAAGACGAGGGCCTTGAATTATACAGATGATAATTTAATCCTTTGATTGTGAAACCCGTTTGCTTTATACGCAATCAAAATGTGTATTGTCACTTAAATTTCGAACAAAATTACATTAAGAAAAAAAGTACACACAAGCCGACCGCAGTCCCTTTTTGCGGCACGTCGCGTCACCCACTCGCTTTACGTGACTGTAACGTGACCCGTTTCTAACTGACCGTAAAAAGATGTTCCAGGACTTTATCTTGACTATAATCCAGATTGTCACCGAAAGTTGATATGCTACGTGAAACTATGACAATTCTGGTCAAGCTTTTTTAGGTTAAGTCATATTTATTTCTGATCTAATCTACTTTATTTTAGGTGTAAAATTACCCTTTTTATTTGAATTCACAATGATGGTGTAAAAGCTAAAACAAGCTATCGAAACAGTTTGAATTGGCTAAAGAGAGAAAATACGTAAGGTGTCGCTAGACTCCCCTAAGGCTGATGTGCAACGAAGCAAGACATGTTTCAACACACGCGAAACTTGGCAAACTATACCTCTACGTGCTTTGTATTTCGGGACCTTTGCTTTTGGTTCGTTAACCAACGGCTACTTGATTCCTGATTTGCAGATTTTGCAATATTTCCTTTTTTATATTCATAATATATTTTGATGCTAATTCAATAAAGATTGTACATTTATTTTTATTCGCATCTTTTTTACCTTATTACGTCTCCCTTGACACACAATACTTAGTGAATAGCTCTAACTAGATATTTGTTCTGGGTCTAGCTGTTTTGTGTTTGGGTAATCCTTATTCTGATACCTATAGCTCTATTTTTCTATCTAATTTTTTTTTAATTATAAAAATAAATCAAATTCAAAGTTCGAAAGGTGAATAAAATATATCAAAAACAATAGCCCTTATGACAGCAAAGTTGATTTATTTTATCAGTATATACTTTCTGATGATTCCTTGTATTTGCACTTAGCTGAGGGTTTGTGGAGGTCTGTTGTGGGGACATTTGGTATGCAACCCGCGGGCGAGTCGGCCGTGTCACCTCGCCCGGATAACCCTCGTTTTGCCAAAGAAAGATTTATCGAGATCGTTTTTAAGATATGAATATTCTTTTATAGACTTCTCAGTTCGAAAATGTTTTATTTGAACGCTCTTTTCAGCAATAGAAAGAATATTTGGTATTTTTAATTGGAAAAGTTTCGTAGACGTTCTATTTATGTAGAAAGCTTTCAAAGTAAAAGTGACTTTTTGGATTAGGAGCGACAAACTTCATTAAGTAATATTATTCGAGATTGCAGTATTTAGTTAGAGATTAAAGTAGTTATTGAATGATGAAAATAAGTATAAATTTATACTTGAACGGAGTTATTCTTCTGTTAATAACATAATCTTGGTTTCTTGCGACATTCGATAAGTTTACGCCTTCAGGCCAGGAAAGCCCTCCTTCAAACTTCTTACCAAATTATTTGAACAAGACTTCCGACCCTACCAAGGTGATTGTGTCATCTCAAACGAAAATAGGCCTTGCAGTTCTGAATTTGGCGAACGTTAGGGTTGTGTTTACCGTGAACATTTTGTGTAAAAAATAAAAGAATGGATATAAAATACTTGGTTAAATTGCAAGTACTTATACAGTGACTTCGCGTGATGTGTGTGAGTGAAATACGAAATATGGGCAAGCAGACGTATAGTATATAAGTATATTTATAGTAGATAACGTATTGAAAAGAAATGAAGATCGTTTAGCATAGGCACTAAAGGCGTGTGCTTGCTCATCGTCAGATTCTATAATGGCTAAGAAGACCACAAGAAACTCGCAATCATAGCCTGTACATAAAATAATTAATAAAAAAAAAAAAGAATTTTCATTCAGAAAAAAGTAAATAACAATTCATGTCACATAATTCGCATTAATACATAATTCACAAGAATTAAAATTAGATCAGATCCACGGTGCAACCACACAGGTATCAGCCCACAATAATATGAAAAACTATGTCGGTGAGTAGCAAAGAGAGAAGTATGAATGTCATTGTAATTCTAGTGGATACAGAATGATTCATAGCAGTAGGATAGAACTCCACAACATACAACTTACTATACGTAGATATTTGTCGTGGATGCGTGTAGCACGTGGTGTTAATTACCCAAAAACTTATGGACGGAAAGAGGCGGTGGCGAGTCCTTAATTAGATGTCAAAATTTGAGCTATTTTCGACTTTTATAGTTTGAGAGGTTATTACTTTAAAAAAAATAGTTGAGTTTTATTTTGCATTCTTTATGAGTGACGTATCAAAAACCACACGTTGTCTGCTTTTAAGTATGAATGCAGTCTTTGAGCGAAGATAACTGCAACTAATATGCTGTAAATGAGGAGATGAACGTTCTCCATCCAGGTTGACAAAACATACTCTTCTATCTATACCCGGTATTATATAACTTAATACAAGTGCGTACAAACATAATGTAGTCATCAACTTCTCTATTTTTTTAATTATTTTTTTCAGTTTCAGTTAACGCGATTTTTTTCGGAACGTATCTCTCGCGTAAAGCGGGGCGTTACTGTATAAAACAATGACACATTATAATCGCGTTTTAAAAATAACATAACGTTATGTGTATTGAATCACCCTGTCTATAATAATAGAACCGGATACCTCTAAAGTAGTTCATCATAGCTGTCATCGTTCAAGGAATGTCCTTTTACAACGCCACTGAATTTAATTATATCATTTTTATGATCGACAAAATTAACCCTTAACAATTTAAGAATTATATAAATACTAGCTTTTACCCGCTTTAAGTCATTAAATAAGTATCAGAGATCATTTCAATAGAAATGAATCAATATGATTCCAAACAGCTGAAAATATAATCAGTTGGAAACTGTGATAAAAAATATTTTTTTTTAAATAAATAGTATCCTATGTTACTTCTAGTACCTCCAAAAATATATGCACAAAGTTCGTTGATGATCGGTTAAGTAGTTGTTGCGTGAAAACGTAACAAACAAACTCACATTCACATTTATAATATTAGTAGGAATATCTATTTTCGTAAGTAGATTTACGAGTATGTATTTCAAATTAAATTGAAAAGTAGAAATTGATTGTATATAGATTTAAGATTAATAACACCATACTTATCAAAGCTGAAAATTAGTACCTAATTATAATAAGTTAACAAACTAAAATGCTAATTTTATCCGAATCGAATGACATAAAAAATTCAACTCGGCACTGCTTAACTTCCTAATTTATGCTCAGATAGACATCGGGACGAGTTGCAGTCATAAATTAAACCCGTACGCTCGGAATGTGCCTGATGTGTTTTTTTTTTACTTTTATATTTTTGTCTACAAAATTTTGATGTACAGTACACTGTTCGTCATAAAGGAAGAGTTATGTCGTTTAAAGAATATTTTGGTTTGTGTTTTGTTTACTTCTTACGAGCTATATTTGATACCGTAATTTTCTATGCGGTTTTAGCTTTGATAAATATTTATCGCAATTGTATATTGGGATTGAAATCATCAGTGTTTTATTGTTCTGCAAACTATACCTTAGTATTGAAATAAAGCGTAAGAAATATTGATGCGATATTGTTTCGAGTAGCCGTGTGAAATTTATATTAATGTCGAAAACAATACGAATGAGTTTAAAGAGTGGTTAATGTTTTTCGAGGACCGTTTAGATTTTTTTCTGAATGAAATATGGAATATTTCACGTTCTCGAGGAAAATTGTCAGAAAAATGCCGGAGGTATTCGATTTTGGCTGAGTTTCAAATATTTTGATCAGCCGCCTGTTGTATTTAATTGGCTGAAGTGGAAAAAAATACCTTTTTATTTGCTATTATTATTTTTGAGAAACAATTTTCAAATACTCGTTTTTATTATTGCCTTCTTTTTTTTAAAATATCGTGTATTATACTTGTTTTTAGAGGCGACAGATTGAGGTGACTGACGTTCTAGTATTCATTTTTTTCTTAGATATTTGCACTTAAAAATCAAAATTATATAACCCTAACGTGTTTAATTGTAATACAAGTTATACTAGTACTGATCGATATCTTTAGGATATATAAACTGCGATATATCTAGGTATATCAATGTCGCTATCTTTATTGTCACAGCACCAGTTGTTTTGAAAGAAAAGCAAATATAACCAACTCGTTCGCTTCCATCACTAATAGGCTTTATGTAAAACAACTGAAATAATTACTGACACTAGTGTTCGTACAAAATAACGAAGTCGACGATAAATTATAAGTACTTCTAAGTTTTTTACGACGCCCCATTAAAGGAGAACGCTCTGGATGCGTCTGCTTTGGACGTATGCCGTAAAAATTACTTTGTTGTTACATTGTAATGTCATTGTTGAAACAATGTTTGCAGTCCACAATTTTTAATTCAATCTACTAATTTAACAGTTGAATGTTGCCAGGTTTTTTTAGTGTCGTGACATGATTAGTTTAATTGGTTAATTTATTGATAAAAATATTTTTATTTATTCGTTATTTGTTTTGAATTAACTTAGCTTACTAGCGAGGTTATTAATAAAAATATTAAACTAAATTATTACAGTAATCCAGCGGTTCTCAAACTTTTTTGGCGAAGGAAAAAGCCTTAATATAATTATAAAAAACTGATTTATATGTATTTATGAATAATCATATTGCAATGTAATATTACGTAATATTTAGTTGGAATATTTAGATGTAACCTTATAATCATCTCCCTTTGGTAGGTATTTTTTGCAGTATTTTAGCCCTAGGGTTCCGCGGAACACACTTTGAGAATGGCTGCAGTAATTAATAAAAAAAAAACAATATTCTTCATTTAAGTCATTTAAATTCTGTTAGTGTATTGATAAAATTCACTAAAATCAGCTGATACATTATTCATAACCAATAAGAACTATATCGTAACTGTTCCGCCCTTTTTTCTTAGTAGTTTTCATACAAAAATACAGCCAAAACGATTTCTCGTGTCAGACAAATTTTTATGATTCTATTCCGCTTTCGAGACTGAATAAAATATAATAATTTTATATATATTCTAATTATAGTTTATGTGTATTGATTATGGTTGTATATAAAAAATCAATTTTTATTGATAAGATTGCGAATTGCTCTTAATTTGTCTTTTGTATGTGTTCACTCTTAAAGCAGTAAAGGATTTATTATTATTATTATTTATCTACACGCTATTATTA
>JAPWLS010002359.1:0-98725 GCA_028551675.1 Tineola bisselliella | reverse complement strand
TTTGTTTGTTTGTTATGTTTTTTACGTAAGTAGTTGCTTAACCGATCATCATGAAACTTTGTACACATATTTTTGGAGATACATAGGATACTTTTTATTTAAAAATAAATAAATTATTTTTTACTATAATTTCCAATTGACTATAGTTTCAGCTGTTTGCGATTTTTCTATGTATATTTTTATTTTCGTCTGTCATAATTATATATGCAGTATAAAACTATTTGAATTTTTGAAGTTAGGTGTTATTTTTGTGATTAGATGCCACTTTATTATTTTAGATCTAACTGATATTTATTTAATAACTTGAATGCGAGCGAAGCCGCGGGTAAAAGCTAGTTTTAAATGAAAACCCAGTATTCTTATTTTTAGTACCTAAGCCTGTTAATGGATCTTTTTACCTTTGGAGTTGAACGCGCACAAAATAATATGGATGGCAGAAGAATTAAGTAATAATAAAACCACAAATAATAAGGAACAAGGAAACAAACGGGATAAGCTTCCGATTCCAACTTTCACATTCTTTATTCTTTTTCCTGCCCGCCTTCGAAAGAAAAATAGATCGTGAAGGCTGCACGCCTTTTGTTTAAATTACCTTGGTCGAAATAATTAAGGCGCAACGGTATACAGTAGGTACTTATATGCGTAACAACATAATAAAATAATATCATACCTCTGCCTCTAATTGTCCATCAATAATAGCTGGTAGAGGTTTTTTTATTGACATGAGAGTTGACGCACGCATTGTCACCAATCTCGACATTGGCAGGATTAGACATCCGAGGCCACTAATAAAAGAAGAAGAGATTGTGTTCCATTTATAAGATGTGCATATATATGTACATTCACACGGAGATACTGTATGCATGATCGTTTGTGGCGAATATTGATTGCACAAAAGAAGCGAACCGAAGCGTATTTTCAATCGAATCGGTTCTTTGATGGCACAAAAATATGTAAGTAGCCGACACTTTGCTATTTAAAATATCTATTGTGCATCTCTGTCGCACATATCTGTACGGCGTATCGCTATCTTGCTTCAATATAAGGGGTACGGAAATTTGAATTTGGGCCATTCGCTCTCCTTTCCTTGTAATAAGACAGAAACGACTGAGCCAAGGCGCTTTAAATATCAAACGGTTATTTGAAGAGATATTTCTAACAATTTTCTCCACGAATGTTATTATTGATTGAGGCCATTCGAGTGACCATATCACCCTCTCTCTGTCTCTGTCTCTGTCTCTCTCGCTGCGAGTGCTTCCAAACAGTATAGAAATAATTTGCGGAAACAAACCGACTCAGCGCCGACACGAGATCTCATTTTACACGTCACGACATATCGTTATACCCGCATGCGGCATAACGGCAGTGAAGCAGCTCTTGGTAATGTTTGCGCGTCGTGATGTGTAAAGTGGTCGGCGACGCATTAGTATTGGTGGGTCGTAGCATCGGGCTCGGAAGCAGTAACGAGTGAAGTGTCCACTTGTGCGGGATTTAGATAAATCTTTTTGCCAATTGTTGGAATCTTGGAGACTTAACTCGATCACGGATGAAGCCGTTGCTACGATATTAAGCCTCCGAACACACAAACACGCAAACACACACACACATTGTAGTATATATATGCGCATACGAGTATAAGGTGCTTGTAGAAATGCCATAAAAGTGGTGCCGGAGCAAGTGTTCCATCTCCCACACGTTCTCAACTATATTAATATTTTTGGGATGTATTAAATTCTTTATCTGATTACAGGCCGTGTCGTGCGACTGAACACAATGAATGTATACTTTATGGCGATGGCAATAAGGCCGTTAACTTGATGCAACATCGGCCACTGCGCCCACTGTTGTCCACTTCGCTGCATTTTCAAATTATACTTTTTATTTTCAGCTTTATATATCAACAATGCAATGCAATGCAACACGATGTGCAGTTATAACAAAGTTTAATCAGATTGCATAAGATGAATATGATTTGAATGCTAGAACATCGGATGAGTACAATGTTTAATACCAACAAACAGCATACTGTACAATTAACTATTATAAGGATTCAGAATATAACAGTAATGGATGTGGCATTCGCTCGTTTGGGCCGTTTTTGTATCCATGATATAACAAAGACTTACTAAAACAAACAAGATACCGCATCAATGCATTATATCTCGTTGTCTCTCGCAATCGGCTCAGGGTGCGTCCTGCCGGAAAATTGTATTTGACGCCGCGACGCTGTGTCGGCTTGACCCACGAGCGCTGGGGACACCACGCGACCCGCACCGCGCCGGACCACGCAGGACCACGTAGGACGAACGTGTCATACAGCACAGCATCAAAGGTTATTCCTTCACTATTTATTAATTCAAACACAAATTAGTCGAAAAGTGAAAAGTTAATGGTAAATATTAAGTTGGATTATACAATATAATAGTTGTAGTGCGCATTTGTTTGTGCGCATGGTCACCCCATCGATGGAGGGTTGCCAATGTCGAATTAACAAAGGATTAGTGCGAAATCTCTTGTGTTATGATTCGCAGGATTGTGGCCACTTGTTAAATATATAGCAAGTGATGTTTATTGTGGAAATAATTAAGCCGCTTTCTTGCTTTCCTCGAAAACAGGTAGTCGCCGTGTAACACGATTATATTGATACTTATGTCGACGGGCAATACTTTCTACTAGATTTATATGCGTTTCAGTCGTGAAGAGGTTACAGTACTCCGGACATATTCAGTGTGGGGGAACGGGGCGAGTGGGGCGAGTGGGGCGAGGGGGCGACTGGAGTGAGTGAAGATAGTCCCGCGGGACATTTGCGCTAAAAAACCCGTTAAAACGTCTCATTCGTGGAAAATCATATTCCGCTAACCTGGTTATAGTGTCCATGTCGTGCTGACCTGGCAACACTAAAGAATTATGTGGATAGCACTTTATTTTTGCCCCTTTACAGCAGCTATTCCTCTACATCAAGTAGATTTATTATATATTATTATGACATTAGTATGTAAGTGGACAATGCCAGTATACAGCAGCTAAATCAAATTGATAATTATTGAATTATTAAATTAATTTCATTTATATTTGTATATGTATTGACGAGTGAAAGCGCTCTATTGGAGCCCATTTGCTAAAAGTAAATAAATAAAAAAATAAAAAAAAATAAAAAAAATTTATTATAATATACCTATTTATTGGCTTACAGGTTATATATTTGTTTAATTTACGAATCCCACCTGATGTTGAGCTGGAAAGCAACCGACGAAAGCTACCTCCGTTGTGCCGGCAAGTCAAATGACGGATCGGCATCTTGCATACGGCTACTTCGAAGCGATTGCACCCTCTACTTATTAGAATTCAGATGTTGGTGTATCCACGTTATGATGGCTTCCTGGCGAGTGTCACCTCGATGTACTCTTTATTGGATTTGCCCCTCAGTCCTCATCCGCACTATATGGAGGCCAATGCTTCGAGTACACTTTGCAATAATATAGGCTCAGAAGGGCATAATTCTCACAGGAAAGTGTGTGTCCAATGTTATAAACAATAGCGAGTCTCGTGTGTGTGCTGATGCGTGCTTCTTTGGTGGCTGGGACATTAAGATAAATTATAAGGTCGGTGCTCGAGTGAAGTGGCATCGCGGCACTCGAGTGGTGCTGCTCGCTTCCGACAAAACACCACCCGTGGCGCGTCGATGGCTACTCGATATGAATACCCCACATTCGAGCACAATAATACACCACGTATTATATTATTACATATAGCAGTAATAATACGTAATTCGGCTCCATGACATATTCTGGTGTTACTTATCACGGACGGAAAGACATCACAACTCAATGCATAGGCTATCTCTGTGTGCGAACTTCATCACCTTACGAACGCGCGCTCGTAAGGTGATGCTTTCTATTAAATAATGTTAAACGTACAAATATAGTCCAATCAATGAACTTTTGGTTCTATGTAAAAAAAAAAAAGTCCAACCAGGACAAAAAAATACAGTCGTATAGGAAAAAAAAAAGAATATGAGTGTCTGTGTGGTGCAACTCGCGCTGGACTAAAGAACCTAACCTAAAAAATTCCGAAAGTTCGAAAAAACGGTTTTTTTTTATAAAAAAAATAACAATGACTCCGATCAGAAAAAGTTAAATTAGAAAGTTGTAGGTATTAAAAAAACGCATCGATTCGTTTTTGTTGAGTTTAATTCAGTTCATAACTTTTCGAGTTATTTTTAAAAAATCATCGAAAATTACCATTTTTAGTTTTTATAATAACTTTTTTATTTTTGGTTTTTTTTTTTTGAAATTCACCAAAAAGGTAGGTATTTACTAGCCAAGTAAGATCTTTTTTGTAAAATTAAAAAATATTAATTTTTTACCGAGATACATCGATTTTTCGAAAAAAAGGTGCCTTCGGAAAATGGCCACTCAAGTCCTAGGGAAGGTCATAGACAATCATCCGGGTACGCATTTTCTATGACCTTCCCTAGGACTTGAGTGGCCATTTTCCGAAGGCACCTTTTTTTCGAAAAATCGATGTATCTCGGTAAAAAATTAATATTTTTTAATTTTACAAAAAAGATCTTACTTGGCTAGTAAATACCTACCTTTTTGGTGAATTTCAAAAAAAAAAACCAAAAATAAAAAAGTTATTATAAAAACTAAAAATGGTAATTTTCGATGATTTTTTAAAAATAACTCGAAAAGTTATGAACTGAATTAAACTCAACAAAAACGAATCGATGCGTTTTTTTAATACCTACAACTTTCTAATTTAACTTTTTCTGATCGGAGTCATTGTTTTTTTTTGTATAAAAAAAAACCGTTTTTTCGAACTTTCGGAATTTTTTAGGTTAGGTTCTTTAGTCCAGCGCGAGTTGCACCACACAGACACTCATATTCTTTTTTTTTTCCTATACGACTGTATTTTTTTGTCCTGGTTGGACTTTTTTTCACTTTTTTAGTTCATTGATTGGACTAATAGTAAATGCATACATTTGGGACATACGGGGAGTGAGCAGCTCATAACATGCGATCAAAGTGGCTCTTTGGATGCAAATTAGCCATTTGGAACAATTTTAATTGCTGTTTCGGAATCAAATTAACATAACAATCAAACTGCTCCCACATTCCGCTCTGCTTACACCTGTTTGGATCATATTCGGCGTATCTATGATATAATGCAAATGTATATTCATATTAATTAATTATAGCAATCGAAGTAACAATAGGGATTTAATATAATATAATCTGTGGCAGCCCTTTGCGGCCCTTCGCGGCCCTTTGCGGCCCTTTGCGGCCCTTCGCCTCTCATGCGGTCGGTGATGACAATGCCCTGCTTTAACTAGTTATCACTTTAAACCTGGATTAGCACTCGATAAGCTTTGATTAATTGTCGCGTCGACAGTACCGTCAGCAAACTCAGTGAACACGAAAACTAGAATTTATCTGATCACAAACGAACATCAGCCCGCATGCGAACGCAAACCCAATGCACTTCCAGGATCATTATGTCAAACACATTTTATAAAACTAGTAATGTTACATTTGGCGCAATAATCATTAAGATAATACAGAATAATAAATAATGAAAATGAACGGGATGGGAGTAAGCAGTTAGCAAATTGTGCATTAATTGTTTCTGCTGTCGCTACCGGCTCGTGCGGTCGCAGGTCATGTGGCGAGTACAGTGTGGGCCGTGAAGGTTGTCCGCGTGCTGCGAGCAGATAGTATATGGCGCATGAACCCCGTCATTTGTCAATGGTGGAATCTGGCCTCGCGTATTTTACACATATTTTCTTACATAAGTATATAATCGCCAGTAATATTTATTATTATTATGATTCGAGTGTGTCGTGCCTCGTGGGAAGCCCATCGAGTGTGAGCAGCTGACAGGTGTAGCATGTTGTGATTAATCCGGGAGTGTGCGGCCCAATCCCGGCAGATCTGCGCGTATTAGCATGCTAATGCACACTACGTCTTAGAGGCACACCTCCGCTCGAGTGTGACATGTGGTTGTGACATTACAATTCAATGAATACAAATACATGATCATTTATTGCAACATGAAATTGCAAAACGAATTTGTTTAACATAAAAACACAATCATGCGAGAATAATTCAATTTAAAAAATACATTACGCGTCGACCAAAATGGCTTTGTAATCATTTAAAATTCGTATACTCGTGTACTATCGTAGTATTCGAATACACGAATATGTCCGATTACTAAACGCGATCAAATCTTGACAATCATAAATTTGAATTTGCAATCCCACACCCTTTCCACCGCCAGGGGTCGCTTTTACGCTTCATTTAGTTTCGCAACGATGAACAAACGAAAACAATATCTGCTTTAAGTTATCAAGCGTAAGGTCGAGAACACGGTGCGTTTTTTCAAATCTGTTTTAATAGAATTTCGCATATCTTGCTAATGGAACGATTTCGTTTAATGAAATAAGGTTTTTTTGTTCCTAATTCGGTCGTTCGTTGTATAGTAAGCTCCGTGCCGCTTGTACTACGCGTACGACGCAAATGTACACAAACAGCACACTCATCTGCAAACGTAATGAAGACAGATCCACCTTTTGCCCTTTCTGCCAATTACACTAAATGGCCCAGAAACAAGATTGGCTGCGCGCGTGCCGTCCTCCTCTGTCGAACGGTGCTGCGTATAATGCTGTTTCGCTCTCTCCTTCTCTGGTGGTCTCTTGTAAACGTCGGTTATTATGTTAAATATCTTAAGATATCCACCGTTTAAGCGAAAGAAGACGAGAGACCCGGCGGTGCAGATGGGGTGATTCTGTAATCTGTGTTGGAGGGCTGAGAGGTTGCTTCATTAGGCTTATTTCATTGTTGGTTTTATGCTGCGATGTGAGAGTGCCTGAGAGTCTTCATCTGCGCCCAGAGCATGCAGCAGTAACACATTCAAGTCCATCAATTAAGTGAGCCGACCATAACGGGTTGCTCTCACAATCTTTCCGTCGAATTAAACCATTAACTGCGGTCGTAAATGGCAAAGAACAAAACGGGGGTAGATATGACAATTGTTTTATGACATGTTCTAACAGAGTTTGCAGTTGGGGTGAGGACGACCACGATTCGCAGATTTCATGGCGTCTTGTATTTAATAAATATTTTAAATTATTTTACAACATCACTACTTTTTATTACCGCAAAAGCAGTTCAATTTAAATTATCTTCTAAAGCGTTTTACTGTTATATGTTTTGAGTTGTGACAATATTCGCAATAAGATTAATGCTATGTGATATACATAAGTATATATGTATGAAAATGAATGTAAAGTGAAGTAGAGAGAAGCCGCGAGCTAATTACAAGGAACCTCATCAATATGCTCCACTTTCGCTCTTCCTACCCGCATATGACTTTTCACTTGGCACTCGACTCGACGAATCTTGGCCTGCTGAAAAATTAAAAAAATATCTGCCAGTTCATAAATCACCTCGGCTAGTGGCAGACGGAGAGATATTCTCGAACCACTGGCTACGCTGGCAACACTGGCAACACTGGCTTTTTCAACAACATAATTAATGAACTACATTTATTATGAGATTTTAATATCTTTATCTAGCAAGAGGAGCAGCACCACCCCTCCCCCCTCCTCCCTGACTGTCCCTTTGCTTACACAATGCCCGGGACATTCTGATTCATTGTTAAGTATTATTCTGTTAGATTATTGTAAGTATTATGTATATTAAATGTTAATTCTGATAGAAAGTGCAGCTTCTTATGCACACAACAGAGGGCCGCAGCTTCATTCGTCCCAGGTTTCCGGCACAGCACAGGACAGCACGAGGGTCCCGCAGGTATTCAATATTCAATATTATTTATCAATTCGTATATTTACGAGCGCGTAATGCAAATTGTCAAATAGAAATGTTATCAATTTCTAAAACACATATTCCAAATTAATCTTCCTATGTATCGTAACGATGTGTTTAAGTTATGTGTTGTATTCAAAGACACATTTGATCATGAACGACACAGGCCAATGGTCTCCTAACTTGGAAATTCCTTTCTTTTTCTGTCCAATTGTTCCTGCGAGAGGATGTCTTGCTCCCATATTTCACGCTCATATTGTCGCCCATTAGCATCCTGTCGGCAGTTTTTGTCTCTAGTCTTTTCTTTGAGAAAAAATGAAAATATATTTATTTCCCTTGTTTTTGTTTTTTTCTACAATAAAGATACAACTTTTTATAATTGTATTGTATTCTATGTAAATGTTAATAATTACTGTTTTTTGTTATTATATATACTACATATATATAAGTACAATGCAATACAAAAACACACATTTTATGCATTCCTGTGAAATGTCATTACCCTCAAATTCATTGCCATCGGATCCTTTGATCTGTTGGTGGCCGCACCTCGCACACGCCATATGTTGCAAAAAGTATCCGGTAATTGAATGATGCAACCCGCAGCCAATGACGTCATGATGCGATCCCTTCTCGGTGCACTCAGCACTCATTGTAATGTGCGTCCACTTGCGCATATGGTTGTCCAAAGTGCATCTAATTGTTTATAACTTATACTATACCTATATATATATGCATAAATAATAGACGAAGCTAGATGCTAATGATGACCGGTTTAAAGGCAGTAAGATAACCGCTAACTTGCTAAATATTGCCAATATATTGATTATGGCCTGACATTGTCAATGATGATGTGTTTTTGCACCGAATTAGTTATTTGCTCAAAATGTTGTCGTATTGATTATTTATGATAATGATGGCACTTGTCGTCCCCCCGCGGCTTCATCGGCCTCATTGGCCCCATCGGCAATAGCATTCTCATTTATACGCCATATGTGGCATGGGGTACTCCGGAGACCCCATGGGACAACCGCCGACTGTAATATATTGTGCACACTTCATTATTACGAATGCGGACGATTGCTGCACTTTGCTGCACTTTGTTGCACCTTGCTGACTTTTGTTATACAAATATTAAATTTGAAGATACTCATACTCATTTCATGTACAGGTTATGATTGACGAGTTTCTTGTGGTCTTCTTCTCGTCATACGCCTTTCTGAAGTCATGGTAGAGTCTGACGATGAGCAAGCGCACGTCTTTAGTGCCTATGCTAATAAACGATTTTCATTTCCTCTCATGAAGAAGCCGAGATGAGTCGTGTGTGCGTATCGCAATCGCAAGCGAGTGACACAAAAGCCGGGCATCACGGTGCCATGCGGTGCCATATTGCGATGTATTAGTTTCTCTTTATAGTAACGCACGGCATATGGTAATGGGGCGCATTGTTCGCGCGGCTTTTATACCATATGCTATGAAAATGCACACACACACACACACACACACACACACACACACACACACACACACACACACACACACACACACACACACACACACACGCACACACACGCACGCTTATTACTATGACTATTTATATTCAATTTAATAGAGTTTATTATAAGTAGTACCATTGTTCACTGACAATGAACAGGACAAACGCAAACATACACCTAACATAAGACATAAAAAGGATATTTACTTTTAAACAATATTACCATTTCTGGCAATTATTGTGACATTGATGTAGTGGCAGCCAGTGGCAGGAAACTTATATTGGACAAAGCTCAAGAGTGCAATTACAATCAGCGGTCGCGCTCTCTGGAGATGCTCTGATTGGAAACTGGAGAAAGGTACTTGAACATCAATACTACGACCACCATTTGCAATCATCGATTCAATTGACAATATTCAGAAGATTTGGTAATCATTTAAGCAACAAAGGCAATCAACAATAAACGCGAATAAGTCCGTTTGTCGCGCGTCGCAGGACCTGTCAATGATCACGCAATTTGTAACAATCACGGCAATAGATTATCCATCACAAGAAACAAGCTCCTGGACAATTCCATTACGACGGCCCCCGAGGCGACAGCTCTGTTACCCCGATAATGTCATACATTGCCGCGCACACATAAGAGCATCTAATGTTATCTCGTGTATGACCGGCAATGTATTCCAGTTGAGCCGTTTCAGGGTTTCGCGGACAAAGATTGAACACTGTAACAATATTAAGTATGTTTGGACAGTTGGAGATGGACAAGAAGACAAATCGGTATCACTTTGGGGCTCGGGCTCCTTGTTGCATTGGTTTACTAACGCAGGCATACATCTGGGATAGGAAAGAAAGACACATCAGATTAAGGAAACAGTCCGTTCATGCTAATCATATTAGATGGACCAGATTGAAATATGAATGTTCTCGCAGGATCCCAACTAATATTATAAATGTGAATGTGAGTTTGTTTGTTACGTTTTCACGCAACAACTACTTGACCGATCATCATGAAACTTTGTACACATTGTTACGAACTCTTTTTTATTCATGTTTTTTACTTTCTATAAAGAATATAATTGTCACATTATGATATATCTGTCTGTTAGTTCAACGTAATAATAAAGCACATACTCGAAACGAAAAAGTGTTTTAACTGAAAAACAGATCATCTATTGCCACGATACCGGCTCTAGACCGCATATTGATACATTTCTATTGAAATGATCTCTGATACTTATTTAATGACTTAAATGCGAGCGAAGCCGCGGGTAAAAGCTGGTATCATATAAATGTATGATGCATTGGGTGCAGTGGGTGCAGTGGGTGGCGGCCACGTGTTAACAATTAGTAATCATGCGATAGATCTTAAGCGCCTTAAGTTAAATAACATTCGGGGTAGTTGATGGCTGAGAGTGGGGAGAGGGGGGGGAGTAGTAGATCATGCACTTATATGCAATGAGTGATGTCAGAGAACGGCTGTGTTCACTATTGCAGATGAAATGAAATGAAATGAATCTACAATGGCTTCGGAGAAGCATATGACGAGAAGAAGACCACAAGAAACTCATCAACAGTCATAGGTGTTACAAAGTAAATGAAAACCTTTCTGAAACCCCATTGAGTTTATCTCTAAAATAAATGTAACAGATTCGAGTGGTGTGAAATGCTCCCGAAGCTGACAAATGGCTTTCCTTTGCGCCCGCTGCCATCTTATTATCGTTAGTGACTCCCGAACAGTACGTTCATTTGGCTTTTATATTCCTTCCCGATAAAAAAATCCCTTCACACGAATATGGTCCATCGGCTGCGCGGTTAGGATTTCTATTTCCATACGTTTGCGGTGAGCCAGTGCGTGCGGCGAACGCGATTCTGCCGCCGTGTGAATAGGGCGCATAATCGCGGGCGCTTTCGTTCGGCCGTCGCGAGGAGCGTCTGCGTTAATAGTATTAGGCGCAATCTCGGCCACACACGCGCCCGAGCTGCCGATGCTGGCTTGCTGCTGCTGCCGCGGATAGGCCTCTCGGCTTATATCCACTTATTATAAAACATATTTATGACAACCATAATGATAACACCCCCTCCTCTCCCCTCCCCGCCCCACCGCTCCTCCTAATGACACTTGTTTGTTATATTATTGATAGACTTTTGTGTTTTATTTGTTCTTTATGCGAACAAATATAAGTTTGACAACATTTGTTATGTTCTATTTGTTTTGTTGAGAAACAGCATTGTTATTGTTGTTTATGAGAAATAATAATAATAATGATGGACTTGTTATTTCTAAAAAAATGCCAAGATTGTTCTGTTTTGTTAATTATATTCCTAATCACACATCTAATGTACAATATATTGCTATAAAGCATCGTTCAATTCATACATAAGTGCATTCAAATTTAATAATGCCATAAAAGTTAATTTTATATCTTTACTAAATACTACTAAATGTGAATGTGAGTTTGTTTGTTACGTTTTCACGCAACAACTTTTTAACCGATCATCATGAAAGTTTGAACACATATTTTTGGGTGTACTAGAAGTAACATAGGATACTTTTTATTTAAAATTATTATTATTCTTTTCTATAGTTTCCAATTGACTATAGAGTTTCAGCTGTTTGGAATTTTTCTATATTTATTTTTATTTCCGTCTGTCATCATTTTTATATATTTTTATCATAGTTATCATATTGATTCATTTCTATTGAAATGATCTCTGATACTTATTTAATGAGTAATGACAAATGCGAGCGAAGCCGCGGGTAAAAGCTAGTTATTTATAAAATACGTTTAATAAATAAAATAGTAAATAAAGTTTGCACAAAAATTATCGTTCTCTTTTACTGGTGATCATAGACAAAGAGCATTCCCTGCGATGCTGACCGTACTCTCCGCGCGACTCGATGTGCTCGCAGCAGTTATCATTATCTTGAACCGCCTGATTGAGCCCCCACCTCCCGACACTGAATCTCCCCACCCTATTGGTCCGATAGCGCGTTTAACGCCTTCCGCGACACGCTCATTGGCCCAACGTCGACACGCCCAGTGACTCCGAAGCCTGAAGCCGAGGGTGATCCCGAAATCTCACTTCATATAAACAGTTGTGACCCTTATGTCGGCTCGCTCGCATTCGCCATCTGACTACCGAACGTGGCACGCGCGCTCTTCGTCAAACTTAAATCGCGATCGCAACTCAAAGTGTTAGAAACTTTTTGTGTCAAAGTGTCGCCTTCAATGAAGAGACGATGACAATGGACGTTCAAAACAACTTTCAAAACTATAAAGAAACTTCGCCGGACACCAAAGTGACCAACCTGAGCATCGAGGGCGCGAGAACATCACCGCTGCACAAGATGGAGTCGACGGTGCTCAACAAGTCCAAGAGATCGTTCGACGTCGCCTTCCTCATGATGCCGGACGAGAAAGTGCGCCAGAACCCGCCCGAGAAACACCTTCGAGTCTCCAAGCAGATATTCTACAACGACCAATGGCACTCGCAGACCGACGACAACACGGCGGACATCCGGGTCTCGGACACCGAGAAGCCCTACTGCGACGACCGGCTGCGCGCCAACAACAACATCTCCCCCAATTACAACTCGGACGTCAACATCGACGTCGGGACAGATGAGTATCCCGGCACGAGTGCCAAGTATTCCAGCGACTCTGACAGTTCCCGAAGTCGACCGAACTCGAATGAGAGCGCGACGAGACAGCCCAAGTTTCTACCCGAGTCTCCGTACAAAAACAAAATATTCGACGACCCCACACTGATAAGCATGCAGACGAGAGCACGATACGAGCACGGGTCGAGGTATTGCTCCGAGATGTCCCCGAAGAGTGCGTTCACCAAAGTCGCAAACTACGCACTCAGGTCGCCGAATCCTTCCGTGAGCCCCGATAATCTATTTTACCAAAATTCAATTAGCCCACCCCTGTCGGCCGCCACCCCTTCCAACTTCAACAAAGCCCCCGCGTTCAACAACTTGCTGCCACCTGCACATCTGCTAAACGGCAGCAACTTTTTCAAGGGCCAAAATATGTCATCTGGCTCCCCGAATTATGGAGATGCAGGGTCACCGCATCAAGTGCAGCGGCCCAACATCGCGTTATCGGCGACGAAAAGCCTTGACTATGAAAAACAGGACGCGAAGATTTCTCCAAACAAAATGCAATTTCTTCCGTTTCGCCCTGAGATGCCGCCATATCTTCAAGCAGGTTCGCCGTATCCATTCTCGGTGCAGAACTTTCAGAATCCCAATTCTGAGCTTATGAAATTCCCGGTGCCCTCCCGCGACCCCGTCAACCCGCTGATTGCCAACCCGGCCGCGGCGATCCTGAGCACACTGTTGCCGCCAACGTTGGCCGCGTTCTCTCTGCCGGCGCAGAACGTTTGTGCAAAGTGCAGCATCAGCTTCCGCATGACGTCCGACCTGGTCTACCACATGAGGACGCACCACAAGAGCGAATCCACCGCCGACCCGCACAGGCGGAAGCGGGAGGAGAAGCTGAAGTGCCCCGTTTGCAACGAGAGCTTCCGAGAGAGGCACCACCTCACGAGGCACATGACGGCGCACCAGGACAAGGAGGGGGACTCGGACGACCTGCCGCCGACTTCGCACAACTTCACCAAAAAGGCCAAACAGTATTATGCCGGCTCGTTGGTTCACAAATGAGTAACGAACTGCGCCCCCTCGCGTGACTGCGGAAGAGTGACATCACATTTGCATGTCCAAGGCCAACCATCAACACCAAACAATTATTAAGTGTAATGTGTAAATATGCAAAAGCGCATTGTTCTGTTATTCGTTATGTACATTTGTATTAAAGTTGTTATTTATGTGTAATAATATATTTAAAAACACGTGCAATATTAATTTTTAATGACGCATTTAAATTTGTAAATATTCTATTCGATTTTATGTATTTACTTAGGCACATTATATAGTATGTATAATAAATATCATCCTAAATAAGTTGATTGTTATTATTCCCTTACCTGCATTGGCCCACGAGCGCGATGGCAAACGTTCCCAGAGCGATTGGCGCCGCTTGCATTGGCGCGGCTGGAGCGTGGCCGACCGGATCACACGGGAGAGGAGCCGCACGAGCCCGGTTAGCAACGCACGTCGGGACTCGCATTAGCTGACTTGTTAACAATTGCCAACACGCGCCAGCATCACATCTGACACTTAATTATACATTTCAGCAAGAAATTCATTAAACACACATATGCAGATAAATGATGCAATCACTCTTCAGGCTGCCATCGGCCAATAGCGGCTTTGGCACATTCACAAATATAATAATAATAATAATAAATACTTTATTGCTTTAAAACATAATAATAACAATACAACAACAATATGAAGCAGATTTAGAGCAATTGGCGATCTTATCACTAAAAGTAATTTCTTCCAGATAACCAATTGTCATAGAAGAAGCAGTAGGTATATATAAATATTAATGTTTTAAAAATTATTTATTACAATATACGCATTTTAGTTTATTGCAGAAGTATCGGTTGAACCAAAGATATAATCACAATGCAATAGGTATTTGATTCAGGAGTCACCCACATTGTGTGTGCGACTTCCATGCTTTGATACGTGCATTGTCCATCAATGTGCCCGATCTCCATTCTGGGAATCTGTTGTGAGAGAACGTGTTATTGCCATAAAAGGTCTTGGGGGGTAGATGCAGTCGCAGTCGTGAGCAACCGTGGCCGGAACGAATGCGCCAATGCGGGGAACGAGATAAAGTCATCATCACACTCAATAACATAACATAACAACTGATTTCATAAATACAATAAGGAACAACACATACGAGAGGTGAAAGTGAAACATGAACAAAAGTGGTGCGGATGTTGCAAACCAAAACAAGATGATATAGGGTGTAGAAGTTGGTACAGGATGTTCCAAAGATAACTACGAAGAGAACAATATTTTTGCGTGGCCATCGACTCGGAAATAATTCAATAGAAAATATTCATATTAGGGTAGTGCCACCCCCCACCCCCGCCGCCCCCGCCGCCCCGGCCCAATGTTGCTTATACAGGGTGCCGCTTATGTGACACTTTTATTGATATTGACAATATTTGTGAGAACGTACTGCCTTCCAAATATTCTGTTATGTGTCCCATCCCACTTTATAAGAAATATGTATAACGCCAGTCTCTGTGGCTTCTTATTATGTGTTTAAGTATTTTAATAATATTTAATTATCACGAGGTACATGCAAATGAATGCAATCATGCTGTTTGTGTGAAGCATTGTTCGTGTGGTCCACATTGATGTCCGTAATATACCATATTTAGTGGCAGTACTTATAACATTAGGTATGCAAATTATTATTTGCAGAAATAGAAAATAGTTCCGCTCGGGAGAAGAAGGAGTCGAACGAATCTAAATAAATACACATCGAGTCGTTATCTGTTATTCATGCCATCAGTCGTGACAAGCAAACTCGGGAATCGAATAATTCAATATTTTCCGCACAAACGCGTCCAAGGAAAATGCTAAAAAGACATAACAATATTAGCGCACGTCCTTCCCCGATCGCCGCGTCATTACAAATGATAAATAGGCCGCACACTCCGATAATCAAATTCAAATTTGGAATCTGTTCTACCCTCGCGTTGTTCCGCCGTCATTGTGACGTTGTTATTAACCGTAAAGAGACGCTCTCTTTAACCCGATCGGTTCCGATGAGGCACGTGACCCGGAACGACGATTTGTGTGAATTTATATGTAAATAGCGAGTGGGGCGCACAGATAAGTGATACTTCATTGATTCGAATCTTCCTCATTGAATTAAGGCGGCGGCAATTGCTGCGAGTTGATGCGCAGAACGCACTCGCATATTTCAACTAAGTGAGCTTATTCGGCGTCTTTTGTGTTATTCGTATGCAAATGCGGCGGTCGTTGGAGCCATGCTGCCGGAACCACGCTCGTCCGGTGCACCATGCATCATGCACCATGCACCGAATGTTCTCCGCGATCACAAGACAACTGCACTCGGCTTCTGTTTAATGCAGCACCACGCATCACATCCACAAAGTTGCCTTCGTAAGTCGAAGTATTGCTTCAGGATTTGCGGCAATGAAACACTTGAGCTGCGATCTACAGCAAAGTTCTAAAGAATCCTCTTAACGCAAACCACTATTATTTGTGTTTGTGTTTTCTCCAAAAATGATCTCAGCTGTTTATATAATAGGTATTATAAAGCAGTTAATGCTCTTACCCGACGGCATATATCCATATTAATGCCGACCATATTTCAAGGAATTTATATGCAAAGTAGATTCAGTAATTTGTTTCTCCACTGAAAAGATGTCTTTGTTCAGTTCCAGCGATGCCGGCGAGATGGTTATATTTACTGTAATAATAATGAGAACCGTTCGCGTAATATAACTATGTTATTTGTATAATACGTCACGAAGTATAGTATGTACAATACATTCAAACGAACAAAACAAAGCAATGATATATCGTGTATTGATGGAAATGCTCGTTGGATGAAATTTAAATCGCATGTGAATTAGGAGCCATGCTCAGGAAACGCTTCGGGATCACATCCGTCCGGGATTATGGGAACGAATCGGATTAATGTATAGCAGGTCTCAAATTGTCCACCAACGACGGGTACTACGCCACGCATGGAGGCTTCACGTGCTCTGAGCCATTTGCCCGAATGATATGATAATATTTGCAGTTTATTATTAATTCTTCTTTTCCATCGTAAATAATAGAAAGTGCGAGCTGCCATAGATGCTGCAACTCAAACGAATTTAGATAATGTCAACTGTTTCGCTTAATTAAATTGTCAAAACAAAAAAGAGAACCTTTGCACATTGTTTACGTGTTTACCTATTTGTATGGAAACGTCACCGTTAACGATCGTGTGTCCGCAGGTGTGGACGTGGCGCAGGAAGTGAACTGCCCATTGTGCAGCCTGAAATATTGCCACGAACAGATATCAGCAACAATTCGAATATACGTCGATTGAGAAAAATCATTCTCTGTTGTGTTGAGGCGGCGTCTTTTAACATATAAATGAGTGTTGTACTTAAAGTTAACATTTTTATGTGTATGTACGTATATAATAATTGAAAACTAAGTCAGCGAATAATGCTTGTCCGATATCATGATCGACAACATTTATCGAATGAACTGTTTTGAAAGCGCCCGTTGGCCGTCGGGTTGGCCACACCTGACGCGATGATGTCCGGCCCGTCGTTCGTGGCCCGCGAATCGAGTATTTATTCCGAACTGTCCGCACATCCGGGAAAAAAGCTTTCCTACAAACCCCGCAGATGTATATGTATATGCCGCGAAATGTGTACCTACCTACATAATTGTTGGATTATTGAACGCATATATAAAACTGCCACAAATACATCTTCATTGGCCGTGCCATTCCTGAAAGAATGTAAAAGTGAGAAAGCCTTGGCACTTTGTTATGAATCCCAAGCAATTTGGTAATATTCTCGTCGGGGATAAATCCTCGGGCCAATTATATTAAATTGTGACTGATTTCTGATCGGCCAATAACCACATATACGGTTGCACGACCTCATTGCACCCTATTTCAATGCAGCAGAGGCGAATATAGCACCGCACTAACATGTGATACTGATAATAGCAGAAGCAATAAATCCCCTTTCACATTAGTGTGATTCACAGCGATTAGATTTCAATAAGAAAATATTATTATTGTTCCGTCTTTATCACTTGAAATGCATTTTTGTGAATTTGGTGCATTCGGTGCATTCTTTATACTGCAATTGTGTCCATTAAATAACAAATGTGTTTATGGGTTCCTGGCTGAAAACTAAAGCAAAACCAAATTGCTCCAAATTTATGTTTATTTTACACATATTTTTTCTCTTCTTCTTTTGCTAATGGCCTCAGATATTTAAAGACAATTCTGCCGATGTCGAGTATTCAGGTAACAACCCAATAAGAGATTATAAAATTACAATTTACACGTAAACCATCATGTCAAAAAAAAAACACATTGTCATAATTTTTCTCATTAAAATCAGTCTTTTTTGACAGTTTTTTCCTCTTTTCATAACTTTTTAGGCCTTGGCATTAAATTACAAAAATCTAACAGCAGATTTACAAATACATAATATATTGCAATGCAATAATAAACCATAAAGAAAGCGTATTTATTAAGATTAAAACATTAAAACGTTGAATTTTAAATTATTTTCTTTTTATTGTATAAATAAATGATTCAATATAATATATATGTATATGTAGTGTTTGTGGTCCCTGCAGTACATACCTATATGCTTGTAAGTAAATAATGAAAACTATGATAATGTGCAAAGTGATCCGGGGCCGCGGTCGCTGTTGCCGGATATACTCGTATTGTGCTCGCGCGCTCATCCGGTTTCCGCGCTCTAACGATAGTTTTACACTCGCATGAATAGAAAAGATGGAGGAAGGCACATCCTCAGACACATTCGGGGAGGGAGCTTTCGGAATACTTTATTGTTTACTTAACCTGGCGGCAGCGGTATTATCACAAGCTAATTGTATGGGTATCTATAAAGAGAAAACATTTGATTGTTTGTTTGTATGTATTGAATAGGCTCCGAAACTACTGGACCGATTTGAAAAATTCTTTCACCATTAGAATCCTACGTTATCTCTGATGAACATAGGCTATAGAATATTTTCAAAAACGGATCCGCATGAAAACTTCAATAATGTAACCCAAAGTGTGAAAAAAATCATTATATTGCGTACGCTACGGAAATTATTGACAATAGAGCAAAGTGATGTACAACAGTTTTATAGAGGACATCAATATCTACAAAAAAGTCTGCGATACCATATGTCTAACTATTACAGTTATGTCACAATAACTACTTTTCATGTCAAAATTTAAACTTCATAGTACTTTATATCTTCATTACTACGCGAACGAAGTCACTGGCAACAGCTAGCATATAAATAAAGAGTCATTACTTTCAAATGTAAGCTAACAGTTAGGTTAGTTAGGTTTCTTTTTTCTCTTCCTTGGTTTTGGACTTTTTTTTATTACTGTGTAACATCTAAACTATGTATTTTTGTAATTTTATTAGAAGTGTAGTATCTATCCCTTTATCATCTCAAGCATGCCGTGCTATCCTATAATTATAATTTAATTTAGTTTGTATAATAGTAGTCCTTTTTATAATATACCAGCTATTGCCCGCGACTACGTCTGCGTAATAATGAAGATATAAAGTACTATGAAGTTTAATGATGTTTCATATTTCAGTCAACAGACAATGCCTACCACATTTCTGTAATAAAGTAGCATCTAACCACAAAAATGACACTTAACCTCTAAAATTCAAATAGTTTTATACTGCATATATAAAAATGACAGACGGAAATAAAAATAAATATAGAAAAAATCCAAACAGCTGAAACTATAGTCAATTGGAAATTATAGTAAAAAATAATAATTATTTTTTATATAAAAAGTATCCTATGTTACTTCTAATACCTCCAAAAATATGTGTACAAAGTTTCATGATGATCGGTTAAGTAGTTATTGTGTGAAAACGTAACAAACAAACTCACATTTACATTTATATTAGTAAGGGATAGTCATAATGTAATTTTGTAGGTAGGCTTTATAAATAAATAAATATAGCTGTGAAAGTCTCATGTCGGCATAGCGGGGGTGTGTCTGTCTTCCCTCGTGGATCAATCTCCAGCAGAACACCAGGTAAAGAGTGACACACAAAGCTACAATAAAAATAATAATGGATTCGTTGTAAAGAGGCGTGTTTGTGTTTGCGTGTATGAGCAATGTGGGGTAGGCAGCAATTTCGGTGTGTAATTGAATATGGCGGAGGTGCCCGCGGCCGACGGAGATTGGAATATGCAAATAGTATGTATTTAACAACTGTTGCCTGCCTCAACGAAAATGCTGACGACATTTTTAATGCTGTTGGTGAAAAGCTACTAATAAACATGCATGTACTCGTATCTATGTTATCGTGCCTTATTATTAGCTATTGTGATATGGACTCCCGTTTAGATTGCTTCCTAATATGGGAATTGTGTTAAGCGCTGTAACCGCTGAGTTGTGTAACAATTTTAGTGAAGATTGTGAAGGAAGATGACATCGTAATGTGGTTTGCGGGTGACGCTTCTGTTTCTCACCCCAACGACACTCTCGGCCTCCAAGTGGCCTATTCTTGGCAGGACATATCCATCCGTTCCTAAACTGCTATATTTAGTTGTAATATACAAACTAAAAGAGTGTCATCAGCGCATCATGTCCTGATCTATATGACTTAAACATTACTTTTCTTATTAACTAACCGTTTGAGTCTAATTTTATTATCTTTTGCAAAATATTCGAGATACACTCGCGAACGATTTCGGTCACAATTCGATCAAATGTTAGAATGAGCAAGAATCGGTGCTGTGAGATCGCCTAAAGGGTTCCGGTGAAATTGGCGTTTAAAAACAACATTAAAACAAAACCTTGATGCGTTTTAGCAGAAGAGCTCATAAATATAAATGCTTGTTGCTCCACTCCGCCATAACGTAATAGGGATGTAAGTATATGGCGTATCAACATTTTTAATTGCTTTTTGGTTTTATTTTTCCGTAATTAGGTTTAATCTATTATACCTACATGTATAAACAGTTCACTAGCGGATCCCACACTAGGCCAGGCCTGTTCCGACACTAGCTTAGGTAGGAAAGGTGGAAGGGAATATCCGTCAGTATATCAAATAATCTGATCTAACACAGGAGGACTACTGCCTCAGTTCCACTATAATTTGGAATTTCGAATGGTCAAGTGGCCGGGCCAAAGCACTTTCCAAAGCCAACAGTAATTTGTTGGATATAAAGGGGAAACAAAGATTTCAAAAGCGTTTAGAGAATTTCATTCTTACGGTTTTTTGGGGTCCATATATTAATCGTATTATGATAGTTTGGGAGTCGTCCGGGGATTTAATGAAGTGCAGGCGAATGGATGACGTGGCCTTTAATATGTGCAATTGTTGTACAGAGAGTAGTCTGGCTTCGTTGTAACCGGTGAGGTGGAAAATCTGCGGGGCTTTCCTTGTATAACCTTTAGCACCGATAGTTGCGCCCTTTCCACTTCAGTAATGAGTGATCTTGCTGCGGCACCCCATACTGAGGTGCAACATGTCAGTAAGGGCTGCCCCAAAGTGGCGTACACTGATTTTAACAGAGTAGGTCTGCAAATTGTCTTAGGATTTTTATTATATGTGTAATTTTGCGAACGCGACCTGCCAAAGCTGTTATATGATTTTCAAAGAAATGCTTTTCAGCTAATATTAGACCAAAATATGTAATGGTCGCGTCTCATCTGATGGTTTCGATAACTCTTTCATTTCTGCTGACATACTTCGTCTTTTAATGTTTAGTGTAGAAAAGCTTACCTCAAGCCATTTTGACGCCTTTGACAGCCCATGTTTCTAGTGTGTAACAGAATATACCAGCTTTGTCCAGAAAGATCTAGCATGTCGTTTATGTATACATGGAGTAAAAGATGTTGGTCCCAGTAAGTCCCCCTGGGGCACTCCAAACTGAGCTTCCAGAGTTACTCCAAGCTATTGGTTCCGATCAGTTAAATACCATTTGAACCGTTGCAATAATATGCCGCTGATTCCTTTGTTTCCGAATTTTCTCAACAGTATTGGCACAGAGACCGTGTCAAAAGCCTTTGCCAAGTCCAGCATTTTACCCAACCCACGCATTTTAGACCTTCCCCAGATGTCTACGGGCTCTGCTTACCATAATGGTGGCATTCTCAGTCGATTTATTATGTCTGAATCCAAACTGCCTGTCGGGAAGGAGTCTATTACTTTCAAGATATTGCCAATAAATTTTAATTGGAAAATCACTATAAACTTCTTCACAAAAGGAGCCCTAAATTGTTATCCCTCAACATCAGAGACTTGAGGACTTGTACTTGGTGAAACAGTAGGTATATTTAGATTGAATAAAGATTATTTTGTTTTAAGAAATAGTTGAGACAACAGATTATATAAATACATAATATAGAAATATAAAATAACTTCTAATCTAATTGCAGTCAAACACAAAATGCAAAGAAAGAAAGAGACGGAAAAATACAAATTAGAGCTTAAAAGACAAGGAGTTATTTTGACGAGTGGAAATATCAAGTTAACCCGAGATTTCGTTATAATATGAACACGCGCGGCGGATTTTATGCTTGAAGCAAACTGTAGATGAAACTAGTGGCTGAGAGCAATTAGGGACATGGAATTTGCTTTTTCAATAATGTGTGTCATTTGGCTGAAAGAGTGTACATGTGACAAACAGCCAGTTACGTACATTGGAATGCTGAGTGCTCTCAGTGCGGGGTGATGGTCACGCCCACATTGCATCGACAGCCCTCCGTCTGCAACAACAATTATTATTATTATTATTATTATTATTATTATTATTATTCTGCATTTAAAGTAACATTTATGATTTCGTTGTTCGTAACAAGAAAGATAAAAACTAAATTGTAATAAAATTCAAGTGAAGTGAGAGTTATTATCGTTTGGCAAGTTTCACGTGCGTTCACGTGTGTGTGTGCGTGTGTGCGGACATACGGAAAGGCTTTCAGGCGAGATTGAATCGCCATATTGTCCTCCTACGAGCGCATGCACGTACTATGGATGTGGCAACTGCACATTCACTATGCCGGCCGCCTATTGCGTTCGAATCGCTCCATCACATACATGCAAAGCTGCCAAGTATTCGACAATGATAGTAAAACACGATTGCTCTCTTCGACCACCAACAACGCTTGTTATATTTTTACTAAATAAAGTAATAAACATAAGCAATATATTATTGTTAAAAATATATGTTTAATTTAAAATATGTACACTTTTATAACTTCGTGTACTTTTATATGGCAACGAAAATAAGAAGAAGTTTTAATATTGTTTGTCTATTATTGTAAAGAACTACAAAATGCACTTCGCAGAGGGTGATGCCAAATTGCTCAACACTGGCATTGGCACGAAGCAACAGCTCGATGTCTGCAGAGTGGCTCCCAACCATGAACGTTATGTTAATAGTCTAATTGAACGAGTGTAGTGATTCCGGCGCGGCGTCTTACCCGCTTGATCTGACAAACTAAATCATGTTCGGACATCCCCTCCCCTCTCGCCCGGCACCCTCCATTAGTGAATATGATCTTCAGCGCATCAATCATGCGTTCAGCCAATTCATTACATCTAACTCATCGCTAGTGATGCGCCCGACGCACACGCATATCGATAATATATACCTATAAACGCGTTCATTCATATTGTTAATTGCATTCAATTTGTAGTATACATTTACAATTCATATTAAAATATATAGTTCCTTGTTAGTTCATATAGCACATAGTCTGCAAAGACAGACCAAATACATTATTTATGTATTATAAAAAGAATGCCAATCGCAAAGAGCGACTCAGCTTCATGTCAACTGGTTCAATTTATTAAGATCCATAATTCATAGGACATCACTAACTCAGCATTCGCCATCTGCGGACTATGTGAAGAATATGTGCGCAATTAGAAATAGTGCTTCCTATACACAAATACAGTGCAACCTTGATGCAACGATACTGAAGGGAATCGGAAAATAATTCGTTATATCAAATAATTTGTTACAATGAGGTTAGGTTGGTCTACGATTCGTTTTAACAAGGTTTAAAAAAATTATTAATCTCAGCTTTACGTAGGTATTAATCTGCTTTCCCTGTTATAGCGAACGATTTCTTTTGATATTTTGCAAAGATTGAAAATTATAAAAAGGTTTTTAACAAATGTACCGTAATGTAAAGGTATATTTTGCATTAGCTCTTACGGGCAGTTCTAGGGGATTTCGAAAAGTTCGTTAAATCGAGGAAATCGTTACATTGAGGTTACTCTGTAGTTGTATTCATATTCTCTTTTAAATATTAATTATTTAAAATATTAGAATATTTAAAAAGTCCCTAATATGTAAGCACAATAACCTTTTGTTTCAAATATCCTCTATGATATACTACTATACATACGTCTGCTCGCACACACGGGTGTACAACATAAATAAGATGCCGTGACACTCGAGACATATGCGTGACACACTGTCATGTGCAATCTAGTAATGGAGGACTGCCCGCCGCTGACCAACATACATCACGCATGACATGTTACACAGAACATACCAAAGGGTGTTCTAAGAAAGCATATGTCTTATGCATGCACCCTTTCAGAAGCGCCTCAAGCGCCAATCCACGTGTGTCACTTAAGCAAATGTGTGAATGGAGTAATCACGCAAGAGTGGCTTATTGCTATAACGCGCCACCCTCATAACTCGAAACACAATGAACTCGCACTAAATCTCCATCAAATTGTCGTCGGGTACGGCCAACGAGCCCGAGCCGCCATGAAATATGTCCCAGCGCCAACAAACAGAATATTGTACTTTAAAATATTAAATTCATATCGTTTTGGAGCGACTTTCATTATTATGAATGGCCATTTCCATGCAGCTATAGCTCAGTCGCATGTTCGTATTCGTTCATATACAATTGATTCCATATATTACATTACATCGGGCCTCACAATTCCCGCTGATGTGTTTTTAAGTGATCATAAACACTAACATCACATTCTGGGCTACGAAGCAATCGTTCGTGAAGTTAAATTGTTTTCTGTTGCAGATATATCGCACGTACTTGCACGTAACACACCTCCGCACCTCCGCACCTCCATAAGCCATTAACTCAGGTGATCACAAACATTTTTACAAACGGCAACATCGATTGCACAAACACACGAAACGGCCCACTTGTAATAATAAAACCTTTATATTTTAAATCGGACTGAACCAAGGGGAAGTGTGAAAGTGAGGGAGCCGCAAAGAGTGTAAACGCGGCACGAGTCGCAGTCAGTGTAACTCTCGCGTTCAGTGAATCGTTCAATTCGATAAGATAAAACAGTTTCTGAACGAGCCGCGAATAGTTCGCTCGCTCCAAATAGGGTGCTTCTCCCGTCATTAAATGCACTTTTGAATAAATTAACAAACTCCGGCGAGCGCGCTCTCTGCTCGCAGCATCCTTGCGATGCTACAGAGTTTGTATTATTTGTAATTTTTACTTGATCATGCAGAACATTGCCGCGGAAATGACACAAACGAGCGACCACGTTATTAATAACAATATGATAATGGTTACATCTGACCAAAGTGAATGCAAACGTGTGGTACCTCCGCTCTGACGCACATCCGGGGTTAGTTGAGTCCACAAAATTGAAAATTCCCGGATGTTTTATCTCGAGGACGATAAATTAACAAATTGTAAGATCATGTTTTAGTCGATTTAATTTTCGATCGAGTGACTTTTGTGAGTGGCGTCGTTTTTAACCCGTTATCCCTAAATGAGTGCTGAAATCGCACAAATGTTTTGGTGCTTTTTTACTTGTGTGTCTGTAAACCGTTTACAAATATGTTGTTTCAGAAATTTCCCCGAAAATAGATGAGATGTTACGTTCGGGTTGTTTAGGGCGGTCCGCCCAACTCCATTACCGCCGCTCGGCCGCCGGCGAAACCATCTAAATATTCATTCACTATTTCACGTAAAATATACAAAAAATATGAGAATAACCCAACTAAAATATGTACCTTCCATATTGAAAGAACGTATATCTATACACGAACACGCACACATGCATACTCGGCGAATGTATGATGAGGTAAGCGTACTCTTCTTGTGGCATCGTACGTTCGCACGAATATTGACATCATTTGCTCTTTACCGAAATTTATTTCGTCAATAAATCGCCGAGATAACGCCGCACGGAATCAGAGTCGCGATGTCGCCTCCTATCTGCGCAACTTTCAACATAAATACACAGGAATCTGCATAAACTGAGATGACGCACATTCGCATAGGCTCACTAGCACATATTGCCAAATGTAGGTACTCCACTCCCACCTTTGTGCCGACTACCCGCATTCTAACACGCTTGGGTGTATTGACGGGGCTGAGTTATTATCATTAAAAGACGCACATTACTCTTAGTTTCAACTATAACTATCACTTGCTCGAACATTCGCACATACATGTTAGCACACACGAATATTGTACACAGAATTCAGCAATTCTCACACAAGCATAGACTGTAGCAAGCGGAATAATAAATGTATCAGTTGATTATCATAACATTGCGTTGGCATCGGAATGTTCCGCACGAAATAATAAAAAAAGCACTTTTTTATTTCAATGAATAGGGATTATGCTTTTGGGTTATTAGATATGAATTATGTGCGGGACTTCTGCAGCAAAATATGCCGCCCGCTTTTTGCCAACTTTTTCCTCGTTCTCTGCGATTTCAGGTGCGCACTTTGTATAACTCAGTCTCCTAACATATCTTCAAATTGGCAATGAACCCAATCAATCATGAGCCAATCATTCGGGAATCTTAGTATTTTCTCTCTTTATGGCAGATAGCACAATTACAAACGCGTAACGGTTGTAACAACACCGCTTCTGTCAAACGATTATGAGCCTTGTTCGTTTGCGATTCCAGTTGAATTCTCATAGGCGATTCATAAGCGATATAGGTAATATTTCCGTGGCTGCATATTATGATTGACCATATAAAAAAGTGGTGATTTATCATTTTTATTGCGAGAAAAACATGTTTATGAGCATCTTAAGGGATGCTGCGACTATTCAGAGGGTGGAGTGTAATAATTGAGTCGATCTACTCCCATGACAGGCAGCCACGAGTTACTGCTTTTGTTCGTTTAATTTCTGTTAAAACAGTATTAGATAAAGAGAATAAACACAAACAGAGGTGATCTTGTTCCAAATATTGTCAGAGGGCATCTGTATTCAGAAGCTGTCGTGCCCATTCTTAGCACAATCTCGGCAAAGACGCGGGGGTTGGCTTTTAGTGTGTTTTATAGCAACGACGCGTCACAAGACTCCGCCGAGGCACCTTTCGCGGCTGCCGACGCGCACTCCTGTCGAGAAGCCACGTCCCGAGCATTCGGTCGGAGAACTTGAGCCTGCGGTGTTCCTGCGTCCGTAATGCTCCAACGGCGCTGTACAGCATCTTTATCGTGGTCACGCGCGCGACTCTGAGCGCGACTTGCATATTCCCTCTTATCGTTTTTATGTAATTAATAATTTAATGAGCATTGCCGAGTGTTACTACATTTATATAATGTTGCCAACGCGAGCGGAATGCTTGATGTTCGTCTTCAATTAGTTTCTTGCATATATTTTAGACAATATTACGTTTTAATAGATCGTATCTCGTTGCACGAATGTATCATGTAATTCAGATGCGTCAATATGAAAATAATAATTTAAAAAACCACACTCAGGCCAGCAATACGCCACTGCCGTCGATAGTGTTATGTTGAAAGTGAAGGACAATTTGACACAATTTCTGTCTTGCCATGTACTACCAACTTTCATGGTCATGTACAATATAAATAACACATACATACAATTGTTTAAAATCATAATTATTAACGAAAAACAAAATAGCATATTTTTTAACAGAAGTGTTACAATTTCAGATGGCTTTGCGGACCACTTCGGGTGCTTCCAGGTACCACCATCACAGATGCCACGTGGACCACTGCTCTAAATCATACGAACAGGTTCACACACGCATAAATATATTGAATTTGATGAAGAAAAGCATGTTATTCTGATGTAAATCACAAAAATAGCTGACATTATTATTATGCATGAATAGGACAAAAACAATAATGAATAATTGCGACCTATGAACCCGCATTGGTCCACATCGACCCACAATGATTCCAACTTATCTGCATACATGGATTCGTCACTATCCATTCAATATTAAATTAATTTTATTATTTTATAGTAAATTGTTTCGCACGTATTCAATAATGTGCGTAGTCGTTGGCGCTGCACGCTTTTTAACATTTAAGGCAGCCAATGTCATGCTGAGAAGTTGTTGTGTTGTGTTAAGAAAAAGAATATTTAAAGGAAATAATAAAAAACAATGTTATTATTATTATTATTATTATTGTAATATTCGTCACGAGAATAAATAATAGCCGAAGAGAAATATTTGAAAGCTCCCGAATGAATTAAAAGCGTCATCCACAAAAAAGGAGATAATTTGTTTTTGTGTTTTTATTAGTTTTGTTTCATTATGTGGGTTTGTGTTGCGAACTATCGCGGGTAGGTGGCGTCCTGGCGCCTGACGACTCATTGTTTTACATCCAATATTGAAACGCGGACACTTTGCGAGCCCGGTATTGTTAAGCAATTACGACGAAGTAAACCATTCAAACTTAAACAGCATTACCGCGGCAGTGGACCGTGATTTCGTTAACGAATAGTTTTACTTGTACAGAGAGCGGATAATAATATGCAATTAAAATCAAATTAATTTAAAGCAGACATTGACGGCTTCCATTCGAAATGGATTATTATTATTTATAAGTACAGTGCACGTATGATAATCGAAAACGTTATAAAAATCTAAATGGTTTAAGATGAATTGAAATAGCCGCCCTATCGCGAGCATCCCTCGGGAGCAGCAGTTAGCCGCCGCGACGCCGCTTCATGGGATGCTCGTAAAGTAATCTACACCGCTCTCGATATTATCAGACTGATGTATTTTCATAGATAGTACATCGATATCTATATTTCGACATTTCAGATTTTCTCCACAACCACTTTCATTATTATTGGTTTTCGTTTCATTTGTCAGTGGTATAAACGTTTGATGTTGTTCATCGTTCATTCATCTTAATTCTTAGAAATTATAATTAATCTTATTAAAGTGTATATAACACAAAATAAACATTATAAGTAACAACATATGCACGCATTCTATTGGAAGTGACGTGAACTAAAACACACTGTCGTGCACGCCATCTGTTGATAAACATTAAAATTAGTACAAGTGTTGAGTCAACTGAGCTTTAAGGGCAAAATGGTTTGTTAAGAGAGACGGTAGATGGCGCTGCTTCATATTCTTGCAACTTCTATGAGGGTTTTGGAGTAAAACTGATTCTTATCTACAATTCACTTGAAAATAAAACATATGATATTGTAATAGGTAATAGTAGAATGACAACGCTGCTTAAAATTATATTATCGCAAACGCATGCGGTTTGCGGTCAATGTGAATGAGCCATAACAATTACAACAATAATAAAAGCATAATTTGAATATTATTGTCAACAATGAATTTCTAAACGAGTTCGCATCTGTTTGTTGCATATGCAGAGTGCATTCGTTGGGCTGTCATGAGAAGTGCATGAAAATGGGATTGTGCGATGCGTCTCCGCGACATACTCTGCGATGACCCACTTAGTAAGCCACTTCAGTAAAAATAGTAGACGCGAACGAAAATAGACGAACGCACACGAAGAGTCCCGATCACACCTTCCGAAGGGCTACAAGCGAATTAAGTGAATATTAAGGAGTTCTCGTTTAAGCCCAACAGCCTAACGATTTGGATTGATAGAACAATCGGCAATTTGTAATAAAACGGTTGAAGCGTTCCAATTTAAACATTGCTGGTCTTCATTTAATTGTTTGTGGGGTAAGCAGGTGTCGAGATATCGGCGCGACGATCTCCAGCCCCCTCGTCCGCCGTAGAGCGTGGCCGACGCATGCGCACGTCAAATCATATCTGCATTGTTTTATCATTCGTTTGGTTCCACAGTGCCCACACATTTTGGTACAATGCACTAAATCATATTGAAGTGCATTCACGATTACTACAAATGAATAATGGAGAACAGACACTTGCTCATGATGTTGTCAATTGTGAGTCTAAGAGCCGTATGCTTCAAGTACTTTAAAGCCACTGCACACATAGAAAACACAAAACGCGTTGTAGATGGTAACATTGAGTGCATCTAGACGTTCCGGTGCATGGCTGCATCGAAATATGAGCTTGAGTGATTGGCCAAGTGCGCCGCAGTGCGTGACCCGGAGAGCTCCGGCCCATCTGAACACTTTCACGGGTTCAGTGCGTCGCATCAAAAACAATCGAAGTAAACAGTGACCCGATCCCGAAGCAGCACTCGTCATGTCGACGGATGGCGCCGTCTAGACTGCCGACCTCCACCAACCTCCACCAACCTCCACCAACCACTACGACACTTTATATGCTTTTTATTGCCGACGAACGTAATATACTAACTTTTACTAAGCGTTATTCTTGTTTGTGTAAATACATATAACCAAAAAAATCGATCAAAAATTGCAATCGAATGGCCTTTAATATGATGAAACTCAACACACACGCACACACACACACACGCACGCACGCACGCACACATGACAAACACCTTAAGTTGGGACCTCCGGCACTGTTGTGTATTAATCGGGCTCATTCCTAATAAACCCAGCGGCTCGTTAGGGAGTGGCGTGCATTCTCTACCAACATAACGAAACTCTTTACCATCTTACTAAATAGTAGTTACTTATTTGAACACGTAGTAACATAATTTAGAAAGTGTAGTCAAACAAAATGTGAGAAAGTCACATTAACACACATATAGCTCACATGGTTTCATTACCGACATCGTTATATGTAAAGTGGATGTCTGAGCCAGTGATGAGGTGGTGTAGACCACCGCCGAGCTCGCGGCACCCGCTCTGTAATCCGAGATGTGCGCGCGCAGTTTTCGAGGGACTTTATTGCAGAGAAAGTGTAATTTGCAAAAATATAAACGATTTTAATCAATCAGTCACAGATAATACCATCATCGTATCCTGTGGTGTGGCATCGCTTCCGTGGGATATGAGAGGCATCTGCCGCCGAAGCTGGCTGCAGCTCCAGCAGCAGTGACCACCGCGTTTGTTGCAATTTGCTCTTCTTGTTATTAATATTGTAATGCACCTGAACAAAATCTCTAGTGATTTTTTGTTGTGAACCCGTCGCGAGCCCAAAATTGAGTTGTAGTGGTTTTTGCATGTCGTTTTGCAGCAGGAGTGCCCACCGCTGCCCACCGCTGCCCACCAACGCGACATTCATGCCCGAATTATACCCGTTGTGGGAGTCCAGCGAAAGGTTGCTCATTATATTTGTTTTAAATTGTATTTGGTAAAACATATATCTGAGCAAATATTCAACAATGCCACCCCGACCTCCCATGCGACACTGTTATGCCTTTTGCCCTTGCGAAATCCCTGCAAATGTGCAATAGCTATGATGCGATGTGTTCCAATATTACAATAAATAACCGAACAGTTGTCAGTTCTGGGAAATATGTAAATGTATTAGGGCACTAAATACAACACGAGTTAGGCTCTGCTAATCAAAATGCCTCCGCGGCTCGGGTGTAAATCATTGGCGTTTGGCGGAAATAAAATAAAACAATTCAGTGAATAAAATGTGTCTACCAGTTTTTGTGTTTTTTGATTTATTTTATTATTTTGTGCCATTATACATAAGTAAATGTCTGCATCTCGTATATTCTCATCGTCAGTGCTAAATCAATAATCAACATAAAGTACGTAAGTACAAGCATGTATGTATTTGGGAGATACATTCTCTCGCACAAATCAACACCCGAACCAATCAACTTTCAAAATATAGCACAAAATTGCAAATGCCATTAATCTTTGGGGAAAAAACTCATTTCATGATACACTGCTCGCTTTAAGGATCGATGGCGTATAGCATTCGGTACCGCAGCATCAATGTACGTGCAAGTGCGTGACCGAAGTGAAGTGATTGCGGATTTTGTTGAAATTCGAAATAAGAATGCGCGAGCCCTTAATTGAGGAGGCAGCGGCCGCGGGCGACCACCCGAACTTATGGAAGTAACGTTTTATGGTCATTCCGTCATCATTCAATGCACAGGTGCCTCCGCACGGAACAGAACATGGAACACCATGAAGCATATCACGATCACCTTAAAAGTCTATATCAAATCAAACGACATCCCTACTAATATTATAAATGTGAATTTGAGTTTGTTACGTTTTCACGCAACAACTACTTAACCGATCATAATGAAACTATGAACACATATTTTTGGAGGTACTACAAGTAACATAGAATACTTTTAATTTAAAAAAAAATATTTTGTACAATAGTTTCCAAATGACTATAGTTCCAGCTGTTTTGAATCATATTGATTCATTTCTATTGAAATGATCTCTGATACTTATTTAATGACTTAAATGCGAGCGAAGCTACGGGTAAAAGCTAGTTGTACATAAATGAATAATGAAACGATATGTTTAACAATTGTTACTGCAATATATTGTTTAACAAATGCGCCTCCAGAGAATACGAGCGCTCTTTAGCAGAATATCACATTGACGGATCGTTTCTATGGCATTCTATGTGCATCCAGAGGCATGCTTTAATTAAGTTGGCAATGCAGCAATGTAGCAATGTAGTCGGTGACAGGTGACAGGTGACGCGACTCCGCGGTAGGTGCAACTGTACTTTTCGGCAGCACTCACACTGTCTACCCTGGATCGCCAGCAGAGGCCAGTAGTCGCAGGAAGACCTTGACGCCAAAGGTTACTGGATTTCATTATGGTTTATTTATCTTTGCAACGTCATCGATAAAAACCCCAAGTGTCTTCAATTCAAAGCACATTTTCCTATTAGAATGCGCATGCGCCCAGTGCTGCCAGACGCGAATTGCATCTACTGTTATAAACAATCATATTACTTAAATTTCATATTATTTATTAAACGAATAATAATTCACTATATATATATTTCTTATACCAAATATATATATAGTGTGCGTGATGTTTCTCTGTTAATATAACGTAACAAACGTTAATCGTAAATAGGAGCAAGCATTAGCGGTCTGGTGAAGCTGCCTTCGTGCGTGGGGCGCCAGTATTTACGGAATACGTGTCTATAATGTGTGAAGGATAGGAACCACACCGCGCGGCTTCATTCTCTGCTTCACTCTGTTGCCCGCATGCGCTCACTCCATCACGGCATCACGGGACATTGTGGTCATCCGCAACGAATTAATTCACAGAAGAGTTCCTCCTCTCTTCGATGTTCTTAAATACATATTTATGGTTCGGAATTATGGAGACACGGTCATGACAATTATTGGAGCGAACTGCCCACCGGCCACCCGCTCGACAGACGACATGGAAGACACTCTACTTGTAAACGCAGTCAACCAACTGTTAAATATACAAGAACCCAAACGAACAATAGCTCAATGAATGTGAATTAGCAATCAATGTTATTCCAAATGCATATACTCGCATATCACAAGTGGAGTATCAATGCAGTCGCATCGTCTGCACAACAAATGCGGCCTTTAATAATATTGGCTTTTTGCATGTCAATAAGCTGCCGGTAAATTATTGGTCATAATAAAGAGATCTCACATTTACTCCATTTGGGGTAGGCAGAGTGGTTGTGGCGGCAACAATGCAATGATGGGGTAATAACGTGTTTGTAAAAAAAACTATTTATTAATATTAGCTTTCTTCATAAAAAAAAATTATTAAAAAAGTGTTGTCAGTGTTCCCACATCCCCCATTGAGGTGTGAACTCACGACTAACGGTCACTGCTGGACCGATTTATCTAACATCCGGTCCCGAGAATGTGGAAACAATACATCTAGCTTTTGAGAGCAACCGAAAGCCAGGTAGATGGCGACTTATGAATGAATCTTGAGATTTTTTTCCCGGATTTTACGGTAAGTCTTTCCGGGTAACGTCGCTTCAACAAAATTACACGCTCCGTCTCCCACCAAAAGGATCTTTTGTATCGAATATGAATCGAAATTGGAATTATTTAATTGCATATAATTTTCGTCACATTTAAGAAACAAATATTATTAGAGATGTAAGACGTAATCGTGCATCGATGGATTATTAAAACAATACGTGGTTACCATGGCCGTGGCCGTGGCCGTGGTCGTGGCGTGGGACCGGAATTGCGGAACCTCCAGGTGCTAAGAAACCAGCGGGGGTCCGTTTCGCACGTGCTCGCTGGCCACACAGAAACACAATCAAACTAAGAAAAAAAAATCATTGTATAAATATATAATATGCGGCAGAAATCAGAATGTTGGATGTTTTAAATATTATATAGTCGGCCTTTTTTGTTTTTATTTATTGATGGCACGTCGATGGGTATTGCGATTACAATAGTCTCATATGAATTTGCATAGAGTGCATTGAGTGCATCGTTGTAGAGGTCTGCTACGAGCGTCTACGAGCTACGTGCCACGCCCCCTCCTCCCTCCCTCCCATCCCTGCTTCATACCCCCTCATCTACGAAGCACTTAATGATATTACCGACATGAATCCCACATATTGCTATACGATGACCAATATTAAGATTGTGACATGTTTCGGATATTGATGCAATAGATGTACATTTACATAAATTCGTAAATCAAATAATAAACATTGAATAAGTCGAGACTCATCATCATCCATTAGATAAATATATTATTAAGAAAAGAAAACAATCAATTCCGCGCGTCCGGCGAAGCTTCAAAGGGGACTGAAAAGCATGAGCGAAAAGCGGATCGAGAACTTTTCAGAATCGGATCGGTCGTTGGCGGTGGGAGCCACGGCCGGAGTCGGCGGCGGGAGGGCGGTCCGCTCCGGGCGGCAGTCGGTCGAGAGAGAGACCGCGGGCGGTCGCCTCCTCCGCAGTCGCCATGCTGCGCGCGGCCGCCGTCGGGACATGACCGTGCGCGCCCTGCTCCTGCTGCTACTCGCGGCGCTCGGCGCGCTCCCCGCCGCCCGCTGTGCCTGGTGCGCTCGCGCCGATCCCGCCTGGAGGGCCCACACCGCGCCGCTGGCCCTCGTCGTGACCGCCCTGCCCGGCTCCGGCCGTGACCAGCCGCTGCTGCTGCACCGCGTGCTCCGCCGGCCGGCCTCTCCGCGCAACCGCTGGGCGCGCGCCGGTCGTGTGCTTCGCCTGAGGATGCAGAGCGTGCGGCCGGGCGAGTGTACGGCGCGGTTCGAGGCCGAGCTGCCGCTGCGCGCCGGAGACAGATACATAGTGTTCGCTGAGAGACGCGGGGGTAAACCGCGCGCGATCGGACCTCCGCTGAAGGACGATAAGAAGATGCGGCGGAGGATCTCGAGAGTGCAACGGGAAGGCCACAGTGAGTTCGACGCCCCTATAATAGTGATTCCGGGAATTGTCTACGGTGACGAATCGGGTGGACGCCGGGAGGAGTCGCGGGTGAGATCGCAACTGGAGCGTGTCCCGGTGACGTCACCGTGCTCGATCTCGTAACCCGGTGAGATGAATAACCGTCGGAGGACCTATATTTAAATGTGCGCGTGACTGCCCTCGGAGGTCCTCCAGGTGTGCTGCGTTGTATCAATCGTAAGTCGCGCGTCGCGGATGCTGGCTGCTGCAGCACTGACCCCATCACGCGCGTCTGTCATTTGCGTGTTTATTATTCGAAGCAGAATTCGTTCGTTCGTTAGCTCGTACCGGCAGCGGAGGATGTCCGCTTCAGTGCAGCAATGGGTATTTGCACCTTTCATAATTATTACAATTAGAATCAAAGCAAGAAGTGTTAAGGGCGTGTTCAGATTGTCACTTTCCATTTTCTGGTGAGATTATAAATTATACATTTTAATTTTGTATTAGATGATTGAATTCATGAACAGGTGTGTGTGTATGTATGTATGCGTGTGTGTGTGTGCGTGCGTGTGTGTGTGTTTTAACAATGGCCAATGAGATTATTGAGCGGCACTTCCTGTCAGTTAAAGGCATCAAGCACTAATCGTATGAATGGTCACGTACAGCCACTGTAACACTGATACTAACCTCACTGTCTGCCTGACACGTCCGAGAGCAATCCGTTTTGATCAAAATATGCTTTTTATTTGATTGAATAAATTCGCTGTCATTTCCACCTACTCATATTTAATATAGATAATTTTACCAACCCATTAATTCACCGACTCACTAACTCACCAACTCACCGACTCACTAACTCACCAACTAGTGTTACACGTTTGCATACACCCGCACGAGTATTGTATATCTAATAATATGTCATTGATTTCCAAAAATGTGAATGATTCTGTGAAATGATAGCACTGAGGCGCCAATGAGGATAATGAATAACATTGCGATTATTATTTCATATAATTAACATAAGTTTGATGCAACGATTCATTCACTCGTTGTAATGACAGCGCCGTCGCGTGTCATAATTATTCCAATCAGATTGTACGCGTACATCTCATCTTAACCGCATTTACAAACAGAATCAGTTACTGCAAGTATATAATAATTCCTACAGTGGCACATGAGCGGAGAAATTGGGTCAATTTGCGTTTTTAAAAACGAGTAAAAGTGTAAATGCCGCGGCCACAAATTAAAAATGGCATTTGGATGCGTCCTCACGAGAGGCCGACGACGCACGTTTATGTAACACACCCCTCTGTCTGGAATCAAACGCGCGCATCGCATTGTAGATACAACATAAAGCGAGTCATTTACCTTTTATTCTCACGAGTAATTACATAATTCCAAGTGGAATTAATTGTCCGTGCATAACATAATTAAGATAATAATTCAAATGCGAATAGTTATGATTAAAAATGTTGTGATTTCGCGTGAAGTGGTGCGTCTGTCGCGAGACAACCGTGCGCGGAATAGCGATCGATCATTTTCCAATTGAACACATTTTCCGTATTTGTATAGCATTACATCGGCAACGCACACCACGACTGCTGAAGTTGTCCTTTATCGTTTGGCGTCTAACCATTTACGGCTCTGTTTTATTCGACCGCAATACAATTAGAATATCGATTTCAATCTGTTTCTCATGTACTTGAGTCCGCACACTTAGTACGCATCGCTGCATCGATGCACTGATGCAAAGTGCAGCGCTGTGATGTCACATTCGGGTCCGGCAGCATGCTGCGAACTGAGCGACGACCACTGCTTGAGTGTCTGATGCATATACAATACATATACGATGTATGTTGCGCAACCGAACTTTACTAATATTATTTTCGGAGTGGATCGCTCGCGTTGACTGAACAGAAATGGAGCATCAAGTGACATTCATTCATATATTGTTTGTGTTAAGGCTTACATTTGCGCGTGACATTGTTGTCACTTGAGCCGTTTATATATCGCGCGAAGCTTCTTTTCCTCCGAACACTAGAACAGTGAAAATGCTTAAATGTCACTGTTGACACGCCTGAGTGTAGTGATATGCGAGTACGGCAGTCAGGTGTGGGCTCCTCGGGGCATTAATAGTGGCTATATGCATGCGCCCGTGCGGCCACGTGGCAATCGTAGTCGAGGTGTATTTTTGGAGCGAAGTGTGTAACAAGCGTCCGCCTAACATAGAACATGGGAAGCAACGCGTGACGTAATGGCACACGAGCATGCGAAGAGGAATCTCCTAAGCATCAGGGACATCGCAGTCATTGCAGCCAGAACAAGCATTCACGGATTCACAATTAAATTTAACATAGTTCGAGATATAACGGTCGGCTGTATGTGTCACGGGCAGGTGAAAAACTTGACCTGCCATATGTGAAGTTACGACTGGAGCCGACTCGATCGGAATTTGCTTTCAATGTTACGAGCTCTCAATTTCACAGCAACAGGATAACATATAATTCACATACATATATATCACACACGAGGACTACTGCGTCCACGGATCAAATCCCTGAATAATGCTGCATGTTTTGCGCATGGACACACAGAGACACAAATGCGTCCAATTCCTCCGAGTGCCGCAATCGCCAATGCTGTGGAGCGGGCATCGAACGCGCGCCGTGCTGTTGCAGACCTACATATAAGCAAACACGAGCCGTCGATGACAGTTGCAGATAATCGCCAACACAAGAAGCGCCAACTAACCGGTCAGTTCAGCCATCGCCATAGCCACTGCGCACGCGCACGGCATACCGTATGGAGCATACTTATTCTGATGCCTAATTACTGCCGCTTTAATAGTAAGAGAAGATTACTCAAATTAATTACATTTAGTTTTATATTCTTTCATAGTGAATGAAGAATATATTATGCCAGAATATGCGTGTAAAGTAAATGTTACCAAATTTCCGAATACAAACATATTCGTAATGACGCGCGCATTTGGTATATTGATACATTTTACATTCGAATCGTTATAATATAGTAAGGTCCCAGCTCGGAGTACAGCGTCCAAATTACAGCGTTATTTACTCCAGACAGCCGAGTGACTAAGCCGTGGTGTTGAGAGGCGGAGGCCTGCCCCGACTGAACAGACACGCGTCCCTTGTCAGTGATGCGCATGCGACCAACTGTTTATGATGCAATAGTGGAGTGTAGTGATGTGCGTTGACTCAGGCATTCGACAGGAGCGACTTATTAATATGTTGCTAACACTATTTTTGCTCTTTTAAGAGAAACAATCAATCAACCAAGTTCCAAATTATAATAGTAACTTGTTGTTTTGCCTGAATTAAGTAGCAAAGTAAGTCCAATCCATGAGAAAGTGTACATGTAGTAATCCGTCGCACAGTTGAGGAGTAGTGTTTCGCGTGTAAAGTGTGCGGTGATTATTATTCTGTGAATAGCTGTATCATAATAGAAGCTGTTGACCTGATTGTTTACACATCCAACCTACTTACTCGCTCACAAAGGCCCCGCGGTCTTTTGTGTATAAATATCCTTCCACACTTGGAAGGCCACGCTGCGACTGCTCCTCCCGCGTCCGCGTCACTATCACATATTATGCCAGTCAGTACAACCGATGTAGGTACAGGCATCGCGCATCAGACACACAAATTATCGTTATTAATGTAAGTAGTAGAGAGACGTCTGCCAAAAAATCAACAGCAGCGACAACAAAGTGCGGCGGTCGCTTTCATTTGCTTTATTATTGGGTTTATTTCATTTCGGTTTGCTTTATTAGTGCGCTCGATGCAGGCGTGTCTTTCTTTTATTCTATTCGTACGTCATATGTTAAGCATTCCTTAGTTTACGTTACAGTTTAGAAGCTTTCAGGAATGCGCCTCGCACTGAAACGCACATTTTTCCATCAAAAACAACTATCACGGCGGTTATCCATGTTTAGGATGCACAGTTCACGAGACAGAGATGACACAAGTAGCAACTACTTTGATGAATTTCTAATAAGAATACGGTATGTATATGAGACAGACGAAGTGTCTCTGAGCTTTATTTATGGTCATCTATTGAGTTGTTTACAATTTTTTGTAAGTGATGGGACACTCGCGACGGGAGAAATGTGGGGAATTGTTTGGCAAAGAGTCAAAATGCGCGCAGTTGATGTAATACGGTTATCAGGCGGGAATTTCTTTAATACGGACATTTTATTTATTATAATAATGTTTCAGATAACAAATATTATTGTAATTATGCGAGTGTCCGTGAATGTGGCGGTTTATGCGTTGTGGCGTAACATTTATGCGAAAAATCCATAAATTCTCATTGAAAGGTCAGCAGCACGGCTGTGTGCAAATTGGTTGATAATGCTGCGTGCTTTATCATATTATATTCCGTCAGACCATTTGCCCTTACTCACCTGTCCTTATATCTATATTTCAATACGGGAAATGAAATATTTATAACATAGTCTAAAACTACATGTGATATCTTCCAAATTGTCAACTCCCAAAATCGAGATCATCTCCAAATTGCTTCGTAGGTCTAATGACACGTGTGTTTTCGGATCCAGTTGTTGTTAACTGTCCAGTTTATGTGAAATTTCGTTCTCTGCCGAATTATATCCGTATGTCCGATGCAAGCACTATCCCACTATGCAATATGCAATACGCAGTGGGTGTAATTTACAATATCACTGCTCGCAGCACAATGTCTAGTAATGTATCAATCTATTTAAGGTAAAACTCATTGCAATGCATTAATGCATGTAGGTACACACACACACACACACACACACACAGCAAATATTTACTATTTCTTTGTAACAATATCATACTTATAATATATCAACAATCAATAAATATCCGTTATGGTGGGAATCAATCCCTCGAGCAGTATTCCCCAATTCTATACTAGAAATGCTGATATTATTAAAATTATTTTCGTCAACGAATTACATACTTACATACGTCATATTAGTTGTACATTAAAGTTCAATTAAGTACTTAGTACGCGGAAAGACATTTATGTTTTTGTACGTACGTTTACATACACTTGCAACAATGATCGTTCAGCACCTGATGTGTTAGTCCAACTCGTGTAACTGGTGCATAATGAAGCAACCGATATGCAACAATACGCAGTGGAAGAGGCCGCGGCTCTGAATAGCTTAACTCTACGAGCGATTACTCATTGGTTTATTGTTAGATGCCATCATAATGAGAGCACTAGCGGCCGGCATAGTGAGACGGGTCTTACTTTCCACACAACAAAGCATAAATGATAGCAAGGTCATATGACAAAAAGCTCTGCACCTCCATGGTCTGCGTCACCGTTTTGCGCACACAAGCACTGCTCCAGGATTGGAATAGCCAAACAAACATATATCTACTTTTTAAAATAATAATACCGCATAAAATATTTAATTCGTGAGGGAATCGAACGCATATTTCATTGTTTATTTAGCATAGTACATAGTCGAATAGAGCTTTAATATAAGCCAATTATTAGCAAACTGAGTAGTCCAGCCATTCTCAAAGTGTGTTCCGCGGAACCCTAGGGCTAAAATACTGCAAAAAATACCTACCAAGGTTACATCTAAATATTCCAACTAAATATTACATTGCAATATGATTATTCATAAATACATATAAATCAGTTTTTTAGAATTATATTAAGGCTTTTTCCTTCGCCAAAAAAGTTTGAGAACCGCTGGAGTAGTCAATAGTCAGAGCCGCCTCTGCTGCTCGGTGGTGCCGATGCGACGAGTGACACAGAGACAGTTTCCGGCGAAGAAGCCGTCACAACAACGACCCACTACACAAATGCCGTAACGCGACACCCACGTAGTGATGCGCTCGTGTCGATTATCTTTTACCTGTATCGAAATATCGACAGAAATTGTCTCAATCTACGTCAATATGACCGGTTTCAAAAATTTTTCACAATACTTTTATGTAAATCCTTACTCATTATTTTTCATAAACGATTCTATTTTTTTACAATTCCACAATAAATTTTTTGAATTATATTTAATACTTTACAAGTACAAGTAATCCGGTTATATTGCCCGGCTGGTAGTTCTAGCGTTATAATATCGCGGTAGTATACTAAATTAGTTTTATCACATCTCAAACATGACTAAAAGTAATATGGTTGTGCCATTTGTTATGTACATAACCGGGATAACGAGAGGAGTGTGTGCTGTCAAATTTGGGCAGAGCGCATTCGTCACCCCAAGCCGGTATAGTGGTGACAGGTCTCTCTACTCATGGAATAAACTCTAGCTTAACATCAGGCGGAGTATGATTACTATATAAAAAATCTTTCAAAATGTGTTCTATCGATATGACAGCAGTGACATCACTATGACAGGGCCAAAGATAAATAACAAATTATCGCAGAGATTTGTTAGCTAAATATAAGTCAATTATGAATGTTGCTTAGAAGTGTTTGCAGTTCCGAATCCACTTGAGCAGAATGCGTTACAAAACAAATGAATGTAAAAAATACACATGCGTAATCCCTACTAATATTATAAATGTGAATGTGAGTTTCACGCAACAACTACTTAACCGATCATCAAGAAACTTTGTACACATATTTTTGGAGGTACTAGAAGTAACATAGGATACTTTTAATTAAAAAATAAATAAATTATTTTTTGACTATAGTTTCAGCTGTTTGGAATCATATTGATTCATTTGTATTGAAATGATCTCTGATACTTATTTAATGACTTAAATGCGAGCGAAGCCGCGGGTAAAAGTTAGTTTAAATATATTGGACCGTACGTGGTTTGACACATTTGGTGGGATGACTGATGGTGGTTGTTCTGGATGAGCTATTTTTAAAATACTTCCACTATTTTTAACATATTTAAAATTTACGTTGTGTGTTAATGAATTTTTAGATGAATTAGTTTAAAATCCATAATTATATAAATCGTTTACGCCTGCGGTTCTCAAACTTTTTTGGCGAAGGAAAAAGTCTTAATATAATTATAAAAAACTGATTTATATGTATTTATGAATAATCTTATTGCAATGTAATATTTAGTTGGAATATTTAGATGTAACTTTATAATTTTCCTTTGGTAGGTATTTTTTGCAATATTTTAGCCCTAGGGTTCCGCGGAACACACTTTGAGAATGGCTGGTTTACGTAATAAATTAAATAAACCAGCTCATTGCTATCACTCTAGTGTTTGCACTTCGCAGTTGCATGTTGCATAAACGCCGACTCACTGCATCTGTTGTGTTTTTTGCTGAGGGATTAAGGGAAGTGATCGGAGCTCGGATATCCTTCTATTCGAATGTCAACGAAAACCCCATTTAAGTAGAACAACCGCCGAGAGCACCGTTGGATCGATCAGTGTGATGCGTTTACAAGATGTTGCTCGAATCTTTGACTCATTACCTGCACCATTTGACCGACATTAGCCACACAATGACACGCCTCAAATAATCTCTGAGTTGGAACAAGCCGCAAACAATATTAAAGCTGGTGTATTAACTAAATTAAAATATGAACTTTTACGAATTGAGAAAGATCTCGGAACATCAAAATAAATTTTTGCTTATTTCTTCAACATCACGGTAACGAATTTATTTGGGATAAGCTGTAGAGACATAAATAAATAAATAAATGTTCGTGCAAGCGAACAAAAACGTAACACCTATGGTATGGGGAATTATATGGTTCCATGTCTCTGGTTCGCGAGCCAACCTGTGGGCTTATCACGGATTTTAGTCTAGATTTCGAACCGACCAGCGCCAGCGCGTGCGGATTTGGAACTACAATATTTTAGATTCTTTTTGTTAATTTTCGAATGTCTCGATCTTTCGTTCATTTGATAGATTGCTGGTCGATTGCTAACGGATCCGTCTTACTTGTGTCAGCTCAATTCGAAAGCCAGACTAAATTCATGATAAGCCCACAGGTCTTGATTCGTAGTTATAATTGGGTAACTAATTTTATGAATTTGTTAAATTAATTGTGCAAATCTACTCGGTGAGTTTTGTTATGAGAGTGATCCAGAGTTCCCAATAAACACCTACTATAGTATAATAAATTTGAAAATATTTACATTTAACCAATTTAAAGTGTCATTTTGTTAGTCAATAGTCGAGCATCTAACATTAGTTTGGGGAGATGTGATAAGAGTGAATGAGTCATTTATAGATGCTGCCTCTGAATAATATCTGTCTCGCAGAGGCATTAAGGCATCATGGACAGACACTGAGACGCCTCGTGAGGTCAATGGCCTTTGCGTTTCATAACAATTATTTATTTTTAATTACAATGTGTATTATCATCACGTGGACGATGTTTTGAATTGAGTTCCGAATTCACATCACATTATTCTAATAAACAATTATGCCTAGTTATTTGCGGGGAGTGTCCTAGGCGATTGCCAACTATGATGTGCTAAGCTAACATTCAGCCTCGAGTATATCATTGTATGCGTTCATATTATTTCCGCGATACTGCGCGCGCACACTTTTCTCATATACATTCAAATACTTTTATAACATCAAATCGCATTATTACATTGAGTATAACGAGAAGATGATATGTAAATAACATAATAAAAGATTGTGCGTGTATCTCAACACAAATAGGGATGCACCACACGCGTTATCGATAAAACTAATAATGACTTTACAAACATGTCTGTACGCATAAAATAGCTAATCGATGGAAGAAGATGTATGTGGAATATGAAAGAGGAGTTTTATTACATTATTTGATTTCTCTATTAAAGGTTTAATGACGTAATTGATGCGTTTCATGTGAGTGATAGCGATGCAGCGGCAATGGGCCCGCACGACATGATGCGGCAAACAACCGCTGCCAGCTTATTACGTCTTTTGTTAAGAGCCATTTCAGTTTAAATTGAAATTCCTCCCTTTCCTCTCGTTTAACTACATCTTTTCATATTTTCGCATTAACTACAAATTTCTATTAGTATACGTCTGAGTTCGCACACATGTTTATTATTGGACGCATTGTTACCAAGTTCATGTCACTAATATTCCCACATTAAAATTAAAATATGTTTTAGTGATGCTCTCTTACAACAAATGTCGATAACTGTGTATTAGTGTATTGGCGTTCACTGTTAGGTCATGTAAATGATTGCGTTTAAATAAATAAATATAAACTTCATAGACGACATTAGCCGCTCACTTTTCTAGTTTAAAAATAATCGATATTTTAACACAAATTACAACACTATAACAATAGTTTAGACTAGTGTTTCCCAAAGTAGGGTCCACGCCCCACAGGGGGGCAATTTGATTGTTAAGGGGGGCAATTCGAAAATGGACCCTTTCGCTCCGCAATACTAGATTTCGGTGGCAAATTTAACGAAAAAAGCAAATTCTTAAATAATTGCGGTAAATAACTATTAGGTATAATTTCGCTTGATGAGACTAAAATATCAACTGGGTGTTTGGTTACATAAGGGGGCATAAGAATTTTAGAAAAACTAAGGTGGGGCATGGCACAAAAAAGGTTGGGAAACAGTGCTTTAGACAGAGTAATTGATAGAAAAATTAGAATACACCTGCAGTGCTGACTCCACTCGCAGTTTCTGTCGACCAGCAAAAGTGGACGATCGATTTTTTCCATCACACGCATAATTATAGTGCTTTTAAAACACATTTATCGAAACCGCCAGGCACGTGTCCGAGCATCGCTCACCGTAAGCTGCAAGGCACGACACAGACAGGTGCAAACAGGTGGAAACAGATATAGGCATCTGTCAAAGTACCAACTTATTTACAATATAAGTTATATGAATAACACATTGTCTCTTTATTGCGATTGATTGTGGGCAGTAGTGATATTTTGAACGCACATCGGGGCTGTATGAGGCTGCAGTGCCGTTCGTGATGGAGGATTGTGGACATGAAGCAGTCCGTGCGGCGCGAAGTGTACGCTAGACACCAGGTGGATCGGTCAGATGTCGCGCTTATAAAAAAAGCTCTATGGTCGGCGAAGTCAATAAACTTGCATGACGCGGCGGCGGTGGCGTGCGGGCGGCCCAAAATAGCTGACGACAGAGACCTACCTACCGACAGCAAAACACTTCACAAACGAGCGAAATGCACGCATTAGCTGCCGATGCGTTTGCGGACTCGTTCACGATTCACTTGTGTCACAATTGAATAAACCTGGATGTGATTAATTGACACCAGTCATATAATTAGTTGCGAATTATTCAAAATTGAAACAAAAATCGGTTTAATACATTTTATAAGAATCATTATTTGTGCAATCCGTACATGATGAAACAATTTTCCCGCCTTGTGTGTAATTGAAATATCGGAGCTGATCGCAGCCAGTGAGTGCACTCACTGCTGCATTGCACTGCCGTGGTACTCCGCCTGCAGTGAGAGTGACTCCGATCGCAATTACATAAAACTTCACCTTTCGTCGGATATCTGTTGAGGGCCGTTTATTTTTACACTTTTGAACCGCAATTTGCGTGAGAATGAATATTTCGCAAGAGCAACTCCGACGCGACGGAAAAAACAACTCATCAACTATTCTATTATTTTTACAACTTCATTACCATTTTCTTTTTCTCTCCTTCATGGTTCTTCAGTTCTACCCTTATATGTTGTATCATCCCCATGAATTACTGTTATAAACAATAATTGATCACATTATTGCTTCAGGATTATTTACATAACTCTTAATGTTACATTACGTTAACAAAAGTATTCAAATGGATGTTTGTGTGTGTGTGTGTGTGTGTGTGTGTGTGTGTGTGTGTGTGTGTGGGTGTGTGTGTTCTCGTTTGTATTTTGTGCAAAAATAGGACATGTTTTTAACACTTACATTTAGGTTACCTAGTGTTGCCTAGTTTTGTTCTAGCAATGTACACATCGTACGACCGCCAATGCGCGACGCGGTTGGGTGTCTGTCGTATTGTTGATCTATAATATCAAGACTATGCGGGTGTCGTATTCGTCGTGTGACTAACTGAAGTGCTGGATGCTGAAACGAAGCCCTCTCGCTCCGAAGCCCAATGGCCTCTCCGCTTTTCCCTGAGTGCATAATTATGATTGAGCGTGTTATGATGTTTCATGTAATCGCCCATCATACTTCTAATAACATTTTGTTTGTGTAATATCATAATTAATGATTCGGTTACTATGCAAAACAATATATATATAGAAGCGTGTATTTGTCGTGAGCTCCCACGTTTTTTCGTCTTCGAGCGACAGCACATTGTTTTTGCCGTTTGGGAGCGCTTGGCGGGATTTTTCGAATACCCTCATTTACATAAATACCATGAGAGAGCCTTTGTACAGCCGCTAAGGCGCCGCTAAGGGACGGCCGCGGATTTATATGGCTATGCGCCCGCGCATAAGAAATGGCGAGTTTTTTATTTCTTCATCTTCGAGTGCGTCGTATTTGGTAACTCTAGTCCGCGCCGACTTTTATAACAGCTTTTGTATGATGGCTCTCTGTGGCACTTGCTGGGTCAGGCACCACCCAACTGACCCATCACTATCCGAACAGCAGAATTCGATGCATGCTCTAAATAGTGGGATCTCACCGTCTGCGCGGGAATTTACACAATTTCACTCTCTGTGGCGTTTGTAGAAGTTTTTATCTGACAATGCGCAGGCGCCGTCCGCGGAACGCAAGGGGATAACGGTATCGTTTTTATTTTCACTAACTGTAGCATTTTAGTCTGTCCGTCCTTGGGCAAAGTCATCGATATCTATTGTGAGTGTGCATGTGTGTGTAAGTGTGCGCGTGTGCTACACCATATCATATGAGTTACAATCAATTAATTACATAAAAGAATCAGAGAACTTGCGATTTATAGGAATATTGTCCCGGCATTAGAATCCCCTCGTGAGTGTTTTGTATGAAATAAACAGAAAATGGAATAGTTGTAAAATGACACAATTTCAATATAGCTCATTGGAATAATAATGTCGAGCCGAATGTAGGCTAACGCGTGGGCAGCAGAGGCGTCCTTGAACTGGTCCACTATGCTACATCCATTCACTCACTTACTCATTCATTCATTCATTCACACACATAATCATCAATATCACATTATAGTAATCACATTCGCTCGTTGCTGCATCCCCCAAGACGATTCAATTACAACTGCGTTTACCCGCTCGTTGGTGCTTTTAATTATTGGCAATGAAAATTCATTTTGGTAATGCCTAAATGGTCCCTCACAAAACCGTGAACGTGACGGCATCTCCCACGTCCCTAATTTGATCCCCAAGCCTTTAATTGCGAAGCGATTAAAGCCGATTATGGTACGAGCTACGTTACTACTTACACTATAATAATACAAACTATATTCGACTCTAATGCGATGTGATAAGTGTTGATTTGTATTTGTCCGTTACGTGTGTATGTATAGCCGCAAGTGTGTATTGTCCAAACAAACCGCTCCATCACTTAAAGGGGGTAATTTTTTCGTCCTCCTTAATTCAGTTTCGATTTTGTTATTTTTTTGGGCAAAAATGTTTATTTGTATTGCGATGTGTGTGTCTAATTGCTACTTCGGGGACATTTAAAACATGCGTTCTTCTTGTGAAGTTGTGCATCCTACCTTCCGAGGCTCTCTTGTGCATTCTTCCACGGCGTCATCATTTGCATCTGCGCACCATAATTGCAATCGTCTGTATGCGTTTGCTATATCGTCCTTATTACGAGCTGTGGGTGTGATGTAAAAATAACATAGCATTGGAATGGCGTCTGTGTGCACATCTATTCAAACACCAATGTGATACATCCAATATATTACATTGCTAGAACAAACAGCCGGCTAAGGCTTTGATGCCCGCATGCAATCGGCCACTTTCATATCACTTACTGGCTGTTTGCAGTCGACATTGTTTGAGCCTGTTGTTTGATCAATTGCGATCTTTACATTCATATCATCGAAGTGTAATTTGTGTTTAAGCTCGCCCCGACGACCTCCCTGCGACATCAAAGGCCCGCTTTGAATATTACATTCTATTATTTAACACAAGTTGACAATTCGTAATCATTACACTTGCGTTGTATAACTGAAATGAAATGAAAAGTGAGTAATGTATTTCAGGAAATAATGACTAATGTGTGTAATAAATGGAATCTGAGTAATCTGGAGCATCATCGGGTTATTGTTTATTTTACAACTATTTAAGGACTATAATTTCCCTTAAAATAGATACATTTTAATAACGTAAACAACATTACCATTTATGACTCATGAAATATTTAAAATTTCATAAATATCTCGTCTCGGATTCCCCCCATTCCCCCCAACCCTACATTCCACTGTGAAAGCTCATAAAATATAGATATTTCCACCAATTTTAGTATTTTGAATAATAATGTTATTGAAACGGATGCACAACATTGGCTCGTCGTGGGAATGCATTCCTTCGCATTGCAGCAGCGACAGCAAGGGCCAGCCACATAGCAACACACTATTGCCCTTTGAAATGAAGTCATCGAACTGTGAATATTGCCCAAATGGGGTAACGTCCCGACAGACACGCGACCACGTCTACCGAGTGTAGAATTCCTCACCACGTTTATCAATATTTATAACAGCCTCGGGGGTGGCTGGCGTCCGAGCGTCATCCGACCGCGTTATCCTAATATATGCAATTTACTCCATTTCGCCGTTTCATGTTTGACTACTAAACTGTTAATTCCCCGTCGAAGCAAATATGTATTTACAATCATAATATTCAGAGTTGCACAATAATAGTATGCTTGCGTATAATGTCGCAGCAACCGTCATTTCAATTCCGAGGGATTGCCCATGTTAGCTTACGGACAAGACCGCACTCCTTACGTGGACTGTGCGAAAAAACTACCCCCACTTTCCAAGATATACACTTTAAACGTCGCACGACACTCGCTCTTAACGCCATCGCTGTAACGGTTATATTTCATCGTTTAGATTAAGGTTTGTGTAACTGCGAGAGAGATTATTGATACGAGCCAAAAGGAATCTCGATTGGTCAGAAAAAAGCCAGCATCGGCGCGTACGCATAATTCCATAGTAGTACGGCGTAGTAAACTTAATAGGTGTAAACACGTATAGTACTCGCATGATGAGAACGCACTCATGGACATGGCTTGTTACTTGAATTACGATTATGCATTAAGACAGTTCTCTGCTAAATAATTGAAACTTAATTAACCAAACTTAAATTCGATGACATTAAGACGATAATGCTCGTAATTAGTGTCTTTATGTGCATACGTGCTGATGTGTTTGCATTGCCATCACTGCCATTACTGCCATCATTGCCAAGAAAGAGGATTCGCAAAGAAAAAGCGGGAAAATTAATTTGACACTCAAAATTACTGGAACAATGCCCTTCTCGTATTATTGCTCGAGTCAATGAGTCTAATTTATATTATGTTACGTATGCCAAAAGATATAAATGTCATTCATAGGAAATATAGTCTAATATATCTTCCGTAATAAGTCTCGGGCAAACGACGAATGCACTATTTTATAAATAACCAAATAACGGACGTCAAATTTTAAATGAGATACCCAATCGGGTGTAAAAATATATTAACGGCACGTTATGAAAAGAGTGTTGTTAAACTTTTATGACTGACCACCAGGAGGCGCTGATGAAGATGTTCTCGCTTGTGACTCGCTCGGGTGACCACGAGTTCGTCACGCCGACCGAACATTCATTGTATGAGTTAAATATGCATTTACAAAATTAAAATATAAATCGATCTGACGTAACGTGACAATTATTTCATTGTCAGTTTATCTCAGTACTGGGGGAACATATACGTAGGTGGCGTATTAGCAAAATCGTGTTTCCGTGCGCACGCATTATCATCAACAGCGTGGTCGCCCTACAGCAGGACTCCTCATAAAAACCCAACGACCAATAAAACCTAATTCACACTTCAAAATTAAATCTCCCCAAATTATCCATCGACTCTATAACAATATCGAACACACGCGTCGCTGCAGCCGCTGCAGTCGCAGGGGTAGACAGCGGCCCATCAGGCAAAGGGATACCTCTCCTCCGAGCGCAATGACAACCAATGACAACCAACGCTGGCACTCACCCAACCACCTGTATAACCCACTTCGCTTTCCGTTACCGATCTCTCTGCTATTTTTGTTACATTAACACATATTAAACCCATAATTATGATCACTACACGTAATTATTTTCGTTTGTTATCAGGTGATTGCATATCGCCTTGCTGGAGTGCTGTGATGTTTGGCAGTCGGCAGAAAGCATCAATGTGTCCAATTCCGAGGTTAAACAACGAATATAACCGGGGTCGTGCGGCGTCCGAGAGTGTAGTGTTACTCAAACTCTCTCTAATAGGTCATAAACACTCACACAGTATACGAGTATATTAAGGAACTCGATGTAACACTATTGCGTCGCGATTAGTTAGATACAAAAATATTAGGAAGTTTCGTCAACTATAAATACAGCGCTGTCATTAGGACATCGGCCTTACTGAAATGTAGCATACGTTCAGTTCCGGAAATATACTCTACACACGGGGCACATTCAGACGACATTGGACCAATAGGAGTGCTTTGAAACTGCAGTAGGCCAAGTACAATGCAATCGGTTACTTGGCTTAATTTTCTAGTCACAAATTACAGACATATGTAGTCGCATGGGTGTTGCTTGTAGTAGGTGTCTCTGACGTAAGTGGAAAATCCAATATTCGCGAGCACATTTTCTTCCAGTCATTTCAGCCCACGAGCGAAGCATGATGAGGGAATTCAGTGCACATTTGACCTATGACTTGTCTACGGCTTTTCATTAATCGCCCACGTTTCCATATGATTGAACGTTTCATTTACATTACTCTATTATTATAGCATTGTGCCTTTATATATGAAACTCTAGAATTGGTGAATATAGAAGAAATACGGAAAGTTAAGGTCATTCCCACTTCCACATTTCTTTGAATGGTAAATATGACGTATATAGTTTGGGAGCCAACGACTCATGACGTCATTCATTCACGTAGAAGCGTAGGACGGTACTACTCGCAGGGAGGGAATTGGGATATAATGGCATTGCAGTGGCGCGAGGGCGTTTGCTGATAGGGCTCATTAGGAGATCACGCCGGCTTTATATAACACGCATTTGCGCACACGTCCGACACGACATTGACGGACATCCGATACGCAAACTACTCACCTGATGTTTTAGTCAAAGGAACCGATTCGTCACCGTACTATGCTCGAAATTAAACGTACAAATTGGAAACGCAAACGGCTCCCAACTTACTTGATTATCTATTTTCAGCGCCGCCCAAAGTTAAACAATTGAAGTCAGTGGCAGTGGACGAGGGGAATCTCGCTCGATTCGAGTGTCAGGCGAGTGGACGTCCACCTCCTCGCATCACCTGGTTTATTAACAGTAAACCTGTAGAGCAAAGTGCATTGCGGCGACTGCGGGTGCAAACATATAGGCAAGGGCAGCTATATTTCACTGTGAGGAGATTGACGCCAGTTGTAATAATGTTAACTTATCGTTATATTGTAGACGGCGCTCGGTGCTGGTGATCAACGCCACGGAAGCATCAGACAACGGGCGGGTGGAGTGCAGTGCACAAGGCATCGAAGGTCCTCCGAGAATAGTGTCCGCCAATCTCACCGTGCTCGCGGCAAATACACAATCATTCGAGAATAGTGAGTAGCAACTTTGCTTCAATATAGGTACATGTATTAAGTAGAGCAGCCATATGTTCTAATAATTGATTATTATCATTATCTGATGATACGAGTGTATATAAGTCGATGACGATTTGATAATTAAAAAGACAATAAACGAGTGATGTAATGACGAACACAAGATGTGCGACACATATGGGCGTGTTATGACAGCGACGGCCTTCGACTGTGTGTTGACACCTGGCATTCCATTGTCCAATAATAACGCCAATAATAATGCACTTCACAGGGCTACTGGAGCAGAGTGCGCCTTGCCCGGTGCCATCCAACACCTCCTACTGTATGAACGGGGGCACCTGCCTCTTCTTCCAGCAGATCGCTGAGATGGCCTGCAAGTGAGTGTCACTGGAGTGTGCTGGAGAGCACCAACACGCGCTGGCATCACTTAACAGACGAATTGTGACCTTTGCAGGTGTCCGGAAGGGTACCTCGGCCACCGCTGTGAAATCAAGGCAGTGCAACATAGTATGTATAGAAGCTCTTTCTCATGCAAACTGGGCTTATCCATCAGTTACTACTGCTAGCGGGAAACCTACTACTATGGGGATATCTACTACGAGCAGTAGTATGGAAAGTGTTCATAAAACTTACGACTTTGCTGTTCCCTCTGTTCATTATTGCTGTAATTGCTGTACTCGCATACTAATTTATTTAGATTGTAAGAAAGGGATGAATATATTAAATTGCTCAATTGTTGACGTGCGCTTTGGGGGCATTCCCTGCAACACAAATTAATCATGTTTTATGAACACGATCCGTCCAAAGTGCGGCGCTGGCCCGCTGCTGACTCGCGCATGTGGGCCCATCCGTGGACCAGCTGCCTGCACTCGTGTAGGCTATTGTTCCTAATTAGTGTAATAGTAAGGAGCATACGAGCACATCATCTAATATGTGAGTGAGCCTCTAATACCAAAGATGTATCGATGATGTGATGATGCGGAGTCCGTTGTCATTGTGAAGGGCGTGTGAGTGGAGTTGTTAGTGATCATTATTATTTGGAAGCTTTAAATATTTATTAATAATGTGTAAATGGCTGACCCGACGCATGCCCGACGTGTGCCCGGTGTGTGCCCGGTGTGCGTTCGGCCCAGTGAGATTATTATTGTAGACATATTGTTTACGTGTTGACATATTTAATTGTTAAGATGTATTTTGGAGGCTTTCATATACATGTGTACTTCGAATGTATAATAGAATTGTATATGTAACTATATATCTATTCCAGTTTTATTTGCAAAATTATTTGTTTTTTTTTTTTATTATTTTTTGTTTCTCCGTTTGTTTGTATGAATTTGTAAATATATTGTATGATAATAGTAGTAATAATAATAATAATAATGTTGGTTCGAGTGACTCATAGTAGTTAAATATTGTTGACAAAGAGACTTAACTGATTTTGTACATATCTCTTATACTAGATTAGACACTAACAGACATACATATATATAGTCCGTACTCGAATATGCTCCACCCAGTCATCTGTGGTAACATTTCGCAGACTATGTATGTATGTATGTATGCGCGTAGTAATGGTAATATAATTGAAGCGTATTTGGGTGAATGGACATTGTCAGTGGATAAATACTTACTTAATAAGTGTGTGCGTGCGTGCGTGCGTGCGTGTGTGCGTGCGTGTGTGCGTGGTGGGAGCGAATATATTTTTAATTTGTATAAAGTTGACCTTTTTATTTATTTATGTGTAATTTATAGAAGGGACTTATTTATTTCGAATATCGAATTTGAGGGCATCCAGTGGCCAGTCTCACAACAAATAGTAGGTTGTATTTATTAAGGGCGAATTGTGCTAATCCGTGACCGACGACGAAGCCGAGAGCGACGACGACGTACCAACTCAATTGTACACCAAAACCACAATAAAACAATCAATGTTTGTTTAAATTAACAAAAAAGAAATTGTTTTCATTCATTCATACTCCTACTTGTTTAAAACACAAACGGATGCCAAATGGTATGTATACCGACAAGTACATAACAATACTGCACATTGCACTAAAAATATACTACTTATGTATATAGACAATCAGATGCATAAGTGTGTAAAACAATTGATAAAATGATTATGCATCCGAGTGTACTTCACTAAATTACTAACGCTTATGTTTCTATTACTAATTGTATCGCATATAATGCGCATGCGCCAATGGGTCTCACTGTATCGGCCTTCACTAAATATTTGTTGTGAGATGTACACACATGCATTAACATTGTGGAATAAAATATGTCACTTCTTTAAACTTATACAAAAATAATACTATTATATTTTTCTTTCAAATATGCATGTTAGAATTAATGAATAATGATCACTGGGCTTTATCACATCACTTGGATATATATTTCTATTTGTAATAATAATAAAATGATAGTTTAATGTTGCGTATATTATTCCAGTTGACGAGTGATCGAGACAAACGCGGATGAATGAACAACGGTCAAGGATCACCACTCGAGCCTGGAGTCAAGAGCAAATTCACTCGATGCATTCCTATTTTGTTACTATACAAAATATATATTGCTTAATGTATGTGGACGTTAGTCAGATCGTCAGGCGTTGGTTAGCAGACAGACCAGCTGCTGGGTTGACCAACCTTTGAGAATCTAATGCTGTTTATGAAATATACGCTTAATAATGGAATAAAAAAAAAACAACAAAATAGTTCGTTTGTACACTTATCTATATTAATACAGGCGGCAAATCACAATAAAGCCACTTACATCATCCAAAGAGTAGAGCCTATTCATTGTACAAGTAGGAATACTAGAAAATTGCAAACAAAGTAATAAATAAACTATTTTACACAAATTTATTTCGTAGTGAGAAAGAGCCCATAACGCTCTTCACTGTCAAATAGAAAAGCAAAAAGTTAACGTTTGACAGATTGTTTTTTAAAATGTCAAAATAATAGAGGCCCAGATAAAGAAGTCAAACAGCCAAAAGTAAACACACTAAAGCCGAGTCTCCTGCTCGTGTTTCTTCGAAACATTACACAAAAACATTGAAACATTGGGGCGTGGCCGTACACATTTTTGTATTCATACACAATGTTTTTTGTTTTCCGTGGTCAACGGTAGTGAAGTTAAAAATGTCCATAGCATATATTAGGTATAAACCTGTGCTTTAATATAGTATATGTAATCTGAGCAAAGTAATGTACTCGTAGATTATAGACCTTACGTCTTGGTGCTTGAAGTAGCCTTAATGTTCGTGCATATTATAACATGCCCACCGTCCAATTTATGTTACGTATTATTTTAATTCGTTTTATTAAACAGCTTTGTATATAACTTTGTGTGAATCTGATATTTATAATTGAAGGAATTAAGACACGTTGTGGCTATGAGCAATGCGTCAACTAGTAATAATAGGATGTTATATTAACAAATTGTACAGTATTATTTGCTGAATTATTATTATTTATTACTATTATGTCATAACATATACGCGATAGATCAATTAATAAATTATATTGACAATAATAATATGATATTTGATTTAATACTATTCAATTGAAACATAATGAATTAACGAAATACTGCATTTATTTATAATTGTAATATTTAATGTCATTCTCCTTATTACAATATAAATTACTTACTTTACCATTTACACAAATAATGTACAAGTGAACATCAGCTGTGGTCAGCAGTGGCCAATGCGTCTAGTAAGGCACTTTGTCAAATTCATTATAGTCTGGCAAACCGACCATGTCCCTAAACAACTATGATTTTTAAAGTAGCAACAATTTGGGAACTGTCACTTTGACATCTGTTCTCGTGATTTCAAATTTCGATTTCCGTTTTAAATAATGCTGAGAACATCAAATAGTCTTTCATAGTAGTTCATAACAAATGCAGTTTTCTTTCTTTCTTTCAGATTGTTTTGTTAGATAAAGCTTATTCTACATGTACAGGCAGATTTTAATTCAATTTAATATTCCCAGATAAAGAGTTATATAATATACCTTATTTGTGGAGACACAATCTGTTTGCCTGAATATACGCAGGCACTGATAGAGTGAGCTTAGTGGAGGCCCCTGACACAATTGAGCAGGCAATGTGCCAGCATGAAGCGTCTGATTGCAACAATCGCAGTGCACTATTCCACTAACTTATAACTAACAATGGTGTCCATCCTATGGAGGCTTGTTGAGAAGGCTTTCAATTGAACATTTTGCATATTAGCAATCTGCACTGGCGCCGCTTCTGCCCACTTCTCGGGAACATCGCAATCCTGAATTGCATGAACTAGTACATCAAACGAACATCTGCACTCTAGGAGTGGGAGGTATGATACAGTTGCAGCTACCTGCAAATTTATAAAATTGTATGACTTATTCATTATCATTATAACATATCAAACACTGGACTGAGACATATACAAAGAATGTATGTTGCTAAAGTGAATGTAATTACATCACAATTACATAAAATAGGTAGCACTAAAGGAAATTAAATGACTTTGCTTATAATTCCCGTTACATTAGGTCGATGAAGGAAAATAACCCCCACCAACATTCAATAACTTGTCTCGTCGAAGCGAAGCCGTAGCGACCACACGTATCTTGATGATGCCACGTGAAGTGGCGAAACGCGTCGAGACAAGTTATTGAATGTTGGTGGAGGTCATTTTCCTTCATCGACCTAATGTAGCGGGAATTATAAACAAAATAATTTTAAATAATTTCCCTCAATATGGATTTCCGCAAAGTAACGCCTGAAACAATTAATTATAAAAAAGGTAGCATTTTATTTTGGTAACATGTTCTAATGAATACCTATAATAATAAAAAAAAACACTCATGGGCACTTATACAAAGTTGCATCTGTCATATGCACATGCACAATAATAAAGTTTTCCAACCGCAGGCATCATTAATTAACATTAATGCAATTATGGAGCCCACCTGCAACATGACATCCCTGATCTCCTGCTGTATTTTCTTGAGGTCCTTGCTGCCAACAGTCTCCTTCATTGCATTGCTCAGCTTCTGATCCCCTTCCTCATATTGCACATTGAAGTCCCAACATTCAAGCACTTCCTTGTTACTCACATTCAATATTATTAAAGAAAGCTTCTTTACTTTCTTGTTCACAATCCATTCTGAAATGTATTTCGTCATTAAAACGTAAAATGCCATTTAAATAAACAAAAAGCGTTGTTGCGTTTTTGTATTCATAAATTACCTTCACTTTGAGATAGCAAATTCGACAAAAAGCTGTGGATTTGTGGATCTGAAGACATAAACAACGTAAGTCCATAATTTTGTTCAGCTTTGAAATTCTCAGGCGGATAAATGCCGCGCTGGAAGAGCACCGAGTTTACTGCAAATTCTGAAATTTAATAATTTTGTAAAAGTTGTGCCTCGAATCCTTATTAATTTCAATATTATCACAATCGCTTACTCTCATGCGCGTGATACTGACATTACAATGCCGGGCGGGAATACGATGTGAAGTTAAAACTCTACTTACTCAGATATTCACATATGATTTGGGCGGAACCTCGAAGTGTAACAGAGTTCTTAGTTTGTTGCTGCGACATTTTACAAGTTATGTTTTATCCGATATATAAAAACCCAATACGAGCAAGTACAATTTCGAACAGCGCGATAACGTACATTCCCTTCAAGTTCTCCTAATTTGAACTTGTACACTATACATTTGCTATTATTTGTCTAAATAATATATTTAAATGAATAATATTCGACAGATGAATAGTAAATAATTATAGAACTTAACAGTATTAATACATTTTACTGTAAGATAACATAATAAATAATAATCTAGATGTATTTTTAGTGAGTTAACACTATGTTTGTCAAAAAGTCATAGACGAAATAATCTCACAAACAAGAATATTTGATGAGGGAGTGTTTAGGGATTTGTTTTTATATTTAACTTTTTTAACGTGAGGGTTTAAGTGTAAATTATAATTTATTATCGGGCTGCTGCCCGAATACACGACATTGGCAGAATTGTCTTTAATAGATATTTGAAGCCATTAATAAAAGAACAAGTAGAAGTTTATTTTTATTAGTATAGTTGAACTAGATATGAACTAAGTGTGCATGAATTATGGTTAATGTGATAGATAGATTCTACACTGAATGGTACATGCCGTAATGGGAAGAACAAAACGAAGACGTCGAGCAAAAGTGCGCAATTTTCACACTTGTGATCATGACAACGATGTTATATCGTTGAATAGTTGGTTGTCTAGAGAGAAGTGTGAGTGCAATAGGAATCTAGTGTTAACAATCTTCGAAAGCACCGGCCGCGGCGTGCTCACTAGAAAGAGGATTCGGCCTGGAGAAGAATTGATCAGCCTACCTTTAAACCTAACTATAAACATTACAACAATCCTCATGGATGATGCATTTACTAGTATTTTCTCTTCAAATAAGTTGGACTGTAACAACTTATACAGGAAAAGTTTAACATTTCAATGCATATTTGCTTTTTACATTGTATATCTTAAATCCTTGGGAGCAAACTGCAAATGGTCCATTTACTTGGACACCCTGCCGAAGGAATATACAGTCCCATACTTCTTACCAAATACAATAAAATGTTCTCTTTCTAATAATAATAATATTAAATCTGTTATTACGAAACAAGAGAGTGTCATAAACACGTCTTATTCTATTTTTGTAGATGTTTTATCAAATGTTTTAAATGAAGGTGTATATTGTTTAAAGGAGTATTTTAATAGAGCGTTATACGAATGGGCATACTTCACTGTGAACACCCGTTGTGTTTTCATGGATTTGAGCAATATTTTGGACTTCAGTGACCAGTCGGGCTCCATTCTGGAATTGATCAACGACAACACTAAGATAGCCCTCTGCCCTTACTTAGATATGATAAATCACAGCCCCAATGCTAAGAATGAAACTAAGCTCGTACTAAACAGTACTTGTAAGGCATTTGAAGTGAGTAATTTGAGTGAAGACATGTTCTCGCATATACAATTCAATTTGTACACTAAAAATACCATAGAGGCATTCAAAGAAGTGTTCATCTGTTATGGTGACAGTCACAATTTGAAATTAGTGACGGAGTATGGCTTCTTTTTGACTGAAAATAATTTGGACAGTGTTCCGTTTGTGTTTGAGCATGTGCATAATCATTTGATATCTCAGGGCATTAAGTTGTCCCCGCAGCAAATTTCGTTTATTAACAATCATGGGTTGAATAAAGATCTGTACATAGACTGCAAAGGCCTAAGTTTTAACTTCTATGCCTTGCTGATGGTAGTGAAATACTTTTACAGGGATAATGTAGATGTTACTAGAATAATATATTCGGACCATGTGTCTGCGGAGAGTAACAGTTTGAATGCTGTGGTCAGGCCTCTAGTCAGTGAAAGTATTGTTAGTATTAATATGGAGATTGGTGAATTGAACGATTGTCAGTATGAAAGTCCTATTTTGGATAATTGTTTAGCACTCATGTGCAGGTATGTCAGCATTTTAGAGGATTTTATTAAAATTTAGAAAATTTAACAATGGTTTTTTTTTCTTATTTTTACAGATATGTTTTTCTGTTATTGAGAACAAACCCATTTCTATTTTAAAGCATTTATGAAAAACATATTAAAGCCCGTATACCTACTTTACAATTTAATTGCTTATATTTCTTATCGGCTGGCAACATTATTATATTAATTGTCAAGGCCGTAAGCCCGATAAAAAATTCATATTGGCTGTATGTGTTTGATTCCTTTGCCTAAAAGTGAAATTATAAAAAAAATTACTTGTCAGATCAACCATGGCAGCTGTTTTGCTGTCAAACAAAAAAATATATAAAATATTGAAAAATCATGCAAAAATTACGAAAACGTTTGCTAATAAGTCTACCATAATATTAAATAAACCGCACATTAATATAGTTTGTAAGCACTATGCTGCTTCTAGTCAGTTTAGGGTGAGTTCTAACATGTCCTTTGCAGTACACGAAGCATGAATGAAAAATATTGTTTTGTATTGTGTTTTTGTAAAATTATCAAGTGATAGTGCTAATTATTTATTTATGTAATATTTTAAATTGTAGTTGTATTCATCATCATCTACAACTTCTAATACAGGGCCTGATACGGCTAAAAATGTGTTGGCTGCAGTTTTGGCTAACAAACCGAAGACGGGCAAAATTCCAGTTGGTATGGCCGTTATTTAATTTAAGTGTAATTCTGCGTGGTTTTAGTGTATATATGTATTTAGTATATATTAAATTCACTCATGATATTCACGTACAAGCGTTGCATAACTGTGACCTTGTGTTATTGATAATATGATGTTAATATTTGTCTTTTACAACAATGACGCCTTCATTTGTTTTTATTATTCTTTTGTTTGTAGATTTTTACTAATTCTTGGTTGACTACAGTCTTGTTTAGTTTCCTTTCCTGCATTTTCTATGCTAATACATCCTGCCTTCCTCGTATGTACTGTTTATTGTCTAATAGTAGTGTAACTTTTGTGCTTTCTGTTTCATACCATCATAATATGCATAATAAGCTCATCAGTGTGTGACCATCTCATGTTATAGCCGGAAGCCCATCCTAAAATTGTCCTCTCTTGTGTCCTAATACATCCTATACCTCATAGGTATCCAAAAGCGAGACTGTTTTCACCCAGGAGCCTCTGTTTTGTCTCATGAAGATATCAACTTGCCTGATGCCAAGCCTGTCTCTGGATATGACATGGTCCGAGGGATGCTGGAATATGTTTGGCCCAAGGTGAGACATTATTTAATGTTGTATGTAATAAGTTATATGTACTTAGACATTTACGAATGTGTAATTCATTCGTCATAATTTGCAGGATAATGAAATGATCCGTAATCGTGTGAAGCTGTCCTTGTCACTGTTGTTTGGTGCAAAAGTAATGAATGTCTCTGTGCCATTTATCTTCAAGTATGCGGTAGATAATGCCAATCAGAATCCAGCTGGAGAAGTCTTATTCACAATGGACACTGCTCCTGAAACTATTGGAATTGTTATGTTCTCCTTGCTTGTGGGATGTGAGTATATGATCATATTTACATGTTAATTCTTTCAGACGTTACTTTATGGAAATCCATATTAAAGGAAATTATTTAAGCGAAGCCACCTGATGATGCCATGTGAAGTGGCGAAACGCGTCGAGACAAGTTATTGAATGTTGGTGGAGGTTATTTTCCTTCATCGTCCTAATGTAGCGGGAATTATAAGCAAAATAATTTTAAATAATTTCCTTTAATATTTACATGCATTTATTTGATAATGATTTATTAATATATACTTATATGTGTAATGTAAGATGGCATTGCTCGTGCGTCTGCGGCTGGTTTCAATGAGTTGCGCAATGCGGTGTTTGCTCGAGTGGCACAGCATTCAATACGGCGATTGGCTGGCAATGTGTTCGCGCATTTGCATAAGATGGACCTCAACTTCCATCTGGGAAGACACACTGGGGCGTTATCTAAGGTGATTATGCCATTTTTTATTAAACAGCTATTCAATTAAAATTCCGTTTTCTTTATTATTATTATTTTATGTACAGGCTATGATTGATGAGTTTCTTGTGGTCTTCTTCTCGTCATACGCCTTTCCGAAGTCACGGTAGAGTCTAACGATGAGCAAGTGCACGCCTTTAGTGCCTATGCTAATAAACGATTATCATTTTCATTTATAATCTGTGTAAATATTATTTCAGACAATTGACCGAGGTTCTCGTGCTATCAATTTTGTGTTATCAGCGATGGTGTTCAATATTGTGCCGACTATATTCGAATTGGGGCTGGTGTGCTCTATTTTGGGACTCAAAGGAGGAACAGCCTTTGCCGGTAACATCTGACAAATGTGTCAATATTTTGTTATTTGTCATTTTAGAATATTTATGTTTACATTCCAGGCATTGCTCTGAGCACAGTGGGCGTGTATGCCGCGTTCACATTGGCCATCACGCAATGGAGGACGAGGTTCAGGGTGATCATGAACAAAGCGGAGAATGAGGCCGGGAACAAAGCTATAGACTCTCTTATTAACTATGAAACTGTTAAGGTAAGCCCACATTGTCCAATTGACATATGTTGGCTCAGATTTGAGTGGTATAAATTGATGTTTTCTTTTGCAGTATTTCAACAATGAAAGGTATGAGTTGGAGAAGTATGATGAAAGTTTGCGCAAGTTCGAGAGTGCCTCATTGAAGACAGCATCAAGTTTAGCATTATTGAACTTTGGGCAGCATGCCATATTCAGGTATTATCAATTGACACACCATAATATGGTTTAATACTGTGTTTCCCCACAGGGGAGCAATTCGAAAATGGACCCTTTCGCTCCGGGTCATTTAAATGCAATACTAGATTTCGGTGCCAAATTTAACGAAAAAAGCAAATTCTTAAATAATTGCGGTAAATAACTATCAGGTATAATTTCGCTTGATGAGAGTAAAATATCAACTGGGTGTTTGGTTACATAAGGGGGGCATAAGAATTTTAGAAAGTCTAAGGTGGGGCATGACACCAAAAAGGTTGGGAAATGCTGGTTTAATACAATGGCATTTGTGAAGTTCATTGGGTATCATATCTGTTACAGTGCGGGCCTGAGTGCAATGATGATTCTGGCAGCCAATGAGATCCGTTTGGGCAACATGTCTGTGGGTGACCTGGTAATGGTGAATGGGCTGCTGTTCCAGCTGTCCGTGCCGCTGGGGTTCCTGGGCTCCGTGTATAGGGAAGTGCGCCAGGCATTGCAGGACATGCACACCATGTTCACGCTCATGACAGTGCAGCCCACCATTCAGGCAACTATTACTGCTGATAACCACTTGTCCTCTGCTGCATTTAATTGAACTGATGTTATCTGTTACACTTTAGGACAATGTGAAAGCGTTGCCGCTACACTTAGACACAAAAACTGCGACAATCGAATTCCGTAATGTTAGCTTTAAATATATAAACGGGAAGCCTATATTTAATGATTTGAGTTTCACGATACCGGCCGGAAAGAAGATCGGTATCGTCGGCGGATCTGGTTGTGGGTGAGTGTATATAAGTGTTCATATGAGAGTGTACTTATGGATATTATTGGAACACGTGATACTTTCAGTAAGTCGACGATCGTGCGCCTTTTATATAGATTTTTTGAGCCTCAGTCGGGGAAAATATTAATAGCCGGTCGGGATATCCGAGACATTGATCTGGACACATTGAGAAGGAGTATAGCCATTGTGCCGCAGGTAATGTCCGCAACGACCTGATGTTATAATTTGAATGTTTTTTATTGTTATACATTCAATTGCAGGATTGTGTTCTATTCCATGACACGATATACCACAACATCCATTATGGCGATCTGTCTCGTTCCCAAGATGCAGTTTATAATGCATCACAACTTGCAGAATTGCATACTTCAGTAATAAACTGGCCGCGAGGGTATGATACTCGAGTAGGGGAAAGGGGACTCAAGGTATGTTGAAGAGCATTTTATTAGTATGAGAGAGTTGCGTTCTAATAAGTTGTGATTGTCACTATGCAGCTGTCTGGTGGAGAGAAGCAAAGAGTGGCGATCGCAAGAGCCATATTGAAGGATTCTCCTGTCATAGTGTTTGATGAAGCCACCTCCAACCTGGACTCCATCACAGAGCATGTGAGTAGCACTCAATTCTCCCAATCTTAATATCATTTGTTGAAATAGCAACACAATTGTTTTTGTCTTTGGTATGTTTGTGTACGGGAAGAGTCGACGTGTGCTTTGTAATATGTATTGATGATGTGAAATTAAAGAATATATTAAGAAGAAGTTTTGTTTCACTGCCATCCTTTTTCAACGTCATTCATTTCTAATGTAATGCGCACTATTTGCAGGCCATCCTTCAAGCTCTGAAAGCAGCCACAGTGGGTCGCACGTCCATATGCATAGCGCACAGGCTGTCCACGGTGGCGGACTCCGACCACATATTGGTGCTGGAGGGAGGACAGGTGCTCGCGGAAGGGTCACATGAGAAGCTCATCAAAACGCCAGGCTCGTTGTACGCACGACTCTGGGAGCAGCAGCACACGCACACGTGCTCGTGATTCCATGACGTGGCAGAGCAGTGATTTATGGAATTGTTAAATGATTCTTTTAGCTGAAGTGTTCGTAATAGTAGCTCACATCATTGCGATTATTAAAGTTAAGTAAAATGAATGATTTAGAGTAATATTATGGCTGTGCGTGTGCGCATGTGTGCGTGTGTGCGTGTGTGCGTCCCAGAGACAATGTACCTCTTCCTGATTATAATAATATATTGTAAAGAGTAAATACCTATAGGTATAATATGAGAGATGTTTAAAGCACCTTGTGTTGTCTTCAATATGTGACAGACGTGTATATTTTTTATTAAACTGTTAATAAATAGGTTTAGTTGTATTGTAAATGTCCACCTTGAATGTTTGTTATAAATGAATAAATGAACTATTAATACATTATTGCCTTAGTTTTATTTATGACAATGAGAATTCAATTTCAACAATGACTTTGAGCCGTTTTGTGAATGTGAAAGCGATCCTTTGTTCACCATTGAGGCCGAGCATTCCCGGATATCGATTTCAAATCCGTCGTCATGGCGACTCGGCGTCAACAAACAATTGTCAATTTTGTTTAGAAAGATGTCGAGACGTGACTCATTTATATTTAGATTTTTTGCAAAATGCATTTAGCTTTATGACGGAAGAATGTCCGTATTAAATTTGGCAGCAGAAGATAAAAGAAAGGACTTGGATAGGTGAGTTTGTGTGAGCTCTTAAATATAATACTACAAGTGAAATAAGTCAATCACGGTTGCTTCCTGTCAAAATATTTACATTTTTTGCACAAAAAAATAAATGCATTACTAATAACTTGACTTGCATACGCGTCTGAGAATGCACTATGTATTTTTACGACAAAACAATTTACGTAAACAGTTATCTAATTTAATTAATCAGATATTAATTATATGCGAAAAGTAAATCCGCTATCAGATTAACTTTTGGTTTAATATTCTATCAAACGCTGAACGAATTTAATAAAAAACAAGCTCATTCTAAACAATGCTGGAACTAATTACTACGTTTACAAGCAAGCCGCAGAAAGTGTTTTAACACTAACTTTACGAAGGGATTGTTTTGACTAATTTTATTTACCAATATTCTTGGCGTATTTTATGATAGGGTTGGGTTTAGCTGAACTGAGCAAGAATTTCTTTTTTCTTCATACTTTTTTCCATTTTATACTACAGCCCGATTATAGTTATTTAAATTACTTTTTTTAAAAGATCATTTTTTAATTGTCATAAATATTATTAATTTATACAGCAGAGCTTAATAATAACATTGGCCGGCCGTTTTTTGTTGTTTTTATTTTTAAATTGAACCAATACAGCAGAGCTTAATGATTTAGCTGGAGGTTAGAATCGGCTCAATTTGTTCATCTGGTATAAAGTTACGTCTTTTATTCGGTCCTAAAAAACATAACGAAAAAAAGAATTCCTGTTCAATTCATCTAAACCCGTACGTGAGAAAATTTTAATTTACATTTATAAGAAATCTAATCGCAAATTAAATATTTCCTGCTTATTTGTTCCCGAATAAATGTATATTATAGAAATAGGTACCTATAGTGAGTCTAGTGTAAGCTAAATAGCGAAACAAAATGTTCTCAGTTCACGAAAAGAGAGTTTAGAGAACGTGTACAGCAGCTCGTCTCGGCTGACATTACTGCAGAAGCGCAAGAAACTGAACAGGTCATTCGACATGTCCTCGCATCAAACGAATTCGGGCAGAGACCGGTTCATAACGCAGCGAGTGCTCTCCGCCAAGACACACCGTGTCAAGCAACTGCAAAACCAACTGGCAGACGCACACTTTCATCTGCAGGTATTCTTGAGTCGACGAATGCACTTTGCACTACTGATTCTTAGAACTTGAATTAATTAAAACATTTCAGGAGTTAAGCAATGAAAACCGCATCCTCAAAGTAATGCAGAAGAAACACGAGATTGCTCTGTCAAGGTTAAATATCAATTGAATAAATAATAAAGTAGTTACACATGGGATTACTTAAAAAAGCATTTTCAGATATGAAAATTCCACAGCAGAATTGCCACTAGTTTTGAATTCACACACAGAGGAGATGAGAGTGCAGACAGCTCAATATAAACAATTGAAACTGCAATACAAAGAGACCTGCAACAAACTGAAGGAACGTGACTTGCAGCTGCAGCAGTTACGAGATGAGCACCAGCATTTGTTGGAGATGACGAAGGATAGGTAATTGAAAACGAATATAAAGTATTTGTCTAGGATAGGCATTCTCAAAGTGGTGTTCCGCGGAACCCTAGGGCTAAAATACTGCAAAAAATATCTACCAAAGGGAGATTATAAGGTTACATCTAAATATTCCGACTAAATATTACGTAATATTACATTGCAATATGATTATTCATAAATACATATAAATCAGTTTTTTATAATTATATTAATGCTTTTTCCTTCGCCAAAAAAGTTTGAGAATCGCTGGTCTAGGATAGTAGGTACGAGTAACATCAAAATTTTAGAAATCTTCCCGAGCGTTCGAAGCTCCAATCGCGAGTGACCGAATTAGAACAGAAGATATCGGAGCAGAACGAGATCATCAGCAAGTTACAACGCCGTCTGGCGCTCGAGAACAAATCATGGAGACAGCGCCTGGCCAGGCAACACGCCGCACTCACCGACACGAGGAACGACCTCGATCAAGCGCTCACCAATGCGGATAAACTCACGACTATCATTGAGGTAACATACACTATTATGTAAGAACGTTAATTAAACAGAGAATTTTTTTACATGCGACTCGATAACGTACAGAATTTAGGTATAATGTGTGCTCTTATAGATGAAAGAGAAAATGTTAGATACCAGTGCGAGCAGACGCTCCCCTGTCAAAGGAGGTCACATCGCAGCATCTTTGCCACAAACACATTCCAATGCAATGCAGCAGAGACTATCAGCTAAAATACGATTGCAACATGATCAAAATGGACCGGTAATATTTGCTATACAACTTTCCTATTATCTATTATTGGTTATTACACTTGAGTTTGTGATTGTTTCAGTTGGACTCATCAAGGTTGGCCAAATTCTGCGAAAGCTCTCGCAACCTGAGCAGCGCTCTCTCACGCGAAGACGATACCACGGAATCAACTAAATCATCAACCAGACTCAGATCATTTCGCAGCAGAAGCAGTTCCTCCAGGACGACACCGAACCAAACGAGAAAGAACTCTAAAGAATCAGATAGCATTATTGAATTGGGAAAGACGGTCCAAGAAGGAATGGCCGACTTGAGCTTGGTCGACAATGAAATAGACATGTTGAAGAACACAAAATCCGAAGAAGTGCAAAAGAAGATAGAAACGATGAAACAGGAATTACTTAACAAAATCAAGAATAATGAAGACCCCGAGCTGCGAATTCCTACTTCTATGAGAAGATATTCTTTCGGAGATTCAGAAGAAGACACGGACGAAGTGAAAGAAATCGAAAGACCTAGATCCAGAGGGTTTAGAAGTAGTAATGTGTCGTTTTTTGGAGACGTAAATGTCGACACGACGAGTACATCCATCAAAATCAGTAACCTAGGAAGCGGGGACGACGACACTAAGAAGGAACCGACAGAAAGGAAGCTATCGGGAAAATCGGTGGACAAATATTGTAAAACAATAATCAAAGATATTGAAACCAGCAGCAAAGTGATTGACAGACACGTGCAGGAGTTTAACAATAGTCAATTCGAAAGCGAGAAATTGGTGCAGCAATTGGAAGCTGTCGATAAGATTAGCAGCTTTGTTAGCCAGGAGGAGGAGCTGCAAGAGGAAACGTTGGTCGAGCTGAATAACAACCTGAAAGTGTTGACCAATCAGGTGGCGGAGACCATACCAGTGCCAAGGAAGAGGTCGATTGCTTCTCGACGCACGAACATCGCGGACATACAAGCGAAGAACAACTTATTCGGCGACTCGAGCATGACCAATCAGGATTTGTTGAATGACCTTCTAGGGAAAAAATGATACCCGGATATATTTTTTGACTAATATTAATTGTGATATGGAATTCTCTAGTCAATAATGGATTCATATTTATTTTCGTATATAAATGATGCATTTGAATGCAATATCTTTTGTCTTTTACATGAATTTATAAAATTGCGAACATATTTTAATAGTAATATGTTTGCGTCGGGGATGGGGGATGAAGGGAGGCTGGGGGTGGTTTGGATGGATGTTTGATTGTATCGCGTGTGGTTTGATGTTTTGTGCTCACTTTTTAATAGTTATTGTTATGAAAATTATTAAAATGTATCGAATTATGAGATTCAAATAAATAAATATATTTTTTATTAATAACAAAGCTATGGTTATTGTGATTGCTGAAATAAACGGTGGCGTTATGTTGACCTGAATAACCGGCTTAAATCTCTCTGAGTCTCCCGCTTCACTTATCACAGAGCTTAACAGAAACTCTCGTTTTATGATTTATAATCCAATAGTGAAACCTTTTTTACGCTAAAACGAATCAAATATGTTTTACGTAAATAGATTTTGCGCTTTAGTGGCATCCTCCACAGCACAGAAAGACCGACGTCCTTTTATTCAGGATAACTAAAACAAGCACCCGCATGTTGAAACTTTCTGTATACAAAACTTACATCCCTACTAATATTATAAATGTGAATATGAGTTTGTTTGTTACAATAACTACTTAACCGATCATCATGAAACTATGTACACATATTTTTGGAGGTACTAGAAGTAACATAGGATACTTTTATTTAAAAAAAAATATTTTGTACTATAGCTTCCAACTGACTATAGTTTCAGCTGTTTGGAATCATATTGATTCATTTCTATTGAAATGATCTCTGATACTTATTTAATGACTTAAATGCGAGCGAAGCCGCGGGTAAAAGCTAGTTATATATAAAGTCAAAACTGGATAAGCGAGAATTCAAGGGACCCGAATATTATTCTCTCTCATAGAGGTTTCTCACTTACGAAGGTTTGGGAGTAGTAAAGTCGAAACACATGACACTTAAGTCGATTTGCGAGTTTTGAGATTTCCATTGAAATATTATTGTAAATATTCTCGCTTACAGAGGTCTAGAGCAGTGTTTCCCAACCTATTTCGTGTCATGCCCCACCTTAGCCTTTCTAAAATTCTTATGCCCCTCCTATGTAACCAAACACCCAGTTGATATTTTAGTCTCGTCAAGCAAAATTATACCTAATAATTATTTACCGCAATTTAAGAATTAGCTTTTTTCGTTAAATTACCAAAATCTAGTATTGCATTTAAATGGCCCGAAGCGAAAGAGTTAAACTAGTGTCGAGTAAATTTTCGAATTGCCCCCCTTAACAATCAAAAATGGGAAACAGTGGTCTTAGAGTAAGAAACTTTCACTTACTTCTTCACTTGTATTTGGGGTGAAAAGTGACCATTATTCTCGCTTATACAGGTTTCTGACTAATCTAGGTTCGACTGTATAAGAATATATAAGAAAAACAATAATAACAATTCCCGTGTATTAGGCAATGTAGAATAAGGTATAAACATAAACAACGTCTTCGTGGCAGTCAGAGCACGTCTGCCCCGAGTTAAGGAAACTTATTCCAATGGCTTTACCTCGTACGCTCTGTGAGTGATTTCGAATACACACACTTTATTTGTTTTATAAGAGAAGAAGATAATCTTATTTGTTATTCAGTGATTGTCAATAATTGAATAAAATAACAAGAGATTAAATCATTAACATTAAATTCATAGTTCCTAAATGTTTACGCCAGCCATTCTCAAAGTGTGTTTCACGGAACCCTAGGGCTAAAATACTGCAAAAAATACCTACCAAAGGGAGATTATAAGGTTACATCTAAATATTCCAACTAAATATTACATTGCAATATGATTATTCATAAATACATATAAAACAGTTTTTTATAATTATATTAAGGCTTTTTCTTTCGCCAAACAAGTTTGAAAACCGCTGGTTTACGCTATGTCTTATAGTTAGGATTTCCTTTTACTTAACCATTGGAAATAGAACGCGTTATTCATAAACGAATACATATAGTTATAAATAAACATTTTATTCGAGCTGGAATTCAATCAGACATCTATGTAATATACTAATCCACACTGGGCTGGTATTTGTGGATCTGATCAAATTTTTCACCAAACACCGAACAAATAACGAGTTAACTAACTTGAATGATATAAAAATCAAATAGAACACATAGCTATCACAAAGTAAAACAACACAGTTGATTCCTTGACACTGTCATATTTATTAGGACATGACGTCACTCGCTCTGATTGGTGTTTCAATAAACATGGCCGATTGCAGTATTTTATACTTTTATTTTATTGAATCTCAATTTAATTGATAATATTGAGTAATTTATTACATATATACTTTTAACATTTTTTTCCCGCTAAAATCATTAATTCATTATTTTTTAAATATTGTCTTCATGCCTATTTTTGTGGTCCATGATTTATGAATTACCATAGTCTTTTTTTTTCTGAATGAAAAATTCAGTTTCTTTTTGTTAATTATTTTATGTACAAGCTATAATTGAAGAGTTTCTTGTGGTATTATTCTCGTCATACGCCTTTCCGAAGTCATGGTAGAGTCTAACGATGAGCAAGTGCCTATGCTAATAAACGATTTTCATTTCATTTCACACTAGTGGCATCTACAATAAAATTTTAATGAACAAACGTTAAATTAAAAAAAACACTCATCAAAGATATAAATGGAAAAAATGTGAGTTTTAAATATTCTACAATTTGTGAGAAGAAACCGGAAATGTTTTGATTAAGCGTCGTGGTTTTAATAATATGTGAACGTTGCAATGCCCCGAGAGCATGTGCACAGAAATAATGAGTACATCTCCTACAAGTCCAGATCTAACAGCTGACTGTATAGTCTAGACTCTATAGTCAGTAATAACCAAAATATAAATACCTTAATTAGACTAAACATCTCATTTCTCATTTAGGCCCGTACTTGCCCAAACAACTGTCTCTTTTTATTATCTAGACTGGCCTCTGGATAGAGAGAGAATATCAATTATCTTATTAAGAAGGCAAGTGTTACCAATTGTTAGTTAAATTCGATATGAGTACAATGAACACTACAATAATTTTTAAAAATGGCAACACTGGGTTTCCGGGAGTGTGAATGTGGTCGGCCATCTTGTTTTCTGTCTTCTTAAGTAGTGTTATAATCGTTTTACAAATAATAATAATAATAAATTGCTTTAAAAACATAACAATAACAATGCTGACACAAATTAATTCATAAGAAACAAATTTAGAGCAATTGGCGATCTTATCACTAAAAGTAATTTCTTCCAGATAACCAATTGTCATAGAAACAGTAATAGTATAGTATAATACAGTACAAAATTCAAATAAAAATAATAAACACAATAATAATTGTTTTACAATACTATAGATATGGCTTCTAATTTGTAGTGCACGTTCTGGTTGGTTGTGTTCGTTGTGGTGGAGATTCCAAGCGTACTTCACACTACACGGCTTCTGGAAGTCATTTTACCACTAAGGCCAACATCATACAGAATGTTCCAGAACTAAATTGACCCAAGAGAATATCCTATACAGCAGCGGTTCTCAAACTTTTTTGGCGAAGGAAAAAGCCTTAATGTAATTATAAAAAACTGATTTATATGTATTTATGAATAATCATATTGCAATGCAATATTACGTAATATTTAGATGTAACCTTATAATCTCCCTTTGGTAGGTATTTTTTGCAGTATTTTAGCCCTAGGGTTCTGCAGAACACCACTTTCAGAATGGCTGCTATACAGCATATCTCTTTTTATATATTAACTAGCTGTTGCCAGCGACTTCGTTCGCGTAATATTGAAGATATAAAGTATTATGAATTTTGACATGAAAAAGCAGTTACTGTGACATAACTGTACTAGTTAGACATATGGTATCGCACACTTTTTTGTAGATATTGATGTCCTCTATAAAACTGTAGTACATCATTGTCAATAATTTCCGCAGCATACACAATATGATATTCTTTCACACTTTCGGTTACATTATTGAAGTTTTCATACGGATCCCTAACGTTTTTGAAATTATTCTATAGCCTATGTTCATCAGAGATAATGTATGATTCTAATGGTAAAAGAATTATTCAAATCGGTCCAGTAGTTTCGGAGCCTATTCAATACATACAAACAATCAAATGTTTCCTCTTTATTATATTAGTAAGTATAGAAAAGAAAGATTAAAAACGAATGCATCTGCAATGGACGTTTAGGTTTACGTCAGCATTGTCGGGCAATACCTGTTCTAGACACAGCAAATTGCATTCCTGTCTAAATTTATTTTGGAGTTAACATTCCATTAGTCGATTGCTGTACGGAGGCACGTAATCCATGTTCAGTCCGACTTTATTTAATACTAATTTGCTATTATATTAGTACAGAATCGAGCTCTTAGTACAATTTAGTAACATACGTAACCATCGTAAGTACATTAATGTAAAATATAGGCCGAGTTGTTTTCGAAGTGTTTTTATTCATCAAACAAATAACATTTAAGCTCGAGCAAAAGTGGTTGCTGTTTGAACAGGACAGAGCATTTTTTGTATTGTTTGCGATCAACATCGCTATTTACTTATTATTACACTCTTAAACATAAACTTACAGAGGAAACTATATTTTGAAAAATTATATTATATTTATATTTTTTTATTTATTTACTTTTAGTAGTTTAATAAATTTATTAATTATCAATTTGATTTAGCTGCTGTATACTGGCATTGACCACTTACATACTAATGTCATAATAATCCCTATCTCTACTAATATTATAAATGCGAATGTGAGTTTGTTTGTTACGTTTTCTCGCAACAACTACTTAACCGACCATCATGAAACTTTGTACACATATTTTGGAGGTAGGTACTAGAAGTAACGTAAGATACTTTTTATTAAAAAATAATAACTATTTTTTACTATAGTTTCCAATTGACTATAGTCAGTATGATCTAATGACTTAAATGCGAACGAAGCCGGGGGTAAAAGCTAGTATATAATAAAACTACTATGTGTTGATTATATTTATTAGATGAGAATAATACTTGCACACACATTATTAATTATTAAATATTATTACGAAAACAACTATTCCCACAAAGATATATTCGTCTAGATAAGATAATATACTAAGTCAGTGATTCTCAAAGTTGACTGGGTTCCGTCCCATCTAGCAAAAGTTACCAATCTTAGGACGACCTTAGCTTAGAAAAATGGAGGTATAAATTGCTATCCTCCATTGTTACTGGCCTGGGCTTCACCCAGGTCTAGTTTCAATCTCGCCCTTTTGGCTAAACCTGTACTTCGGATGAAGCAGCCGCAAGGCTAACAGCAGAAACCAGGAGCACGTAGTTTCGTTAAAAAAAAACCCCTAGTAGCGAGAATTAAAATACAAGTATTTCCAATATGAATGAAAGACTAACTAATACTAACTCATATTACATTTTGGAACCCACTTAGTATTCTAGCGATCCATAGTTTGGGAACTTCTGCACTAAGCTGATTCAGAAAAACGAATAAGTTGAATTTACAACTTTACAACATCGAATCACATGAATCACATTTTGGAATTCCAATGAATATCTATTAGTGGTTATAATTGAAAACGTGTATGAGATTATCGCTTCATGAAAATCAACAATAATTTGGATAATCCTCCAAAATACTGATGATATTGATTCTTGATTGTTGATTGAGTTAAAATCATCTCCTTTGATCTACATTTCTATTAATTCATTGGCATTCTTTAAAATAACTTGCTATAAAAATAATGCTCTAAAAACAGTTTTCAATACTAAGTTTAGTACAAATTATACTTAAGTTTTCGTCCTCGTGATTGGCATAAGACAAGGTCAGACAATGCCAATCTCGAGGACGAAAACTTAAGTAAGTATGTACAGGTAAGTTCGTTTAATCATCAATTGTAGCTTACATATTTAATTTTAAAACTAATAATTATCCCATGATTATGACACAGTAACTATCTATACATAGTAATAAACATAGATTGTTTCTAATACTGACATAAATATGTTTTGTTTTAGCTAACCTTATATATTAAAATAATATTTAAAAGTCAATGACCTCTGAAAATAGGTTAATAATCTACATATCTGCCTTAGGGTGGGTGTGTAAGTATAGGAGTAGAATAGGGGTAATCCCTGCTATAATAATATAAATGTGAATGTGAGTTTGTTTGTTACGTTTTCACGCAACAACTACTTAACCGATCATCATGAAACTTTGTACACATATGTATGTTTGGAGATAGGTACTAGAAGTAACATAGGATACTTTTTATTACAAAAAAATAAATTATTTTTTACTATAGTTTCAGCTGTTTGGAATTTTTCTATATTTATTTTTATTTCTGTCTGTCATTTTTATATATGCAGTATAAAACTATTTGAATTTTTGAGGTTAGGTGTCATTTTTGTGGTTTATTATTTTAGATCTTACTGATACTGATTTAATGACTTAAATGCGAGCAAAGCCGGGGGTAAAAGCTAGTAATAAATAAGAATGAAACTGTTATTGAGAAGTTAATTCCGTGTCTCAACGAGCAAAAATGATATCTTTGTTTCGGCGACATTTTTCTTGATTAATACCAAACAACGCCGCCCACCATGCAAATATTTGCCCACGCATTCGCAAATCAAGACCACGGCCGCCTGCGTCCGAGCGTCACCCTTTTAATCAAGCCAGCCATTACGACCTGGCCCATTATCACAACCAATGTTTTGTATATCATGAAAACGATATAACGAACGTATCTATAACAATCTAACTAAATTACTGTCATAACAATATACTCGAAGCTGGAATGAAACCAGTCATACGGAATAGTCATTGTTATAAATATTATATTCGTCTACATTTTGTTAAAGTTCAATTCACAATACAATTATAATACTATACGATAAAATATATATCCAACAAACAATAATATTTGTAGTAATTATTCCCACGCTTCCCGTTTTAATTTTCATTTTAGAGACGTGCGAATACACACCTTATACCAAACTTTTCTAAATTAAACATTAGTTCGAATTCCTTTACCCATTACTTCTCACTGTCCAATTTTTAGGACACGATATTCAATTTTTTTTAACTTATTAAGTGTTTTATTTTTTATTGTTCCTAATGAAATTCTTATTTTTATACGATTTTTCTGATGAAATATTTTTTTCCGCTGAGAAAAATATTTACGTAATTTTAATGTAATTTTTCAAATTGATCATTTTTGTTGCCTCAAAAAAGCATTATGTTCCGATTTTATATATCGTAAAAGAAAACAGTAACCAACTTCTAAGTACATAAAACTGATTCTTAGACTTCTACCAAATCTATATATTATAAAAAATAAAAACAAAATATAATTTTTATCCTCATTCTCATATGTTAAAGAACAGGCTGACTCAGCGTTAAAGATTTAAAAAAAAAAATTTTTGTCATATTATTTTTTCTTAACGTATTATGAACTTAATTTAAAGATTTCACTAAAAAATTCCAATGTTTTCCACGCTTGGGACTTAATGGGTTAATATATACCTACTAATAAGGCGTGTGCATAATATATTTGTAATAAAAGTGTTTGAAACCGTTGTTTAATTATGTTTAATTTAAATGCAAAGTCGTGTGGTTATTATTCGTGTTGATGTCAACAACATGCTCGGGGCAATCACACCTTGCTTTTGTGAACGCTCCTCTGCCTCTGAAATTGAGAAGGTGTAGCCATTGTTTACTGACATTTGACTTACATTTCGCTTCATAGATTACGAGTATTTAACATGTCTCAATTTCAAATACTCTCTTAGATATTGTAGCCAATAGATAGTGTGGACTGTACTTTATTAAATAAAAACTCTTGAAAATTATATTTCCACTACATTATATATTCCTTATAATCTAAGCACACACATCTGTTCCCATTCGCAACCAACATCGAAATCCTCATTTGCTGGTCCCACGCATTCCTCTTTTCTTTCATTCCAAATTCAAATTTAAAGTACAGTATACTATTTACATCGCCGCCGCAGCCTCTTTTCTGTCGACGACAGATATTAAACAATTAATTGTGTTTTTAAGATATAACTTACTTTTCCAGCCAGACTGAGATGTTGATTATTTTGAAAATTAAAACTTCCCTTGACCACTTTTAATTCGACGAGATCGTATAGTATTTATCAGTAGTTGATGTGATGTTTTTGATGAGAGAAATAAAGAGGCCGAAGTCCGAGACAAAACTGAACTTTATTCATGTACCCACCACCAAATATTACACTGCGAAACAAGTGTTTTGGTGCCAGAGATTTTTCAGCTGATTTTATGTGAATTTGATGCCCTCAACACAAATATGCCAATAGTTTTTGCCTATCAGCTCGAATTTTTAAGATACAGCATTTTTATTGAATTAGTGGAAAACATGCTTTTTACTGATAAAATGTCTTTGCAATGAATAATTTGAACAATAAATATACAATAAAGAATTAGGACTTAATTGACAATTAAAATTAATTAGATAATTTATCACTAGTGATGGGCATATACCACAGTTGATAGTTTCAATTCTATAATTTATTATGAAAAAATATAGCAATTATACAAATAATAGGCTATTCATCATTGTCACAATCATTCTGAATAAAACAAAGTTCACGCTTCAGCTGAAATATTAACTTGTTGGACCCTTTGATTAATGTCTCCATTTCTGAAGGTTTATTCTTGATCACGAACTTAAGTTTCAAATCTGAAATTGGTTTTAACATTTCAGCATTGTGTTCATACATTTGAAAGTAATTGAATTCAAATACAAATAATAAAGTTCGACATGTTTTCATTAATAGCGCTCCGTCGTTTGAATTGTTAATTTACAAAAACAATTCTTTCAATTGTTCCTTCAACAAATCGTGAACAATGATTCAATTAATACTCCCTTGAGGTGACATTTTCTGGCAATACCTACGCATTTGCGCAAATCGAGGACAATTAACAAAAGCAAATGACATTCGTTTATGGTTTAATTTCGACATTTTAAGGCATTCCACGAAAAATCCAAAAAGTCTTGCGATCCCCATGTAACGGAACGTGTTATAATACATAATGTAACACGTGTAACGGAACGCAACTAATGTCAGTTGCCAGATAACCTGAGCGCTAATAAAGGCACCTAAGTTTAACAATATTTAATAATCTGTTATCATTCATTCATTCATTCAACTACACTACACCCCACACATTACATCTTAATATTTAGTTTTAAAACACTACACTAAACTTTATTCCTTTAATAAACGAATGTGTTATACCTATATAGTAGTATTGTATTTATTATTTTTCAAGTGTTAACAATATTTAATAATCTGTTATCATTCATTCATTCATTCAACCACACTACACCCCACACATTACATCTTAATATTTAGTTTTAAAACACTACACTAAACTTTATTCCTTTAATAAACGAATCTTTTGTACCTATATGTAGTTTGTATTTATTATTTTTCAACAGACTGCGACCCCCTTTAATAATAAACTCGCGACCCTCCGCTTGAGAAACGATGTGTTAAGGCACAATACGCAGAGAATTATATTAAAAAACGGAATACTAAAATTCACTAAATTATAATATGCCCCTTTTTTAGGGAGAAAATCTTTTAAAAATAAATTAAAAGCAATATTATATGTTTTGCATTTTTTGAATAATATTTCACAAGAATAAATGAGCTTTTAAAAGATTTGATGAATTGATTTTAAATTTATCTGAAATCGTAATAAATACAGGCAAAGTATATATGCGTACATCCTTCTTAAAATATATTGGAGATAAAACGCGCAAACAGAACTGGAGCAATCCCATCATACAGTGATTAGCTATACAATTAAGTGTGTAACTGGTGTAAGTGTAAACATTTCAACGTACACGGTAAAGTGGTAAACATTACGATAAATTTACCGGTAAATCTGCCACTACTTTATCATCGACCTCGTAAATTTACGCAATTACACATCGGAAGTGAAATTACTGGTAAAAAAAAACTACTTAGTGTATATATTTATGAGTGTTTTGCTATATGTCTAGTAAAGTTTAATTTGTATTGAATAATTAGTGATATCTTACGTTGGTGTATGGTTAGACAAGACTTAGTTAGACAAATGGTATAATAACTACGAGCCGGTCAATATGACCTATTTTTACCAACCGGTCAAAATGACCGGATGACTTGTGCGTGCAAAGTATTAAATATAATTCAATAAATTGATTGTAGAATTGTAAATAATAGAATCGTTTACAAAAAATAACGAGTAGGGTTGTATATAAAAGTCTTGTGAAGAATTTTTGAAACCGGTCATATTGACCAGTTAGTAGTTGTAGTGTTAAATAAAAAATATCAATTTTACTTTTACTTATAATTTTAAAAATATCTCTCTCTGTAGATCGTTATTAAATAGATTTCTAACATGCAACTAAGTTAGAATGGTAAACGAATTGTTTTACTTGCAGTGGGCTTATCACGAATTTAGTGTGGCTTTCGAATCGAGCTGTCACAAGTAAAACGGATCCGTCAGCAATCGGGATCATGAATTTTTACTAACGACTAACGAGCACCAGCAATCTATCAAATGAACGAAAGATCGAGACGTTCGAAAATTAACAAAAAGTATCTAAAATATTGTAGTTCCAAATCCGCACGCGGTGACGCTGCTCAAATTTCCATACAAATCGCTTGAAGCGAACTCGGTTCGAAAGCCAGACTAAAATTCGTGATAAGCCCACTGTACATAGCTGTAAAACGTGTGTAAATTGTTTAAACAAATCATTGTAATTAAATTACCTTAAAAGGCAATTCATAACGCGTAGGCCGTCGCGTTGCTTCGATGTACGAGTGGGTGTAGCAATTCTTGTCGTACACATTTAAGAGAAATGCTTTTTTATTATCCTATTAAAGTAATATATTAAAAACTATATACTCTTTCCCATCGCCATAGGATTCAATTCGTAACTCGTATACAGAACAGCCTACAATGTTATAAACAAAAATTACGATGCACATATAAATCAAAATTACGATTATGACGTCATAATACACTTATTTTATGACTATTGTTGTCTATTAAGATTGAAATTAATGACTGAAATACTGTTCGGGATAGACAGACAGGCGAGAACACAGGTCAAATTCAGCTTTTTTATTACTCCACTTCAAAAATTAATTTATATTTAAAACTATTTTTTTTTTAAATTTATTGTACACATATAAATAGTTTCAGGCGTTACTTTGCGGAAATCCATATTAAAGGAAATTATTTAAAATTATTTTGCTTATAATTCCTGATACATTAAGTCGATGAAGGAAAATATACATATTTCAGTAAAAAAAATATGATAGAGATCTTTTCAGTAGTCAGTAAGCATGGGCGTAGCCAGCCATGGGCTCAGGGTGGGGCAGCAGTCTAAAATAATATGCAACTATCAAACTATACCCACTATAACTTGGGTAAAAGGTTAATTTTTTTTGTGTTGACTGCTTACTGTCGAGTGTGAGCTTTCTTACAGATATTATGTATAGTAGTTAGTACCTAGATAATTAAGTTTTTTAGGTTTGATTATGTACCTTACAGGTCAGAGCCACCTTGGCTACGCCCATGTCAGTAAGTACTTCTTTTGTTAGAATATCCCGCGGTTTATGTAGAACGGATGCTAACTGAACTGCATATACTGCAATAACACGCGAGTAAAATATAAAAATAATATTGTTTGCAAAGTTTGTTAGTATGGCAAAGAGCACAGAGACTGCAAAAAGCAAGGGTTGTAAAAAACAAAATACTTAATCGTGAAATAAAAAAATTAATCTAATACAAAGTATATGATGTTGTTTTCTCTATACTAATATAATAAAGAGGAAACATTTGATTGTTTATATGTATGTATTGAATAGGCTCCGATACTATTGGACCGATTTGAATAATTCTTTCACCATTAGAATCCTACATTATCCCTGATGAACATAGGCTATAGAATATTTTCAAAAACAGCTTGATGTACGAAGATAAAATTTAGCAGGGAGGTAGTTTTATAGTTAGTAGATAGCTAAGAACGGATTTTGCGATAGATGTGTGTGTATCATTAAACTTCATAGTACTTTATATCTTCATTATTACGCAGACGTAGTCGCGGGCAACTGCTAGTATTTATATTTTGATATTACTTTGCAGCTAAATATCGTAATATCAGAACAGTACAATTGCCACTATTCCCAATGGACCGCTGTCTCCCATACACAACTTTCGTACACTTAGAAACATCTGCCAACTGATATTTAGGGACGTGTTATATAATTTGGGAAGTTAATAAGTATTTGTTTTAAAATATATCGTGCTTATATAAAATTACTAGCTTTTACCCCCGGCTTCGCTCGCATCTCAGTCATTAAGTAAGTATCAGTAAGATCTAAAATAATAAAGTGGCATCTAACCACAAAAATGACACCTAAACTCAAAAATTCAAATAGTTATAAAAATAAATATATTCCAAACAGCTGAAACTATAGTCAGTTGGAAACTATATTAAAAAATAATATATTTTTTTAAAATAAAAATATCCTATGTTACTTCTAGTGCCTCCAAAAATATGTGTTCATAGTTTCATAATGATCGGTTAAGTAGTTATTGCGTGAAAACATAACAAACAAACTCACATTCACATTTATATTAGTAAGGGATTAAAACATTATTATATGATATTAGGAATTGTTACAACCCATTGGAGTGACTTATTAAAACTGACCAAAAGTTTCTGCTTGGAAAGACATACGTGTTTACGACAATCTGACAAAAGAAAATCATATAACATTAAAAAATGTAAGCAAACCCGAATGGAAAGCTAGTTAAGATCTATTTAAAGCACACAGTAGCATAGTAATCGTAATATTTCATATGAATATAACTGGTGAAATTTAACGACAAAACCAAGGTTGAATATAAAAATATATGTTTACTCTAACTGGATATTTTTCTTTTGTTTGTTGACTGAAATTGTTTATATAATTTGCATATAACATATGTTAGTTCAAGTCATTCGAAATTCACTCAATTTAATTTAATAATTTATTGTCTATCAGCTGACTTTCAAAATATATATACACTACTATATATAGAATGTCGCATAAAAATGTTACATTACTTTATTAGTGGGAAAATGTTAAATATTATATTTTATGTAGAAACATGAAGCAAATATAGATTCGTAAGATCCCGTGACTTCATAATCGCCGACACATGTACGTGACTTGTACAGTACAAAAAGTATGACATCAAGGCTACGTGATTCCCGCGACTGTCACCCAACCTGTGTGTTGTGCTCTTTGGGTGACAGGTAGTTACTCAATTGTGCATTTATAACAACACAAAGTAGTCAAAGAAGACAGAAAATAAACAACAATCAATATAAACCCAGTAATAAATCAAAATGAGGTAGACATTGTATTACGTAGAATTAATCTGCGCGTTACGTTTAAAACTGAATAAATTATCTGTGAAATTATCATTTTAGACATTTTAATGATTTACGCGCAGATATTTCATAAATTAAACATATTGAAGTTTCGAGCTTTCAAGGTTGATGAACGTTTTTGATCTCTCCATTTATTAATTGGGATGATGCTCTCGATGATTGATTGATATTACACAAAAAAGATTCGTAATTGTAACATAGACGAATTGGATAGCTGTGTAATTTATGAAACGTCCGATAAAAATAATCCCTACTAATATTATAAATGTGAATGTGAGTTTGTTTGTTACGTTTTCACACAACAACTACTTAACCGTTCATCATGAAACTTTGTACACATATTTTTGGAGGTACTAGAAGTAACATAGGATTTTTTTTATTAAAAAAAATTAATAAAAATTATTTTTTACTATAGTTTCCAATTGACTATAGTTTTAGCTGTTTGGAATCATGTTAATTCCTTTCGATTGAAATGATCTCTGATACTTATTTAATGACTTAAATGCGAGCTAAGCCTCAGATATAAGCTAATATACTATAAGTGAACGTAAAAAACGTAAATTAATTGAATAATGTACTATAAACACATTGTTTATGGCAAAAGCAAAGACCTTTCTCGTGTTCCTCGTATTTGTGGCAATAGATTATACTATCGCCGTCGGTTTAATTTGTAAAACGTAAAAATACGCTGAAAGGAAGTTATATAAGAAATAAACGAAATTGTATTTGGGAAAATTAAAAGGTAGCTCTTAAGAAAACGCTTTTAAATGGCTTTTGGAAGGATTGAAAAAATTAACGAGATTTCTGCTAAGGATTTAAAAATACCTAGACATCTACAATATAGAGCATACTTCACTGTTTCCTTACTAATATGCCGAACTGTAAGTCGGATCAAAGAGTAATTGCTGCATTTAATCGACTGCTGGACTACAGAACCCGAACGTTATAATGTCGTCTGGAAAAATAGTATAATTATTTTAAAGATTATTGTATCTGATTTTTGTATATAAAATGTAGGTACTTTTTTCACAGTTACAATTCGAACATATTATTTTTGAACCAAATGCCGTCAATTGTCTTATATATGGTTTTTGATTAAATTTTGTGTCGTGCATTTTGGATTCTATTTTGATTAATTCCCAAAGAGAAGTCAATGTTCCTTTAATTAAAAAAGAAAGGGGTCCTTCTAACAAGGGTCCATTATCATCTGTCACTTTTTTCATTACGCTCTTGTTCACAACTCCAACCGAATTTCTTCAATAATTTAAAGTAGGAAATCTGTATATATTTTTGTTTTATATACAGCTGTCTTAAATTATTCACGAACATGATTTTAATAATTTGATAAGCTTTTTGCGGCTTACTAATTATAATCCGATGCTACCACAGCCGTTGTAGGAACCACCTCGACCAGGATGTATTTTTTAAACGTCAGCTGATGAATAAACAAAAGAAACGAAATAATTTACTAATGTTTTCTAATTGACTTCTGAAAATTACTCAGTAGTATGCAAAATGAAGTATTACTGAATACAATTGTATATTATTTGAACTGTAGAGGGAGTTAGGTTATTGAAAAGCTAAAATAAACTGCAGACCTTTCGCAGAATTGAGTCTTTTGTGTTTTTGTATGGAAGTCGCGATGCAAAAGGAGAATATCAATTTTCTTAATGGAAAATGTGAGAACCGAAGAATGTTATGGTTTTGTTCAATTTGCAACTTTATATATTTCAAATTGGTACAATCACTGTCACGTTCTCTGCGCATAATATTGCAATAAAATTAATAAATATACGCTCAAAAGTAACTTATTATGAAAAGTAAACGTTTAAAATAAATTTTAATTAGCAATGCTTATTTTACACTCTACTTGAAGCTATAAATGACATCCAGTACCTACTTCATATTTTTGCTTCTATTGTTGAAGTGAACAAGCCGCTATTACAGTTGCTGCATATTATTAAGTACAATTGTATTTTTAACAAGTCCAAGTGTTCCAATAGGAACCCATGGATAATGGAAGGGAATAGAATAGTTGGGAACATACATTAGTTCTATTGAACATCTATACTAATATAATAAAGAGGAAACATTTGATTGTTTGTTTGTTTATATGTATTTGAAAAATTCTTTTACCATTATAATCCTACATTATCCTTGATGAACATAGATTTCAATAATGTAACTCAAATGTGAAAAAAAAAATCATTATATCGCGTACGCTGCGGAAATTATTGACAATAGAGCAAAGTGATGTACTACAGTTTTATAGAGAACATCAATATCTACAAAAAAGTGTGCGATACCATATGTCTAACTATTACAGTTATGTCACAATAACTGCTTTTTCATGTCAAAATTTAAACTTCATAGTACTTTATATCGTCATTACTACGCGAACGAAGACACTGATAAGAGCTAGTTACTTATAAATAAGTATTTTCTTACTTATGATTGGCATATTACTACCCCTTACAAATAAATTACGTATGAAAAATTTAAATTAAGCCGGAATAGCTATTACTCCAGCTTAACATCAGGCATCGACTTGCTGTTGCTAAAAACAAGAATTAGGCAGCTAATTAAGCTAAATGTATGCAAACATGGTCTTGGATTCCCAACAATGGCACCAAGCTAAACGATACAAAAACATTCCCAAACTTTTCAGTAATATTTTTAGCCAAGTCATGAACGTTGTTTATGATAGTTACTGAACTTTGTCCCTGGGAATACTATAAAATGGATAGTAAATTTTGTTTATTGCATTAAAATTTAAGTATCAGCGCTTATTCGTGAATTCGTCATGCTTCTAATTAAAATCGATGTGTACGTTAAACAACCAATTTTCAAAATTACATTATAAGTATTCATAAACGAATTAATATTGAAAACATGGTTGTGATCACAAACCAGGAAATTATGATATGAAATGAAATGAAAATCGTTTATTAGCATAGGCATTAAAGGCGTGCACTTGCTCATCGTGACTTCGGAAAGGCGTATGACGAGAAGAAGACCACAAGAAACAATCTTAGCCTGTACATAAAATAATAATAATAAAAAAACTGAATTTTAACTCAGACTATACCGTCGATATCAAGGTAAAAAGCACACAAGTAAAAATACATATTTTTTTTTCGAATAGTCATCTACCCGATTAAATGTAAGAAATATAAATTACATACAATACTCATATATGTTTTGCATATGTGTACTTATTCAATAATAGTAAAGCTCGTTTGTAAAGTATATGAATTCCTTGTAAGGAATTGTGCGAGCGACTTTCAGTTTCAGCGTTTCAGTGTGATTTTGACGTTGGCGCGGCTCGCAGGCGTCTCCCGTACTCGCCCACGTCCGCGGTCACTCCCCGGCAATACGTACAATATCAACAAAAACATTTACACTTGAAGTGGTTCAAATGTAAATTAAAAAGTGCATTTAAAATTAATTAAAAATATATAAGTGTATACACAATTACAATGTACTAGTTTATTATATTTTATTTTTATTTATTTGGAATCATATATCAACATATATCATGAAATATATATCGTAATATAATATACTACGAATTCTGTTTCTATATTTTTAAATGCGTTAACAAGTAAAATAATTTTAATAGTAAAACCCGTGAGTGAGTGATTTTTCAGACAATTATGAAAACTGTATTAGGAGAATATTCTGAACAGATTTTAGCAATAAACGTCAACGTTGAAGACAAATTGAATTCTCAGTGAAAAGTGTAGACGTGCGAGCTTTCCACTGAAACCCTGACAGACTCCATTTCAGTTGATGCAATTGCTTCACAGCTTTCACTTCACACAGGGCTTTTTAAACATTGATTTTGCACAAATTATTTCCTAACGAGCGTCACTTACCTAAACATATTACAATAAATTTCCTAAAAAGTCGGATTTAGCATAATTTATGTAGATGTCGGATAAGCGCTGTAATTTATCATCGTGTTATGAAATCTTTTAGGCGTCTTTTGATTCGGGATTACGTTCAAAACATATTTAACTACATAACGCTGATGATGAAATAACTGACGCGGAGTTTTAAAAAATACTAATATGATTACTTAAAACACAATTTCTTATAAGTGACCAATTAGATTTGTTGAATAAGGATGGCAGTGAAATAAAACTTTTTCTTAATATATTCTTTAATTTCACATCTTCAATACATATTACAAAGCACACGTCGACTCTTCTTGCACAGACCCCTTTCCACACACACTACCATAGACATCACTCACACCAAAGACAAAAACAATTGTGTTGCTATTTCAACAAGATTCTATTTCGCTTTTTCATCACAATGAAATAACATATATTTATTTTAAAGCAAAAACAGTTACAACAAATTGCGAATTGTGAACCGACAAGACACACTTTAAATCATCTCAGTAAAAGGATGAATCTATTTTTGAAATAAAAAATCACTTTAGTTCGCGAATATTGTGATTTAAGAATAAAACAATTATGGAAGAGCAAAAAACACGAAGCGACAAAAAGAGAGGGTCATTTTCAAATCTAATTCTGGTCTTAAAAGATACTGTTTTCCAGTAAAAAAGTATTATAGCAATTTGAGAAACGCGATTAGTGTATCGGATTTAATAAAAATAATTATTTGCCACTTACATCGTGCTTGCAAGTGTACAGTACAATTTCAAATAGAAGTGGCGCGTGGGAAATTACTTTATTAGATTACAAAAATCCATTTAAAATAAAGACGTATATTTTTGTCTACAAGAAAAAAATTAAGTTGTTTCAGCATATTATATTAGATGAAAACTTTACTTAGAACAATTGTTGTAAAAGTCTTCTTCTTTTATTAATTGTTTCAGATGTCTAATGAAGACATTTCTGTCAATGTCGAGAATTCGAGCAAAAACCCAATAAGAGATTACCAAATTTTATTTCACACGTAAAATTGTAAATCGCAAATAAAAGCCGTTGTAAAAGTCATATTATCTTTCTATTTTAAAGGAAATAACCGTCTACTGTTTCCTTTTAAAGATCTTTTCTAATATTTTTATTTATTTATTTATTTAAAAGTTAGTACATCAGTACCAGGCGGGCTTAATGCTAGGTAGCATTTTCTACTAGCCAACCTTTAAATGTTAATTAAGAAAAAAAAAGTGAAGGGAGGGATACATAAATAAGATTACTATAACATATATAAAAAAAAACATAACAACAGTTACATAATTTACATATAATTGGTTGTTTCAGGCGTTACTTTGCGGAAATCCATATTAAAGGAAATTATTTAAAATTATTTTGCTTATAATTCCCGCTACAACATTCAGTAATTTGTCTCGATGCGTTTCGCCACTTCACGTATCCGGATGATGCCACGTGAAGTGGCGAAACGCGTCGAGACAAGTTGTTGAATGTTGTAGCGGGAATTATAAGCAAAATAATTTTAAATAATTTCCTATAATTTACATAGATACATATACATAAACAGACACACAAAGTCATACATACGATACAAGTGTAATGTCAGGAATATCATGAGTTCTTGTATTATAATATAATGTATAGTAAATATTAGTTTTGTTTAAAGAAATTATTAACAAAACACTATCGTCTAAGTTCAGAATGAGTGCGACACTTCGCAAACTTTTCGTTGTATATATTTCACTGACATGCATTATTCATAAATCCCTCAACAAAACTACGGAAATAACCGGCCTTAATATGATAACTATATTTCCTAATAAATATTTTATCACTCTTCAATACATAATTGTAGCCACTCTATTTATACATACTGTACCACTTCAGGAGACACCGAGTCCCGTTGGCTTTAAAGCAGTGTTTCCCAACCTTTTTTGTGCCATGCCCCACCTTAGCGAAATTATACCTAATAATTACTTACCGCAATTATTTAAGAATTTGCTTTTTTCATTAAATTTGGCTCTGAAATCTAGCAGTGCATTTAAATGGGCCGTAAAGAAAGGGTTAAACTAGTGTCGAGTCCATTTTCGAATTGCCCCCCTTAACAAGCAAATTGCTCTCATGTGGGGCCCCACTTTGGGAAGCACTGCTTTAAAGCCTATAAAGTTTCTAATTGTTACCAATATAATGTATTTTATCTCTACCTACCCTATTTTATGCTTGATTAAAGTAATTGGAATTCATATTAAAATATATGCCTTCGTGTAATTGATAAATTAATGAAATGATTCGCGTTGAAAGATATAATTAGACCGCAAGAAATTGGCGAGAGTGCGTCCTCGGATGGGTTAAATATTTCAATTTAATTTCCTTCTGCTAAAGCTTACTCTGGTTATTGCTTTTAACAAATGAATAATTGTAAATATATATTGATTCTCAAATTATGTGATCGCGACTGCTTACTTCATAACCCCCAAAAATTACAATAATAGAAAGCATGTGTATGTAATGTATTTTTGTAATTTTATTAGAAGTGTAGTATCTATCCCTTTATCACCTTGGCCATGCCGTCCTATCCTATAATTAAAATTTCATAATAGTAGTCCTTTTTATAATATGTAGTTCTAATGTAATTTTGTATGTAGGTGAATAAATAAATAAAGCAGTAAAAAGATTTCACGTTTTGCCTTTTGAACTTGTGTTTCAAACGTATTCAATGTTAACTGTAAATAAACCCGCGTCTACACTACGGAAATAAGTCAATCGATCATATTAGACAGCTTCTGTGCAGTGCAAGCAGTGGGTAGCATACCGGTCTGTATACATGTACAATACATGTTTTCTAGTTTAGGGTATATGCATAAATACTCACCAATGTAAAACTTTTGCTTATTATTTAAAAGTTTAACGACTTCAAGGACTTCACGAGCTATATTTTAGCATTAGTGTCAGCGCTTGACGTTGAAATTAGATGGCTAATTTACTGAGAAACCTCCTTCGGTCATACTTTAAACGTTCTCGTCTTTATTTTTTTAATGAATTTCCTTTTCAGTTCATTAAATCTAATTTTAAATAACAGAAAATTGGCTAATTAAAATGATGTCTAATGATGAGACATCGCTTGTTTTTAGAATAAATACAAATAAACGTCATAACAAACTAATTAATAATCTGACATTACTGTCATACGTGTAAATAGAATTTCGTTTTACCACACGCTTGTTCTTCTTTTAGTATTATACAAACCTGCTTTTACCCGCGGCTTCGCTCACATTTTAGTCATTAAATAAGTATCAGAAATCATTTCAATAGAAATGAATCAATATGATTCCAAACAGCTGAAACTATAGTCCATTGGAAACGATAGTAAAAAATAATTTATTTTTACTTATTTTAATAAAAAGTATCCTATGTTACTTCTAGTACCTCCAAAAATATGTGTACAAAGTTTCATGATGATCGGTTGAGTAGTTGTTGCGTGAAAACGTAACAAACAAACTCACATTCACATTTATAACAGTAAGGGATTTATTTATTTCCATGCCACTCCATTGACATGTCACAAATAAATCGCGTATTCTATAAATCCATGCTTTACTAATAATCATAAATCATAAGTAAAAGCAGTGATACACTTTACATATCCACATAGTGTAAAAACGCCCTAAAATTTGATGCAGTCATACGTAATGTTTTGCAATTCCGTTTCGTTAATTACAGAATATATCTCGCGTATAATTTTATTAGCGTTTTAATAATATAATATAACATTTTATGTTGATTTCCTGCCGTTAAACTTCGACTTGTCGTCGCTTGTTATGTGGAAAATTGTTTGAGAAATTAATGTGCTTTTTAACCAGAATATAGACGTATTTTGGCTGCGGTGTGTAAATGAGATATCCTAGATTTAATCTTAGTAAATAGGTTATTATAGAAACACTGCTGACTGTTTGCGCAACAAATCTGAATATTTTCTCAGTGATAATATGAATCAGTGATATAATTTACGCAAAAAGTGCTAAATATATAAAAATGTGACAATTGTGCGAAGAAAAATGTCTTTCAAACCCACGAACGGCAGTCCCGAAGGATGGAACGAGACCGAAGCGTGGACACCGGTGGAGTTGGACGTGTTCAACAGCCCCGACCTGCTCATCATAATACTGTACGTCGTGGTGCTGACGGCTTCATTGTCTGCAAACACCTTGCTCATCTTCGTGGTGGTCAAATTTCAATATATGCGAAGGTAGGTCTTTCATTTATGAAACTAATATTGCTGTAACGCTTTAGTTGAGGATCCCAAAAATTACTAAATGTGTGGCGATTGTCAATACAAATTATGAAGATATTTTTGACATTTCTTCTGTCATCCTTCTTGTCTGTCTTCTATCGTTTTTCTATTTTGCATTGTGATGATTATATTTTAATCTGTAAAAATCCGCACTATTATTTCACATAAGTTTCTCTAAAAATGTAAAAATGTTAAATCTATTTTTTCTAAATTATGCCAATTTAAAAAAAAAGACAAGCTATAACGAGCTGTGACGACCGTCGTACTAATATAGAGCTAACTCTAACCTAACCTTTTGGTTATTCGTACAGTTTTGGGGTCCTCAACTAAAGCCAAGCCTTTTAATATAGTATTTTACTTGTTTTAGTGTCTAATTTTTTTTAAATATTAATTTGAACGTATCACATCACTATTGATAAATAACAAACAAACAAAATGCGGAACTAAATACTCAGAGCACAATAACCCGAGACTATATTGAACACCCTTCGTTAATTAAAGCGCGGTTTCTAATTTTAACAGATCAAAACCAATAATTTTATTGCAAGAAAATGTTGTTTCGTGAAATGAAACTGCGGTTTAAATTTGATGAGTGAAGCAATCTGTTATGGTCGACGAAGCAAAAGATACAGGTCTGATTGCTCCTATCCTAGCCAGTGTACTGTTAACGAATTGTACATTGTCTTGGATAAACGGAAAATTTCGGATCAATTTTGTTCGAATATCTTTAATATTCTTTTTTTATATAATCTACAAATTTTTTATATCCCTACTAATATTATAAATGTGAATGTGAGTTTGTTTGTTACGTTTTCATACAACAACTACTAAACCGATCATCATGAAACTTTGTACACATATTTTTGGAGGTACTAGAAGTAACATAGGATACTTTTTATTTTAAAAAAATTATATTTTTTACTATAGCTTCAAGTTTTTGAAACGTCATTGTAGGTATGTAGTAATTTTAAAAAAATTATAATCCCAGCCAAGCAAGGAAATATAGTTATCATATTGATTCACTTCTATTGAAATGATCTCTGATACTTATTTAATGACTTAAATGCGAGCGAAGCCGCGGGTAAAAGCTAGTTATAGAATATTTTAACAAGAAACCTTTTACGAACACACATTCGGAGAGAAATTAAAACTTTTTATTTAAATAATTCTACTCCAAAATGCACACCGCCGTTGTCCGTGATATTTTTAAAATTCACGATTATAATGCTCGCTGCGAACTTCATTAAGTATTTTAAATTAGCTAATTCGCATAAACAGAGGCAAAGACGAAAGGCAAATAACCAAACAACATACACGCATTATTTAACATGAAAAATATATATATAAAAAAAGGTTACAATCAATTCATAAATTTTGCAATAAATTGTAAGAACGAATCAATTTATGACGTATTTACTTAAAAACTTACTTGGAAATTTGTTTTATTTATTGCTTTACTAGCTTTTACCCGCGGCTTTGCTCGCATTTAAGTCATTAAATAAGTACCAGAGATCAATTCAATAGAAATGAATCAATATGATTCCAGACAGCTGAAACTATAGTCAGTTTGAAACGATAGTAAAAATTTGTTTTTTAAAATAAAAAATATCCTATGTTACTTCTAGTACCTCCAAAAATATGTGTACAAAGTTTCATGATTATCGGTTAAGTAGTTGTTGCGTGAAAACGTAACAAACAAACTCACATTCACATTTATAATATTAGTAGGGGAACATATTTATATTTAAGTCATAAAATACAGTTTTCCTAAATTACATTATCCGATATTAACACCGTTTCTCCTATAATAAACCGGTTCTATACAATCTGGAAGAAATTACTTTTAGTGATAAGATCGTCAATTTCTCTAGGCCGAAAATACTTATTTAAGAAGATCTGAGGTTTTGACGTTTAGTCTGTCAGTGTCATCTTTCTTGTTTCTTCTCGTCTTTTTATTGTCACAATGCATTGTGATGATTATATTTTACATCCATTTTAATCCGCACTATTATTTCACATAAGTTTCTCTAAATAAATATAAAAAAAAATTAAAGCAAAAACGGATTTATTAATATTATGTATTTTTTGTATTTTAGATAATGTAAATTTATGTAAAAAAGATGCCGGCATATTAAACATTAGATTCGAGCTAAATATAAAAGTGGCGAACCCACGCAATGCGAGCAGCAGCAGGTGTTGTGGAATGTCTTCATCTCTCTTCAGAACCCTACATTTCTCAACACTTAACATGAAACGTGAAAGATTCCTTTTATCGCCCTTAACTTCTATTAGTGACTGCCAACTGGTTTAAATGCGACTTCTGTTTATTCATTTACTAGCTTTTACCCGCAGCTTCACTCGCATTTAAGACATTAAATAAGTATCAGAGATCATTTCAATACAAATGAATCAATATGATAGTTATATTTTCTTGCTTGGCTGGGATTATCAATTTTTAAAAATTACTACATACAATAATGTTTCCTGACCTCAAAAATTCAAATAGTTTTATACTAAATATATAAAAATGACAGATGGAATGAAAATAAATAAAGAAAAATTCCAAACAGCTGAAATTATAGTCAATTGGAAACTATAGTAAAATAAAATAAAATAAAAAGTATCCTATGTTACTTCTAGTACCTCCAAAAATATGTGTATAAAGTTTCATGATGATCACTTAAAGTAGTTATTGCGTGAAAACGTAACAAACAAACTCACATTCACATTTATAATATTAGTAGGGATTGATATGCTGTATATCATGTTGGTCGTTATAAACGATCGAAACAAATGAAGAAAACTAACATTTCCAATGCAGTTGTATTTTCTACACTAAGAAAAACAAACTTGCATGAGTAGAGACAATTTCTTTTACAGCGACCACTTACTATTCCCGCAGAATAATAACCATCTTTATTGACTACTATTCTTTAAAGAATAACATGAAATCTTCTTTTTTTGTGCCTTCCAACACAATTAAGAGCTTGTTTACTTTTGTGGATTTTTAATAATACATATATTATTATTTTTTGAGGAAAGATAAAGTTTAAATTACTCAATTCAATTTTTATATACACTATACAGGCTATGATTGACGAGCTTCTAGTGGTATTCTTCTCGTCATACGCCTTTCCGAAGCCATTGTAGAGTCTAACGATGAGCAAGTGCACGCCTTTAGTGCCTATGCTAATAAACGATTTTCATTTCATTTTATTTCAACAATTCTGACTACTTATTTCGTTGGATAAAATCTAGAAAAGTAAACGGCGCCATTTGCATTGTATAAATTAATTATGTAGTCGGTTGGTGCATTTCAGTCGTGAGTGGAGTATTGGCTCTTGGTAATTGATTTATAGCTGTTTGCATTTCAACTAACGAACTTTGAAGTAGTACCTGAAACATTACGATGTGTAATTGGTTGTTTCAGGCGTTACTTTGCGGAAATCCATATTAAAAGAAATTAGTTAAAATTATTTTGCTTATAATTCCCGCGTGGCATCATCAGTGGGCTTATCACGAATTTAGTCTGGCTTTCGAACCGAGTTAGCTTCAAGCGATTTGTATGGAAATTTGAGCAGCGCCACCGCGTGCGGATTTGAAACTACAATATTTTAGATACTTTTTGTTAATTTTCGAACGTCTCGATCTTTCGTTCATTTGATAGATTGCTGGTGCTCGTTAGTCGTTAGTAAAAATTCATGATCCCGTTTTACTTGTGACAGCTCGACTCGAAAGCCAGACTAAATTCGTGACAAGCCCACAGGATACGTGAAGTGGCGAAACGCGTCGAGACAAGTTATTGCATGTTGGTGGAGGTTATTTTCCTTCATCGACCTAATGTAGCGGGAATTATAAGCAAAATAACTTTAAATAATTTCCTTATTACGATGTTTGTTACATTGACCTAATAAAGGGATTTTGTTACCTTCATATAAAAATGTGCAAATTAATAATTACGTTCCCAGTTTCTGTAAATAAAATTTGTGTCTCCGTTTGTTGAGATTTACATAAATTATTTTCGTTTTAAAAAATATTTCCTTTCCATTTTATTATTCTATGTAAATTTTGTGTTTGTTGGGAGGAAGCTCCGACAGCGTTGCTCAACTTATGGCGCGTTTCCATTGATCATTTGCGGGAATTAAACCGCAGCTTTCTGTTTAAAAGGAGGTCTATTCACTATTAGGTTTAAGAAGCTGATAAACCAATGTGTGCTTTATGACATGTGTTTTAGAAATCTCCCGCATGCGGTACTAACGACCAATGTAAAGGCGCCATTATTCGCATAAAATTCAAAGTACCTAACCTCAAAGTACACAACTATCTTTTTTCCTGTTTGTGTAAGAGAGAATAATTTGTGATGTTTTAAAGAATCCAATTAAAATTTATAATGAAGAGTAATTTTTTATTTTATTTGTTTAATTTTCAATTCTATATTTTTGATATAATATTGTATGTCTTTATAGCAAGAAAAATATGTTTTAATAAAGTAGTATTCGTCGAAAAAAGTTCTTGTGTTTATTCATATATGTACCTACATATATACTTTAGGTATATCCTGAGCAATTCAAGAAGTTATGACAGGCGTGCGTACATAAACATATTGTGTACTGTCTGTCTTGGAACGTCATGGAACCTCATAGAGTTGAGATGTAGAGATAGTCTACTTTAAAACTGCTTTTTCAATATTTTTGAAGTTAAAACTTCTTTAGGCGCGTTGAGCGTTTTGGTAGAGGGTAAAATCCTCGGTTCGCGTCACCGACATGCTAATGATAATAGTATATCTATAGCTATGGAGAGCCAGACTAGCGCACGCGCAGTAGCCTGTGTACACGTATACACTAATACATCGACTATTTCTGACTGTATTATGTGCGCGTTGGACGCTTTTTGGATAAGTATAATTTTGTGAGTTCACGTCACCAATACGTTATAGTAGCAGTACATCTGTAATTGTAAATGTGACGCGTTGTACATTAAGTATTAGAGTGTGGTTATCTACATAAGTAAAGTTAAATTGACCACGTGGGAAGTTCAACTTGTGTGTACTGAATTTTGTTTATTTAAGTGAATTTTTAATTTGACTATTATTGTAATAAACATATTAATATTTTTATACAGATAAATGAATAATGAAAACAACGAATATATTTTTTAAAAATTTCATATAATTTTTGCATATAGTTTCAATTACTCTTCCGTTCAATTAATAGTTTCAATTAATAGTTCCGTTTTCACTTCTATCGGCAGTCCCACGACTATTTATGTTTTTATATATATAAGAAAAATAGCATTATATTCTCCAAAAATTTTAAAGTGGACAACATGCATAATGAACCGGGAGTGAATGAGACCATTTCATTCATCATGTTCGTCGCTGAAACATTATTTTGCATTAAAAGGTTTTACGTAAGAGTGACACGTAAAGTTGAACAATGGTTTCACAAAGTCACGTTCGCTATTTATATACCCAGTTAGTAATTATGCAATGAATTTATATTGAATTGCGATCCACACCACTACCTTGATTGACAACAATATTACGTATTTTTGACATAGGGTAAACACAGATAAACTTTTGTAGAAAGCTTTTGTAACATAGATTTAAAATAATCAGATGTAACTATAATAGAATTTGCTTAAAGAAGGTGAGGTGTTAAGTCGCAATGAAACGTATTAAAAACGTTAGCAGTGAGTGCTTTCAAAAGTTTAAAAGTCCGCTTTTAATTAGAAGAAAAGCATTTACATGTAGGTAGTTGTACAAATATATATATATTAGTATGTAAGTGGACAAGTCAGTCAGTATACAGCAGCTAAATCAAATTGATAATAATTTATTTAATTTATATTTACATTTATATTTGTACTAGCTTTTACCCGCGGCTTCGCTCGCATTTAAGTCATTAAATAAGTATCAGAGATCATACTAACTATATAGTTAATTAGAAACTATTTTTAAAAATTTAAAGTATCTTATGTTACTTCTAGTACCTCCAAAAATATGTGTACAAAGTTTCATGATGATCGGTTAAGTAGTTGTTGCGTGAAAACGTAACAAACAAACTCACATTCACATTTATAATATTAGTAGGGATTGACGAGTAAAAGCGCTCTATTGGAGCCCAATTACTAAAAGTAAATAAATAATTTTAAAAAAATTAGTGTTCTTTATACCCGATACAATGATTAAAGTTGTTCTTTGTATCAAATGGACTGACATATTTATTTAACAATGTTATTAATCATCGTATTAAGTACATCGATTTAGGAAAATTACCACAGAATATAAAACGAAAACAGCTTCGTGACTCACTTTAATAATAATGTTCTCTACATAATTACGTTTATTTAACAATATATATATATAGATGTATATTAAATTGTAACTGGTAGTTTCAAACTCAGGCATTAAATTCGTTTTTACAATATAACTTTGTTTATGTGCAATAAACGTTTTTATTATTATTAATTTTCATTGTTATTTATCGTGAAACAAGTTATTTCTGGACTTCCTTTGTTTTCTCTAACATACTAACTACTTCCTTCTACTACTGTCCAGCTGCTGACGTCATATGACTGATGTGATGATGACTAACTACTGGAAACAAAAGAAAAGCGATTGTTATTGTGTTTATTTTATTTTAATATACATAGTACATTATTTCACCAATAGATGGAGCTACTATTGTTTAAGAACGTCAGAGAATAAGATATATTAGCATTAAATTAGCACAAAATCTATTATCTATACTAATATATAAAGAGAAAACATTTGATTGTTTGTTTGTATGTATTGAATAGGCTCCGAAACTACTGGACCGATTTGAAAAATTCTTTTACCATTAGAATCCTACATTATCCCTGATGAACATAGGCTATAGAAATATTTTCAAAAACCCGGATGAAAATTTTAACAATGTAACTCAAAATGTGAAAAAATTTACAAAATAAAAATCATTATATTGCGTACGCTGCAGAAATTATTGACAATAGAGCAAAGTGATGTACTACAGTTTTATAGAGGACATCAATATCTACAAAAAAAAGTGTGCGACACCATATGTCTAACTATTACAGTTATGTCACAATAACTACTTTTTCAACTTCATAGTAATTTGTATCTTCATTACTACGCGAACGAAGTCGCTGGCAACAGCTAGTAGTTTAAACTAGGGGGTGTATTTATAGAAAAATTCTGAAACAAAAAAAAAAATACTTGTAGGTACTTTTAAGAAATTATTTCTACCTTCAGTATTAACTAGACTTAATTCGTTTCCACTGCAGTAAACGCAACAATGTTTTACTCGTGTACTGTCAAAGTATCAGAGATCATAAAACTGGCTTAGTGCTATTCCGAGGTGAGCATTGTTTACTTTGAATTTGAAATCATTCTGTGATCTTAAAATGGTTTTATTACGCACACGCTCCCATGAAACAGACCAGATGATTCAGCGGTCGTTATGAGATGGTTGCGGCTTAGAGGCTTTTGTGAAAGCTTATTCTGAAACCGGACTTTTCTTTATTAATAACACGATTTAAAAAAAAAACACTTTCACTAGCTTAATATCTAAATTTATTATTTTTTAATTTGCTTAAATTGATATTAATTCATAGTAATATTTATTTTTATCCCTACTAATATTATAAATGTAAATGTGAGTTTGTTTGTTACGTTTTCACGCAACAACTACTTAACCGATCATCATGAAACTTTGTACATATAAATGAGTTAAGTAGATATTCAGTATTCATTGACCACTTTATAATATTAAACTTGTTGCCAAGTTCCCGATCCGAGCGAGCACAAAGATATTTAAAAAAAACTCGAAATTAATGAATAATCCAAAGAATTCTTAACTTGTTCAAGTTTACTAGAAGTTCTACTATTAATAATAACTTCATAACATTGTATTATATTTACACAATGCAGTGTTTTCTACAAGTTTGTATGAAAAATATATTTCACTATTTCGAAGCCTTAACTGAACTCCCCTGAGGCGTCTCCCAAATTTGTACACTTTGTGTCGCGACAGGATTAACCTATATATCCACAGCTATATATTAAATTGTATGAAAATATTTATACTAGCAAATTCATATCTAGACCCAGCCATTCTCAAAGTGTGTTCCGCGGAACCCTAGGGCTAAAATACTGCAAAAAATACCTACCAAAGGGAGATTATAACGTTACATCTAAATATTACATTGCAATATGATTATTCATAAATACATATAAATCAGTTTTTTATAATTATATTAAGGCTTTTTCCTTCGACAAAAAAGTTTGAGAACCACTGATCTAGACCAAACAAGTGATTTACATACCTTGGGCGAGTGATGAAGTTATGTATGTATCAATTTGATTACCCGTAATCGAAGTATTGAAAGTATTTGAGAAGTAATCAGTCTGAGAGGTCTGCCTACGTCAGTAAATATAGGGTTGCATAATATATTAGCTAAGTTTTATACCTTTGTGGTGGTATCTCAAATCTCACAATCTCCTGGGGCGTCTTTGCGTAGGCTTATCGTTAAATAAAATACACCGTTTTGTTAAGATGTTAAAATTGACATCATAAATTTGTGTCTGTGTTTTACGTTTTAATTTCCATTAAAACGAACATGATATATTTCGGCGCTATTTGAATTACGCGCGCATTTGAACGGACATTGTTTTGACTGGCTTAGTA
>JAPWLS010000063.1:0-138640 GCA_028551675.1 Tineola bisselliella | reverse complement strand
GGCGTTCCCTGGGAGCAGTGTTCCCGGGGAACAATGTTCCCATATTGTAATGTAGGTTTTCCCGGGGAACAATGTTCCCATATTAGTAATGTAGGTTTTCCCTGGGAGCAAAATTTGTAAACTAATTTTGATGTGACTAGATTAGGATCTAGGGAACGGCGTTCCCTGGGAGCAGTGTTCCCGGGGAACAATGTTCCCATAATGTTCCCATATTGTAATGTAGGTTTTAAAATTTGTAAAACTAATTTTGATGTGACTAGATTAGGATCTAGGGAACGGCGTTCCCTGGGAGCAGTGTTCCCGGGGAACAATGTTCCCATATTGTAATGTAGGTTTTAAAATTTGTAAAACTAATTTTGATGTGACTAGATTAGGATCTAGGGAACGGCGTTCCCTGGGAGCAGTGTTCCCGGGGAACAATGTTCCCATATGGTAATGTAGGTTTTAAAATTTGTAACTAATTTTGATGTGACTAGATTTGGATCTAGGGAGCGGCGTTCCCTGGGTGCAGGAACAATGTTCTCAGGGAACGGTGTCCCCACACTGTAGTTTTTAATAATTCAATAACTTGCAACTAGTTTTAAATCAGGGGAGCGGCATTCTCTGGGAACAGTAACGGGGTTCCCTTATTTTAGTTTTCAATGGTTTTTAATCTGTCACTAGATGTTATCTTGGGAACGGAATTCCCATATTTTTGCTTTCAATAATTTGCTACTAGACTTTATATATTTTATTGCCGTTAAGCGGCGTTCACAGAGAATGGTGTAACGTAATTTTTATCAAAAATTTTAGATTTTAAGTTTTTCAAATTAGTGTATAAATAGTTGAATGGAGGGGGAAAGTTCGTATCAAATCGCGACATCCCCTTTCATGATTTTATTATATTGTTCTTAGAAGACTTTTATATAAGTATATTACTATGGTCCATGAATAAACTCCTTCCAGGGGCGGGTTTAACCTCTTTAATGATGTTTCATATTTTAGTCAACAGAAATTGCCTTCCACACCCCTGTTGCAAAATCTACTAACTGCCTCTCCGTCAAATTTCTAGTTTGTAGCAAAAAAATTAGACAAACCTGCGAGATCCCTTACAACTCCTTAATCTGGCCCCGTTGCAAAATCCATTCTTTGCAGACGTCAACTAACTATAAACTACCTCCCTGTCAAATTTCATCTTTGTATGTCAAGCGGATTTCGAGCGAACTTTCGCTTTTATTTTCATTGAATTAGATATGAATTACAATGTGAACTTAAAATAAAATTAAATATATCTAAAAAAAATAATTGAAAAACTGACGGCACGTATGAACGCCAAAATTAGGCATAGACATCGAATTTTGTGACGAATTTTTCAAATCGGTCCAGTAGTTTCGGAGCCTATTCAATACATACAAACAAACAATCAAATATTTCCTCTTTATATAATAGTATAGATATAGATAGAAGTAGGTACGCATTCAACAGAATCACCCAGTTTATTTATTTACATGGAAATTAAACATCTTATTACTTTAACAATTATATATTTTATTAAATAATTTTTAATAATATTCTCCAAATATATTTCCCCTATGTTTCATCGACGTCCGTGTTGACAGTTGCAGATTCCAAGAGATCAATAAGGCGGTTGCATGTTGATGTTGGGCCCGGGCATGTTCGCGTTGGGCGCAGGCACGTTGCCAGGCGCAGGCATGCTGGCAGGCAGAGGCATGGTGCTAGGCGCGGGCAGACTGCCAGGGACCGCCATACCCGAAGGCAAATAGCCATACATCTGTAAGAATGCAATTAGAGCAGATAGATTCCATTGTACCAACATTTGTCTGCCACGATTCTCACCTGCGGGTGCATGGCCAGATGCGGCGGACCTGTCGCTGGGGGTCGGGAGACGTGGTGCGGCGGCTGCTGCGTCTTAGGCTCTCGCATCAACGAATGGTACAAATTAAGTGCATCCACCTGTCGAAAGAGCGTGCTTCAGTGTGAGTGCATTAGACTTAGGCCGCTTTCAGAAATTACGCCCGAGCATAGATTATCTGAATAGAGACCAAAACTTCAAACGTCACTCAATTATGCGACTAAAATGCAAGCCAGAGCCAATGCCTCTCTGTTAATATTAACTCTGATCACTCAATCCGCAAATATATCAAGAGCAGTGTGTCAATCAATGGATGAGATATGTCTGTCAGGCCAACAAAGTGAAGGCGACTGTTCTTGCTTAACATTGAGTATAGTGTAATCAATAGTGTAATGGCTGGCTACTGTATTAATAATCTGGATGGTGTTATGGATACCAAACAATGACTGACCAGGTCTGTGCTCAGCTGTGTGAGAGTGGCGTGTCTGCGGTCGGCCCTCTGCAGCGCCGCGTCCACCAGCGGCCCCTGAGCCAACACGCGACTCTCTTGCCGCCGCATGTCACGAGAATCCTTCGAGTCGTCTTCGGGATCCGCGTCGTGCAATGCAGCGAGCGCCTTGTCCAATGCTCCCTCGTCGATAACCGCATCCCCCTCCGAACCACCCTCATCTCCTTCGGGAACAGGCTGGTCGCGTTCGCGCTCCTCGATCACATCCGCACTTGCAGACACGAAGTTGGCTGGAAACAATCCGGAGCCACGTGCATTGTACCCTTTCCACCAGTTGGGATCACTCGAGTCCGTGACGAAGACGCTCTCGCCGGCAAGGAAAGTGAGCTCATTGTCCTCAGCAGCCTCGAAGTCATAGAGCGCGCGCACCTGTCGGGCAGCGGGCGTCGGCTCTGGCGTAGGCTCCGGTGGAGCGTCTTGTAGTGAGAGAGCTATAGCTCGGGCCAGTTCACGTTGCTCACGAGCGTCGGAGGCGGCGGGATCGCGGCGAGGTTGCTCAGGGGCGGGGTCAGGGCAGAGGCCCTCACGGCGCAGCTGCTGATAAAGTTTAGGCAACAGATCGAGCTGTGGGTCATCAGCCCAGTCACGGGCCCAACCACGAAGCAGATCCGCGAGACGACGTCGGAGAGCAGGCTCTGGTTGGGTGCGGACCACGCGAGCGAGGAGATCCACTGCTCGTCGAGATGCAAGTTCAAGTAATAGAGGACGGCCACAATTGTTAGCAGCCACATCCAACAAGGCGGCTGCTTGCAGAGCCACGTGTGGGTCGTGATGAGAGAGCCTCCGGAGCACGGCACGGAGGAGATCGCGGGCAGCAGCAGTTCCTCCAGCTTGTACACGGTCACAGAGGTCTAGGTAGACCGCCCATTGCTCTGATGTGTTGGTCTCACTGGTTGCCTTGTCTGAAATGTTGAAATGTAAAAGATTTATAGACAACTCCCTTTATCCCAACAAACGACACAATTTATTAGCATAACCTTAATGAACATATACTAAAGCATAAAAATGTGAAATAAATCTCTGGATTTACTACCTATCGCATCTGAATCTCTCTGATCCGAGCTGATTTGAATGCATTGGATTGGAAGTACTTTAGATAAGTAGAAAATTTTGTGATCAGAAATTACAATAAGAAATTCTGTTATCAATTAATTATTGTGTGATCAGCAGAGTGTATCGATGTAAATGTCATCAGCCAATCAAGCAGCGTTTATTGGTAACCTAACCACAATACCCACAATCGCCAATAACCATTTTATAATCGTAATATACATACATATAGTATACATTTGGCTAATTAATTGAGTTTGAAGCCGAGAAGTCCATTTGTAAATATTATTGAGCCATTATGAAAGATGATCACTCACCTGTCGCTTGTTTCAGTTATCTATGCGTCACTGTATTGCGATTACAGTACAACAAAGAGTAACACGATTCACAAATTCGCATTCCTAACCACATAATAATAAGAAAATATCATAATATAACCTACCGACGTCTTCGTCGAAGGCGCCCGCGTTGCCAAATATGCCCATCACGTCGTAATTATTTATCACATTGAAGTATTTCAATACTACCAGGAGCGATCGGACACTGATGAAGGAAAGAATAACAAAAGCAGACCACAGACAACAATGACTACTATTGACAAACAATCAAGTTCAGACAACAACAAACAGTGCCGTCGCCCGAGCTCTATCGACTTCAGCTTGGAAACTGACAAATAAGAAGTTTGCATCTCACTCGTACTCACTACGAACTTCATACAAGTTCTTATTTATCTCGCTCGCACAATGTTGCACAACGTTTGATTTGTATGAACGATATGTCATTTCTGTCAAACGTAATTTTGACAGTACGATTTAAGTTGCCAGTGGTGTAACTTTGTGCGGCGTCCGATAGTTAAGTCGCAGTGGACAGGTAAGGCCTTGTGGTATACCTTACACTAATTAAAACATATTTGACGCTCTATCACTAATTATAATCCGCGAGAATGAGTGCTCTTCACCAATAGCCACAGCCTTATTATAATTAAGAATATATTTACCAAAAATGCGATTCCTACCACACAAATCACAAACTTCAAATAATTATATTTATTTAGAATTTCAACCGCTCAAACAGAACTTAATCTTGACGGCATATTTTGCCCTTTTCAACTTACCATTATGGAAATATTCAGGTCTAGCGTGCTGCAGGGAGCCTCCTCATCACTGCTGGTGTGCGGGTAAATTCAATGTCGCATACATAATATAATGCAATGCTTCTCATGAATTATCAGAAATAGAATAACCTAACCTATCGTGAAGTGCGCAAGTAAGATACAAGAAGTCTGTTTAAACCTGCGCTTACAGGAGGCAACAAGAAGACACCTCATTTGTTACCAGAATATTCTAAACTGAACAATCTGTCAGCAATGCCATCAAAACTATGTCTGTGCAAATGTATGATGACATCGTATGGAGAGTAATGGATTCTGCCAAAAGCTGCTCCTGGCATTACACTTCACTGTGACTAAAAAATTAATGCATTATAATCAAATAATCAATTTCAACCATTTTAATATTTTTGTCATTCTGTTTACTTAGAAATTAAATATTGATATACTTATATAAGTTTGTTTTGTGTGCCAATCCAAGTCCTAAGTCGGTGTGAGCCTTTTTGTTTTAAAAAGACATACATATATCATATACATGTTGAGGATTAACAATTACAATATATTTAATTATTCAAAAATTAAGGAAAACAATAAAATGATCTTTTAACTTTTTAAGCTGGATGGTTGTATGCACTTATTTAGATCTGCCTGATCCTCAGTCGTTGGCTCCACAGGGTCCACAGTGTTGCTGCTGGGGTTCTTTTCTCTGGATTGTGAATATATAAGTAGCTATAAACGATGATCGCTGATTTCAGAAGCCAATATCACAGTATCACTCCTCACGAGACCTGCATTAACGCTTTTGGTCATAGACTAAAATCATTATATAATACAATATAATCAAAATGTTGAATCTTGACTCTATTGATCCCCATGACTCAAAGAGGCCCGAAGGTTCAAATAAATATTCAATGAAGCCATTAATTAAAGTGGTTTTTATTACGTTTAATTCGATATGTAAAAAAAGTTGCCTATAATTTAAGTACAATGCAATGCAATGCAATGCAATGGTAAGAAAAGAAATAGAATTGTATAATTAAGTTACAAAAGTAACAATTAATATGCACATATAACAAAAAAACAACCGCACGGAGTAATTTATTACTACGACGAAGTTATTGCGGCTTTTCGCTCACAAAATCGAACAGGTCGTACTCTACTGAATCGTTGTCGAGGAACGGGTCCGCGTCTGTCGCCTCGCTCAACTCCGTCAGGTCCGTGCAAGCAGACTTCTCTGGGAAGGGACACTGACTCTCGGTACATTGGCCGAGAGAATATTGCTCCGAGGGAAACTGTCCCGGCGGGGATGAGAACGAAAGCGACGGCGGCGGCCCGAGGCACGGCGTTAACAAGCGGGGGTGGTCTGCCAGAAAGGCCGCTATCTCGGATGATGGCGGACGAGCCTCTCGCGCCCGGCGCCAACAGGACCGCATCAACCCCTCACTGCAATCGAACACTTTGTGAGCTCAAATACAATACGTGTATCGGAATTCTCGGACACTCACAGCTGCGGCTTCAGGCCAGGCGGCAACGGCACTGTGCGCCCCTCCTTCACCTGTTCTAACACTTCAGAGTTGCTGAAACCCTGAAAGGGAAGCGCACCAAACGTCACTATCTCGTACAGCAACACGCCGAAAGACCACACGTCGGAAGCGGGAGAGAACACCCCCAGGCACACGCTCTCGGGCGCCATCCATCGGATTGGCAACATCCCTTTACGCCCGAAGCGATAATAGTCTCCGTCGCCGCAAGGACGAGCCATGCCGAAGTCAGCCAAGCGTAGAGTGCGGCCCGCCGACAGCAGACAGTTGCGCGCTGCCACGTCCCGGTGCACCAATCTCTGACGTCGCAAGTATGCCAACGCGCGTGCGGCCTGTAATGCCCAGCGCCCGAGTCGACGGACGCTCACGCCAGCGCCGTGTCCTCGCCGCGCCAACAGAAAGCCTCGCAGGTCTCCCAGAGCAGCTAGCGCGAGCACCAGGCACGCTGGCTCGGAAGCCGTCACGACACCCAACAGACGCACCACATTCTCGTGACGCAGCCGTTTCATGCTCTCCGCTTCCGACAGAAATTCCAACTTTTGATCGACGGTCGCTCCGGCTCGCAGTGTCTTGACAGCGACCGCCGTCCACACTCCGTCCAGCAGCGCATGTCCGCCGTACACGGCCCCGAACGCTCCCGTACCGAGCCGCCGGTTAATAACCACTCTCTCGCGCGGGAGCTCCCAACTGTCAGGAGCCGCGGGATCTCCTCTTCCGGCCGCAGCCGCCTCCTGCAGTCGTCGCGCACACAGACGCTCGGCGCGGCGCTTGGCTCGTACGTACATCGCGGCCAGCATCACCGCTAGTAACAATAGCAGACCCGCTCCCGCCGCCGCCCCGCGCCCGCACTCTCCCCGCAGCCACTCGCAGGTGGTCCCGTCCGTCGGCACGTCTCCGTGCGGCCACACCAATCTTTCTGGCGACAGTTCCAGACCCTCATTATCGCTCCATGTTCCCACCGATTTGTAACTGCCGTTCCGCCATTGATAGACGTCTACGTCGACACGCCGCACGAGATCTTCGCGGAACAAAAACGAACCGGTGACTCCGGAAACGTTCACTCGTAACACGCACTTTGTGAGAGACACGAGCGCCGCTTTGGAGCGCAGTTCGTCGACGGACTTTTGTCGCAAGACACAAGCGAGTGCTCGAAACGTTACAGTCAATGAGTCATAGAGCAGAGCGGCCGCCACCGAGGGGAGTGCTGCACATGGAGGGACGCACATCCTAGAATGCCGCGTCGTCCACATCACGTCCAACGCTGTCGACAAACAAGTATAAGTCTGCTATTTTAAATAACATGACGATGAAGAGATGATTAACAACGCACCGTCGGTCAGCGGTTGCAGTTCGGGTTTCTTCCAACTCGGCGCCACCATCAGATCGCCCTCCTCCGCGACCACCTCCGCCATCCCCGCTGAGAGCCATACTGCTTCCCAGCCGATCTCCCGCGCTGCTCGCCTCGCTGCATACGCCAATGCGGCAGTCTCCGCGCACAGCACCACCAGGCGTGCGTCCGCCCGCGCGCTCTCCGTGGCCCACTGCCGCACCGTGTCGTAGTCCGGCGTCGAGTAAAGCGCTGATAAATGCACGGCATGCACAACTCGGGCCCGCATCGTCCGAGCGGCGCCGGCAGCTTCGCCCTCCGTCAAAACTGTGACCCGGGTCCAATCCAGGACGGCCATGGTGGCCCAAAGCGCCGAACCGAGAGCTGCCCGTTCTCCGCCCGCACGCAGCACAGTCGCCTCGGGGAGCGTATCCGCAGCCATTCCGGCCACAACCACGGCTAGCCCGTATGGGGCAGCTCTGGCCGCGGCCGCACTCGCCCCGCAGTCCGGCACCACAACCGCGGCAGCGTCGCTAGCTATTGCGTCGGACACGATTTTCTCCAGGCCGTAAGGACTGCAGCCGACGTTGCGTGTCTCCACCTGGAACCAGCCTTATCGTCAAAAGCCGCAAGTGGGCGATGACGTCGAAAGCTATACGCACCTTGAACATCAATCCGGCGACGTCTGCGGCATCTCTCTCTGCAAGACGGGCGGCGGCAGACATGTCGGCGTCGGCAGACCGCGGGAGAGCGGTGACGACTCTCACTTGATGGCCGATGGGTGCGATCCACGAACGAAATGTCGCATCATGTCGTTCCAACCAGATCTCAACTGCTCGTTCGTCTCCTGTTTCCAAATGATATAATGAGTATATTATATTCGTATGACATAGAACGAACTCCGTCCAAGGTCATAAATGTGAAAAGAATGATATGGTCGAAATATTTTTTTAAAGTTACTTTAATTTTAAATGTTTACCTTTTAAACGTACCTACCTTCTGTCACGGAGAGCTGTTTCAACTCATGATATTGTGGTGCCGTGAGTCTGAACCTGGTCATGATGGCGGATGCACGTCGGTCAACTATTGGTAAGGGTGTCGTGGATAGTTTGGTCAGACGCCTCGACTCGAAGGGGCAGAAGTGATCGACTGTGCGGCAAGGGGGTGCGACCAGTGCCACGCGGCCCACCCTCGTGGGTGACACTGGGCTCGTGCACACCACACTAGCGCCGAGTTGCCACGTCGCCTGTATAACGTGTTACACACGATCATCCAATATCTTGTTTTCGTTCGCGTGGACGAGTGTCTACTTACGCTCAGATCGCGAACTACCACGACGAGTGCGCGCCATTTCTCCCGCAGCACCAGCTCGGCGATCAGTCTGGCCTCTGGCACTTCCTCCGCCAATATGGTTGCACATTTCTCTTTCTCCTCGCACCATTCCGGCCTGAAGATGCCGTCTTTCACCAGCCTATGTTCCCATATATATCTAAAATTATTATATTATAGCATCCTTCCTTTTTATTCGCAAACAAGTGCAAATAAGATATGAGCAGCTCTCTTATGTTACTAACTTTCCGTTTTTTGCGATTAAATGCGGTCTTAGCAGATGCGTAGGTAAATGGTAACGCGCTGCGAACTCCTCATCGGCAAGGTCTTCGAGTGTAGCATTGGGCGAAGCCGATGGCGAAGTGGTGGACGGCACGGAACAATGTCTGCGAGTGGCAGGCGCCACGTTGCCGAGGTAATACATGCCGTCCGTTGAAAGGTCTGTATCCGGCAAAACGGGTTGTCCCACCAGCAGATTCACGCGGAACTGCTTCAGATCGGTGGTGAGGGCGGGCTCCAGACGCCGCCGCAAACAGTCGGGATGATCTTCCGGCAATTTTCCGCAATTGAGATCACGGTACTCCGCACGAACGCCCGTTTTGCGTAATACGGCTGTCGCGAGCTGGCCCAGGACGCCGCCGGATACATCCAGAGTCTGCGCACGCGCCGAGACCACCAGCACCAATAACAACCACCTCATAGTTACAATGTCACGAACCTAAAGATTGTTTTTTATTTACAACAATGACACGACGAGGTGACTCATTGTAATACTGATGATTGTAACTGCAAGGAAATTCTTTTCATAGAAATTGATGTTGAAATGAATATACAATATTATTAATTAATGTATACTTTTAATCCCGTGCGATGTGTAATGTGATAGCGAGTACTGAGTGCGACACGTTAACGTTTTCTCCCATTAACTGACGTAGTAATTGTCGCGAAGGGTATCAGCGTGCAGGCGGTGAAAGGACGACATCCGCTCTCTCGCTCCGGCACCATGTTGTTTACTTGATATTTATAAATATGTTGACGTAACCGGAGCACACATGCATTTAGGAAGTGCTGTATGTGCGATGCGATTCGATAACACCGACTGACGTTATTTTAATAAAACACGTTTTATCAGCAAAGCAGCGAGATGCGCACAGACACTGCGCACACGGGTTGTACCTCGACTGACAATGCGGAGCATTTGTGTATTCAGATGCACGACGTCGCTGTGCGGCCTCACTAATGACCATAACAATGGCAGCTGTCACGTGGCATTATTAAGTAAAACGACATTCATATTGGAGATTTGCTTTAATGTTTAGAAACGCGACGCGACGCCGTGTCCTCTCGAGTCCGCGTGCGCCTGGAGCCTGTCGCCGCTCTGAGACACTACGTTGACGGCCCACTCGCTCGCGGACACCAGTGACACTTCCTGCGATAGAAAGCTTCGAGCAGCAGCCGGCGCGGACTCTGCGGGAAAGCGCATTATTTGCGCCTGTGTTCCTTGCGTAACACACGCGCGCTCGTTCTCGGCTCACCTTCCAGCAGAACGCGGTCACAGCACGCCAGCAGTCGATAGCTCTCGACGGCGACCCGCAGCGAAGAGCGTCGCAGCCGTGACGACACCTGCAGTAACGCCAGCCAATCACCAGCAGCCAACACGAACCTCCGGCCTGTGGACGAAATTCAATGTTATATTGACCTTTTACTCGGTACTTATATATCACATGACATGCTCACCGCAGACGTCGTCTTCGACCAATATGGCCGGCGTGAGCGCCCTCTGACGTGATGCTCCCGCACTGCCTCTGTAACACCCGCATATCACACCATTCGCGGCACTCGCACGCGATCCGTTCCTATATCTCTTTATACCCACATAACGAGTGACAAATAAACATCTTCGTGATCCACGACAGCGATGCCGGTGCCCGTCCCAGTCTCGTCTGGCTGTTGTGACTGCAGTACGCTCGCCACGCTGCACATTAGTAATGGTATCATTCGGCGGAACATTGGAAGTGCACTTCTGCAGGATGATTACCGCGCAATGAAGCGGTCGTCGTTATCAGCGGGCAACCCGGCGAGCGCTCGCGTCGTTCGGTCGCCCGGCGCGTAGAGCCTCCAGCCTCCGTCTATCGTAGCGCCTTCGATTCCCTCGAATCTAACGTACTTGTCACTGTGCCAAATCTGTGACCACTCTAGGAATATTTAAAAAAATATATTACATAAATAAAAAATATACTAAATTGCACGTTTTGGCATGATCTGGTTCATGGAAGGTTCTCCTACTTCTACAACTGCTTTGGCTGGCATCATGCATTAGTGCTAATATAATAATGGTGCGACGACAGCAAATTAAAAAGAAAGTCACCTGTTGGGTCTAATGCAGCGCCATCTGTTGCTATCAGAGTGAACTGACAACACGCGTATAACCAAAAGACCTAATAAAATGTTGTAAAGTTTGAAAAGATGGCGCTCTCTGATTGTAATTATAATCTAATGTGAAATGATTAACATTTTCGTTGTTCTACATTATGAAAATAAACTATGTAGGAATATATTGAAGTAGAATAGAATACCGTGCGATGGTTACCTTGGCTGGTGTTTGTTTGCAATGTAGTGAGGTACTCGTGCAAGCCATTCGACAACTCTCCTGTCAGTGACTCCGTTTTAGATCTGTCGGTTGTACAGTTCGTGAACAGGTTATTTGCGAACACCATCATTGAATACCTCCGTAGTCGTTGATATTACATAGTCTGTTGCAATAACTTGGCCCACGGCAGGCGACCGTAGCGCGCGTGCACGTGTGCCAGTGCGGCGACCAACCGTGGTGGTCGTCGACCAGCCCCAGGGTCCGCATCCCATTTGGCCAGCGTCGGGTGCTCGTGGCGAGCCTTCCTGTACGCCCACACGAGCAGCGCGCCATTCCTGCATCAGATCGACGTCGTTGAGAGAGACGCAGAGATCATGCGCCGGCAATGCTGGGTGTACCAACGAGTCTATGCCAGTGGTCTCGGGCCGCGTGAGTGCCAGGCATAGAGCGGCCCCCACCGCCCCGTCGACTGCGCCCCCTCCCACCCGCAGCGCGTGCGCACCCACCGCCGAGCAGAAGTCTCCCGTCGTGGAGACCGCGCCGTGTGGCACTACCTGAACGAGACGCACATGCATATCGGAGCACTCGCGGGCTCTCATTCGGACTCACCTGATAGTGCCCAGAGTAGAGCTGTGTGAGCAACGCTACCGTGACAGCGAGCGTTAGTGCCGTGAAGCAGCCAGCGATGTACCTGGACGCAGACGTCTCCGAGTGCGTCGCTCCGGCCTTTAGCGGCGCGTCTTCTCTCAACTCGACGGCGCCTAATTGTCGTGAATTAGTAAACCCACGTCCATATTTAGTATTATTTATCGTTTATTACGCACCTTGGTTTGTACTGCATTCCTCGGTAGCCATGATGAAGACGAAACGCTGTCACTTATTGTAAACCGACTCAATACTGAGTGAGTTGACCGCGCGGTCGTTGATACCTCAAGACTATGGTGGGAGGTGCGCGTGCGCGTGTGACGTCATCGCATTACTGCTCATCGTCTCGAGGATGCAATGTCGTCGAATGTTTGTTGTTCTTTTATAATTATCAAACCTAAACATAAATATTTAGTAAAAAGAAAAATAATAAAATATATAAATATTCTCTTGAAATGCAAGAAGTAGAGCTATTACAGAATAAATTTATTTTCTAATTTTCATTATTGTCATGAAGAGAATAGCGGAAAGTGAAAGCAATGGATATCTCAAATATGTTTACGAATGCTGTTATTAATAATGGGAGCAACAAAACTATAATAAATACTATGTGGAAAGACAACAGAGTGTTTGTATTATACTATATATTGAAACAACACCACAAGGTCATTCACTGCCTTACTAATGTATCCAACCCACGACTTTATGCCGTAATTAAGTTAGCATAAGAATGGAAACCTTACGCGTGCGGTATATATGAAGGCAGAGAGTGCGCTCGCCCTCACAGCACTGGCCACAATGGTGTACAACTTCAAGGTGTTCAAGAAGTGCGCGCCCAACGGGAAGCTCACGCTGTACCTGCCGAAGCGCGATTATGTGGACCACATCTCGTGTGTCGAGCCCATAGGTATGAAGCACGCGGCCGCACGTGGCTGCGCGGGTATTGATGATGCGCGTGTGTGCAGAGGGCGTGGTCTCCGTGGACGAGGAGTATGTGCGCGGACGACGTGTCTTCGCCCAGGCCGTGTGCGCCTTCCGATACGGCCGCGAGTCTGACGAAGTCATGGGACTCAACTTCTATAAGGAGCTGTTCCTTGCCTCCGAGCAGGTCTATCCGCCACCCGAGAAGAGGACGCATGATCTCACTAGAACTCAGGTATACCACGCGTATTCCTCCCTCGATCGCGCAGCAATTAGACATCGACGGTTCCAGGAGCGGTTGCTGAAGAAGCTAGGCGGCTCGGCCTGCCCCTTCCGGCTGGCGATACCTGCTGGCGCTCCGGGGTCGGTTACTCTGCAGCCGGCGCTCGAGGACGAGGGCGAGCCCTGCGGCGTCCATTACTATGTTAAACTGTTCGTGGGCGACAGCGAGATAGATCGGAGTCATAGAAGGTGTCGGTCACACTGCGGCCTCGTTCGTGCAATCAATATTTCGGAGTATTATACGGCCTTAAATGCACATTTTCAGAAGCACAGTGGCGCTCGGCATTCGCAAGGTGCAGTACGCGCCCTCACGTCCCGGGCCGCAGCCCTGCACCGTCGTTAGGAAGGACTTCGTGCTCAGTCCGGGAGAGCTCGAACTGGAGCTGACTCTGGACAAGCAGGTATAACCAGGCGTCAGTGAGCGTGAGGTATTGTAACAGCGGCGTAATGCGTGTTGCCTGCAGTTGTACATGCACGGAGAATCGATAGCCGTCAACGTCTGCATACGCAATCACAGTAACAAGGTCGTCAAGAAGATGAAAGCGTCCGCGCAGCAAGCGGTCGACGTGGTGCTGTTCCAGAGCGGCCAGTACAGGAACGCGGTTGCCAGTTGTGAGACCACGTGAGTGCGTGGGTGAACGAATGGGTGTACGGGATGTGTGTATGTGTGTTGTGTGCTCGTTGCAGCGATGGGTGTCCGTTGCAGCCGGGCTCGTGCCTGCAGAAGGTGCTGCACTTAACGCCGTCTCTGCGCGCCAACAGAGACAAGCGCGGAGTGGCTCTGGACGGACAACTGAAACGGCAGGAGACGACGCTCGCTTCCACGACACTGTCAGTAGTATAGTCTATACACACGTCTAAACAATACGCACTCGTGCGTATTGTTGTGTGTGCTAGTACTAGTGCGTGTGTGCGTATGTGCGTGTGCGCAGGTTGTTGGACCCGGAGCAGAGGGACGCGTTCGGAATCATAGTGTCGTACAGCGTGAAAGTGAAGCTGTATTTGGGTGCCCTGAGCGGAGAGCTGGTGGCGGAGTTGCCTTTCCTGCTCATGCATCCCAAGGTGAGGCATTTGTGCGCGCGTGTGGCTTCCCGGTGACCAATGTACATGCGGGCGTATGCTTCGGCAGGAGGGACGCGGCAAGGCGCCGACAGAGAGCGAGGCCGAGCAGGAGTCCTTCAGGCAGGACACCGTGCACCACCAGGAGAGCATCGACGTCTACTGAATTAATATTAAATAATACAAAATACGTCGGAAGTAATTCGAATTGTTCAAAATAAAACAGAAGATCAGTTAAAAACAACCTTTATTTTCCACCAAAATAAACATTACCGTCGAATTCTGAGTTGCTGCATCTCTTTCGCGCACATGCAAGCGCTTCGTGTGCTCGAGGGAGATATGTATAGAAAGATATGTCATTGCCAGTACAATAACTCACAATAATACACTGGAACATCATGTCACTCATGCCAATGTTACATAATGTGAACTCAAATAATTTATAATAATAATAATTATAAAAGTAGAATCAATTCGCCACTCACTCATTCACTCACTCACTCGTTCACTCATTCACTCATTCACTTACACGTACGTATAAAACTAATATTTACAACATAATATTATAATTAAGTAGTCTTCGAACAATATTAATTACATTATTAGTTTTTGTCACAATCATTGAGATATTAACTAATTTCGAACACGTCTGTCTCTACACGCACGACTCTGGTATTCGCTGGTCCAGCAGCTTCTCTTTGATGTCATCCACGTTTAACGTCTCGGACACCACACCCGACACCACCGGCTGTTGCGGCCGCCCCTCGCTGCCACCGCCTTCAGAGCCTGCGCCGCCTCCGACGGCCCCATTGCCGCTGCCCGGCCACGACCACGTGGCGCCGTTGCAGCCCTGCGCAGAGAAGGGCCCATTGTGACATCGGCCCACAAGCGTGGCCACGCGCGTACTCACCTCATTCTGCGTGGAAGTGAACGGACGCCTCGGAGTCATCCCCTGCACACTCTCACCTGAAATCGTTTCACATTCATTTGTTAATTGCTTATAGCACTATAATGTAAGAGTGTATTGTACGGGTCACTCTAAGTGAGCTGCTATTGTATAGTACGAGATGTACTCTCTGCTGCTTGCGGTTCTTCCAATGGCATTGATGACATCACCGACCGGGCTACTCACAGTAATGATTCGGTATTAAGTCGGGTTCGGCGTCGTCGTGTTCGGGCGGCGGTTTGTCAGCCGCAGCCTTGCGTGTCGGGTGTTTGCGCCTGCGCATCGCGAGTGCACACACCCCCGCCAAGAGGGCCGCTGCAGCACCACCCGCCGCCCCCGCGAATCCCACCACACCCGCCACCCCGCGCAGAGACGACTCCGACGCTGTTCATGATTATTGTTAATAAGAAATCAATAAAAATGAGAATGTCACGCCTTCCGTCAGATGTAATCAGATGACAAAAACGTAATGAAGCCCCCTCTTCCGGCACCTCTCACCTTTATTAGGATGGAGGAATGATTGTGCGCTCGTGACGAGAATATATAACTCGTCAGATGAAATTAAAAAAGAAAAAAACATTAAAATTCACGACAAGTATCATAGTAATTGTGTGTGCGTGTGTGTGTGTGTGTGAAGGCATATAAAGAGCACCTGCCGGATCTATCCCCTGATTAATTATTCAAGTAACAAATAGGTACCCGCATTAGCGGTAGTGCTGTATTAATGGCTCACATGTTCGCATTCACGAACATGAAACGTATAGAGATGACTTCTGCTCGTTTTACAAGATTTGATGGTCGAAATGTACCTTGTCGTTAGTTACGCATTTTATTACTCATAGAAATTAACATATTCAAATGTTGCAAAAAAAGCAGCTGCAGCCGTGCGCTCAGCAGGTCACCGACCGGAATAAATCGTCCGCTCAAAACGGCTGAAATATGATCGCGACTTAATCCGGCTTTTGTGCGCCGACCATTAGAAATATGGCCGGAAAATGTTTACTTTTGACAATTTTATTATTTCTCGTTATTGAAAATATTTACGAGTTAAAACCACATTCACTTCTGCTGGAATTATGAACTGTTTCCAATCAGTTCATCTCAATTGCGTATTAGGCGACCGTATTACCTGTTCTCTTCTCCGGGTCTCTGAAGAGCACGTCATCGAGTCGCGCGGGCTGAGACCGCCCTTTGGCGTTCACGGCGACCGCCACCAATCGGAAGCGGACGTCCCATTCTAAACCGCGGACACTCCAGGCAGGCAGATCCGACGACAGGTTCATTCTAGAAGTACGAGTACGAATAATCAACGAGAGCACGGAGCAGATATTGTTTTTAATATAACAGAGGTAATCTGGCCTCTCTGCCCCGCGCGCCCCTCGCCCTCTGTTGCCGCACAGATCGACCGACGGACAGAGGCGGCGTTTCACTCTCACTTGAGCAAAGCTTTACAAACAGAGTTGACTGGCCGCTCTGGCGACGCGTGTGTCTGTGGCGCTCACGCATCGCCGCTCACTGAGCCTTTACCTTCGCAAAGGAATAACGAGACAATATTTCATTCAAAAAGAAAAAAAAATGAAAGAAAATAACAGACTAGAAAATGTTCATTTCCGTTGTGTTCGTATGGTTTAAAATGACCCTTGAGATGATCAGTTTCTTCGTTTAGCATATGACATGTAGTGGTAGTGGCACTCACCTCGGAGTGCGTTCTCCGTTCGTGTACACTTCCAGCAGAAACCATTGCGGCAAACCGCCGTCGAATGCGGCCACGCAACTTACTTCCACGGACTCCGCAGTCTGGTTCCAGAGCGAGCAGTTCTTGGGAGACTGCGGTTTGCCTGCGGACGTACACAACACTGCATACACGCCAAACACGCGCTCTGTGCGAGTGTGGTACTTACCGGCAGCCACCATCTGGAACACGCACGGCGCCAGTTGAGCACCCACCTCATTGGACGCGGAGCACGAGAGCGTACCGTAGTCGAGGTCGGCCACTGGAGTATACCTGAGAAGTCGAGGTCGTGAGCTTCGGCGTCCACATCGAGGGTTATAGGGCTTCTGGCACTCACTTGAGACTGGAGGCGCTGCCATTGGAGGTGTATCTGTGAGCGGCCACGTCGATGGTTTCGCCAGAGTTGTTGAATTTCCATTTGAAAACGGCGGCGGGAGGGTCCGCGTCCACTTCGCACACGATGACCACGGACTCGCCACGAGCCGCGCCCACCACGGAGACGCCACCGACGCGACAACGAGGGGCGTCTGAGGGCGAGCGAGTATCCAGCATTCAGAGGGTGAGTCAGTGTCTGTCGTAACTCAAGTTGTAAAATGGGTCGTCCGTGTGCCAATTGCCGAAACAGATTGGCATCCATTCGGGAGCTCTCGCACAGATGGTCTAGTTAAGGGGAACACCTGCGCCTTCTTATTTATTTCCTTTATTTAGATTGCCGATCTATTCCGGACGTTTAATCACCGGCTGCTGATCATTTGCCGCGAGTGTTGTGGGATCCTATTGCTGCAACTTACTTCAAGCGGACATTTGAGCAAATAATGTGTGTTGATGACATTGTTCTCTGTTATTGTTTTATGACGTTTATTATTATTATTTTACAACTACATATTTTCCACTTGAAAAGTTACATTTTCATAATATTTGTTAGATAAATAGATTTGTATAGTACTATTAAGGTGGTGTGTGCAATTAGTCACAAGCTGCGGCGATCGTGCCAGGGCTGCGGGGTGGAGCGGAGTACAGAGAGCACGCCCCACACTCCGTCCCGATGGATTAAAAACTTTCACCTTTGCATGAGAATGAATTGCAAGCTCGTGCACTTGCGTACATGCAAATGGCTGCAATACTCACACTTGACTCGGAAATGCAGTTCGTTGGAGACGGTCTCGCCCTCCGCGTTGAGAGCGGAACACGCATACCGCCCGCTGCTGTGACGGCTCACCTTCTGCAGCACCAGACTCTGGTTGCTGTGGAAGACGCGGGCCGATGCGTTGTGGACGAGAGAGCGGTCCTATGGGAAACATTTTATGTTTATGAGCAAACTTTAGACTATAATGGAAGCCATATTATAATAGTATTCATTCACTGTACAGTGTTATGGGTCGCAAGTTGGCAATAACAAAGGTGTGCCGGCGCATATCGCAGTGCATCGAGGGAATATGCATACTCACGTCATGGAGCCAGGAGAGCTTCCTCGCCGGCGGGTTTGCTCGCACGTGGCATTCGAAGTACACGTCGTCACCCTCCTTGATGTCAGTGGCCGCCAGGGACGAGCCCAGTCTCAGGCGCACTACGGGCGGATCTGCACACATATCACATGCGTCACTCGCTGCAGCACGTGCGGGCTGTCTTCGTTGGTATACTCACAAACGACGTTGATGGTCCACGATGTTTCCATGAACAGTGACGTGACGTTCGGGTTTTCGGCTCTGCACGTTATCGGTTTTCCGTCGTCGTCTAAGGTCGGCACGAAGCTCATCACACTCACAGTGAGATTGTCCTTCAGCTCCTCCTGGGTCAGTAAGAGGAGCAATGCTTCTTTGACTCTTTGTAACCGTACCAGACTGGGCACTCACATGAACCGAGAATTAAACCAGTACCGATGCACCTTTGTGATATACACTGTGGTCGTTGTAGGATTACGACTGTTGCACGCAGATATTCCTCTCCACTCGCAGTCGCAATCCTAACCCTTACGAATGGCCTTTGTTCATTTTTGGGTGAATTAAGTATCATACTTCGTGGTTATAATTGTGTTATTCAGTATGAAGGGACAGGGGACCATCGACAGCAGCCGGCACCGTGGCAATCGCTGACTCCGCCTGATGTTAAGCTAGAGTGCGGTTCATGAGCATAGACAACTGTTACCATAGACAGATGTCGGCGCGCAACAGTCGACTCCACTATGCCGACTTGAGGAGACGAATGTTCTCTGTCCAAATTAACAACAGGGCACACTCCTCTCGTTATCCCGGCTACTTCGCTTGAAAGTGGTGGTACTTCCCTAGGACGGCATACTGAGCTATTGCCATCATCAGTCTGCCTACCACTCTTTGTGTGCCTATATTATTATACTATAGGCATTGAGCGACCAAAGTAGGTACATATAACAAAGTTACATTAGTACCGGCTTAATTTTTGAGAGATTCGAACACGGGGTCTCTCGACCGCGAGTCCGCACCCTCAACCACTAGGCCACGGCCGCTCTTAAACTCAACGTCGCACAAGCAATGGCCGCGTGAGATGTGCTCCTCACTAGTTGCTTGAGATATTAATTACAACACAAAGAATTGACACTTAACATGGCACGTGTTTGCGCGAACGAACGGCTCTTTCAATGCGATACATACAACGCAATGGGCGGAATAAGGGCCCGATCACGTCCGCGCTATAAATCCCAACAACAGCTCCAGCTCGTCTCTTGTTCGTGTTATTTTTAAATTAGCCTTCATGTCGCATAACAGACATATAGTATGTTGCAGCAGACATAAGCACATACGAACATCTTCATGTATCAGAATGCGAACTGATAGCGGCCACAATGTCCTCGCGCATACTTTGGCACGACTCCAGATTGCACTCGAACACGCGCACGATTAGCACTCTTAAGCCGCGAGCGTTAAACACTACAGTGCCACGGACGCCGCCTCGGAGCACAGCGGACTCCATTGTTCGCATTCCTTCCTCTTCATATAATTTAAATAGCTCCCTAACATATGAACACAACCAACCAATAATCTAAAGCAGCGGATGAATCAAACGAACAAGTCTAATAAATAAAGGAGCAACCGGGTGATTCGGACGAATGCTTGAGGCGAAAACGTATTTTTAAGAATCATTAGGAAAGTCCATTCCCATGGTCAAGTTTCTTTCTGAAAATCCTAAAATTAATTATTATGCCCTATGTCTTTATCTAATGAATGAAAACGGTGCATCATCAGACATACGCACGAAGAAATCGATTGGCTCACCGGCTGAGAACGGCCCAACTATAACACGATAATTTATTGCGATTTATTAATTATGAAAGTGCATGCGAAATAGACCGCGCGCTGGTGGATTTCGTTTGACATTCAACTTATGCAGAAGCATTTCCACAATTCTGCCGGCAGCTTCAACTTATACTAAATCTCGACGCCCATGGTTTATGTTAAGACATTTGGTGTAAAAATATTATGTTAGTGAAATGAGTATTACTTAAGAGCACATTTTCGGCTCCAAACGGTCGACGGAATCACCCAGTAATATCACCGCGTGATAGAACTCCCCGGAAGTGTGATGTATCAAAGACGCCGTTCTGTTGGCCGGAAGTCCGGGTTGTCCGACCGGAAACGCATGATTGTTTTGAAGCGGTCTTTAGATGTCTGTATATTAATGGCCCGCGTGCATTTTTGGGGGAAATTTCTTGAAACATCAGTTGGCTATCATCAAGCAACATACAATCAATACGTGCTGACAATGGACACTGCAAACCACAAAAGATTCTGCAAGCTCCTTGCGACTTGCAAAAATATAATGATGATCATCTGATTTGCCTGTTATTTAGAATAATATCGACACGAGCGATCGTGAGCGCGTATTACACACATGTACATTTTGATATGATACATTATTTACTAAAAGAGGAAAAGGTTAACCCAAAACCCATCAGGGATCTTTTGGCACTTGTCAACGTGTTTAATATATAATACGTATAATAATAGTATCACTGGCCTTAATCGAGTTCTTATTGTAATCTCTAGTTAATTGAGTGCTTCATCAGTAATGGTCCATTTAATTTTTTATCTCGGAATGGGCTGTTCGTTGCAGCGATTCGGCCGAGAGTAGATTAATAGGAGATAATTATCGAAGGCGTCTGGCGTTTCGCCAAGCGCCGTCATATTCTATTGGACCTCATTTTTAGCGCTAAATTCTGTTTTGTGTACGACGAGCGTCTACCGATATCTCTCTGGTCGACGACCAACGGAATTGCTTGTGTTTCGGCATTAATAACTCACGGTGATTCTCTTCAGTTGTCGCTTGCCCTTGTGCCACGTGATGACAGCTGGCGGCCGACTCCCGGCAGTCTCGCAGACGACCTCGTATCGCCTCTCGGCAGTGAGGGCGCCGCCTTCGGTGGTCGCGGCCGGTCGGCGAATGTCCACGGTCAAAGGGCGCACTGGAATCAGGTGTGAGCAATGGTACCAAATGATGTCAGCAGCGGCCGACTACGAGATCAACTCACGAAACATGTCGAGCACCAGCGATAGCTCTTTGGCCGGCACGAGATGCGAGTTAGCAGCCTGGCAGGTGAACACCGCGGCGTAGTCGGCTCTCCTGATGGCCGGCCACAGCAGCCGGTTCTCGATGACATCGCCCGTGTTGTGCTCGTACTCCTCATCAACCAGCACCCCGTTCACCAACCAGCGCACAGACGGCTCCGGGCGACCTGATGGCACAAATCACAAACACGCCTTCTATTACAAGCATTAACGAATGTTGTCAAATTGGAATTCAATAAGAGGCTCTTCTTGTCGCAATTCACTTAAAATGAACACTCTCTCATTGGTTAGGCATCATTCTACGCAGGAATAGATTTTTTTCTTTGGAGTATTTTTCGGGCACAACGCTTCAATCAATTTCACGATTATGTAAATGTGGGGGCCTCGTCAATTACGACAACACTAGACCATCTGGCGTCCGGATTGTTCGGATCGATGAAATGGAAACTTTTAATTAACATTTTCGATGTTTTGTTGGATGTTGTATAAGGCAGCCATAGCGCACGATTTAGGCGAAAACTATTTTATTTTTATGAAATCAAATCAGCCACAATCACAGATTGGAAAGTGCTGTTGAAGTGTCTTTGAGTACCTCCGAGGACTCTGCATGTGAGCAGGACGTCGTCGCCCTCCTCGTGCGGCCCCAGCGTCGTCGAGTTGATGATGCGGCCCCATCTGTCCACCACCACTGGCTTCTCAGGAGGCACTGGAACACGCACCTCTGATTAATTTCTCAACATTATATTATTGTTGTTATGAAACATCGACAATACAAAAGTGCCTCTCATTGTTACAACATTGCTCAGCCGTTCGCGAACTGAGACCAATGTGCGACTGTTACGAATATTAAAGCATTCAATCATTTGTTGTTTGCAAAAGAGAAGAAACGCGCAAGGCCGAAGTATTCTGGCTGTCGCATCATCGGCCACACCCGAATGATGAAGAGGCAGCCGCAGCAACTTCGCGCCGAATAGAAAGACAACAAAATAACAATTAATATTTTGAACGGCGTCATAGAAAGTTCGTCGGCAAAGTCGTTTAAAGTTGAGTGTTGCCAGGCTCGTTGCTGTGAGTCAGTTGTTCCATCTTAGTAAATCCATCCATTCGAGTGCAGCCTTATACGAGTACGTACATCCGGATGTGTATTCGTCCGGATAGGAGCAATTAACAGCCCAAGATTCGTGAACTTTCACGTATATTGAATACATACATACAAAATCTTATTAAATTGAATAGGCTCTAGCAATTATGCACGGCGTATGATAAGCCGTTAGTTGTATTTTGGTGTTGGCGGCGAATGGAAGACGTCAATGATTGTGTAACGAACCGACGGCTCAGGGGAGACGTTCATGCATATGGAGATTACGCGCGCGGCACTGGCGGGTCCGGGCTGGCATTTGCGGCACGACCCCGCCACGCTCACGTATGCATGTGGAGATTAATGCGGACTTCAATGCAACGGATCGCCAGCTGACAGTTTTGGGAATCAACCGACGCAAGCCTCCCTGCCTCTTCCCTTCCGCCTTCTTCTCTAGCAGTCTCCAGGTCAATATGCAATTAAAGCTATTACCATTTGAGCAAATAACGACGAATCATATTATTAACTTAGAATACTTTCTGCTACTTCATTATTTGCAGTCGCATTTATATTGATTAAGTTAATCCGACATGTTCATTTATATACATTTTTTTTAATCATAGAAAAAGTGGTGCAGAAAGTAGGCCGGACAGGCTCAAATAATATCGCGGAATGTCAACTGCGAAGATAAGAGTGGACAGGAAAAGTTCCAGTGCCTGTTGGCGAGACGACGCGACAGTGAGAGGCTCACGATGCTCCCAGGAGCAATCCGTTGCTGAGGACATATAATAATCGCATCAGTCATCAATAATAATAATGATAAACTTTGTAATGATGATGTATGAGAGAGTGGTGGCTGTCAAGTGTCAATGCCCCCACTCCCAAGGGACTTACCGACGACTGTGAGGTTGTATCTGAAACTGGTCGTTTGTGTGTTTCGGAAGTCGATGCGGCACCTGTAGACGCCCTCGTCGCGTCTCTTCACATCGCGCACCATCAGCGACGCCGGCGAAGGCTCCGTCACGAAATGTGCTCGCGGGCCGAACACCTCCGGCGCGGACCAATGGCGAGCCTCCGACAGATGTTTGCCGCGAACGTCGAAACTGGTGACAATTAGAGAATATAAGCATAAAGCGGATTATTGGTAATATGGAGTTTAGTCGCTCAGTATAACATAGGCATACATTAAAAGAGTGGTAGGCAGACGGATGACGTCTATTAGCCCAGTAGACAGCCACTTTTGAGCAGGCTTTGAGGAGACGACTGTTGCGCACAGATTTGCCCATGGTAACAGTTGTCTCCACTCATGGCATGTTGTTGTCATTTGGCCCATGAAGAGGCGTCATCTCGTAGGTTGTGAGCAACAAAATGCCGCCGAATGGTTCCGCACTTCGCACCATACGATTATAACGCTTATGAGCGCGTGACATAGGGTTCATGTTGGCACGTGATCGAGCATGTCGCATACGTCGGCGGCATTGTGTTTGAAATATGGGCCTAAACAAGTCGTGTGTAACTTTCCCTATTTTGTCGGAACAACGCACGTCTCTATTAAATGTATCTGTGAACAAAGTTTTGTGTGAACCGTCGTCGATACAACGAGGGGGGTGCGCGGGACACGGGGGCGACGGGGAGGACGCCAGGTGGCTTCAGATTGCAGATGCAAAAGTTTTACTCCGACTTCGCTTTATTTAAAACGCTCGAATTATATAGCGCCTGAGTATTGTTAGGGTAGTAGGTACTGGACACGTCGCATCACATCGCAGAGGAGTAAGGGTTTAATAGTAAGGGACGCAGTGAAGAGTTTAAATCGACCGCCGAAATATTTCCAAATGTTTTGCTCTTATAAATAATTCATTCAAGAGTGCGATTTCCTTCGAAGTACGTGTTTGGCTTATTGATTGATTTCAAATGTCAAAACGGCCACATCCTAGTCGCACGCACGCACGCACGCACGCACGCACACATGGCTCTCATCTCCACAGACAGTATTTATCCAGCATTATCAGAACTGATGTGTGTTTGTTCGCAAATGCACTTTTAGATTGTCACAATGTGCCGCAGCAATGACCACAAAGTAAGGACCATGCAATGAATGTTTTTACTATGAAATGAAATTCTTCAAAGAGCTCGATGATGATGGCATGATGCATGAAAGCCGAACTGAGCTGAGCCGAGCTCTGGCACTTGTATTTGAAACAGACTAATGTAAACAGGGAGTAACAACATCTGTCTCTTTGGGAAACGCATTTACGGAATTGGATAGTCTTTGCATAAGTCATGATGTACGCAAATATGCTGGAGGGAGGGGCTCGTGCCGTCCTGCTCTCGCGGCCTGCGCGTGACAGGGACGAAACAATGCAGGGACACAAAGCCAATATCTGCTCTACCTTCTACCTTGGGGACTTTAAGAGGTTCATAATCTTAATCTGATCGATGTCTCTCGTCTTACCGATGCAGCATCATAAACATCAAATAATAATCGTCCTATAATATAAGATGCGCACTTTCCCCAAACTCCCCGAGTAATAGGACCAACAGATATAAAGAGCGTCTTGGGAACGTTCAGAAAAACTCTGGCGACGAAAATAAGTACGCGTCATGTATAAATTTGCAATTCTTATATTCGAACACGTTATACTATATGATGCTACATGCAGAGTACATGGGCCATACGAGTCATCGAGGGATGGCACAAGAGTGAATGTTCGTACTCGAATGTGGTGTCGGTGGCAGGCGGCGAGGAACTAGACAATTCGTAAAAAGGTCAACGAAGGCAAAAATGCCCTCAACGAATTGCCGCCACGTAGTTTGGGATCGTTTCGTATTTGAGTACGCGACGGCCGGGCCTCGCGCTGTCTCCGACGATCGCCGGAATGCGCGAAGAGGGACGAGAGGGCATGAATATTACACGCGTTTCTTTCAATATCGAGATGAAGTGAATAGACATTGCATTCATTACACTTCACTGTCCTTTTGTGTAATACAGTGCTAAGTGGTGTAATAATAATAATAATAATAAGACATGTTAAAATGAGGAAGTATTTTTCCGGGAGATTTATGCAAAGGGCTTGGCATTTAATTTCACCCTTGTTTATTCTAATACAGTCGAGCAATGGATCGCATCAGTGCTAGTGTGCCAATGTGCGCCCAATTTGCGTACTATTAGAGCTGAAATCGTGTTGTTGATAGTGCTCTGTGCGTTACCTCCACGTGGAAATGTTTTTATTGCGAAAACAACACTCAATTTCTTATATATTATATGATAAATGCGAACATAAATTACATTCAATAAAATGTTTAAATGATCAATGAATAAATCATTAGCTAATTTAATTTAAAACATATAACATTATTTGTTAAAATTAAGCTAATTAATTAAAAGATGAAATCACTACTTTGTCTACGTCCGTTGTTACTGCTACGGGTGCTACGTGTGCTACGGGTGCTACGGGTGCGGCGTAGAAATGCTGCGTAGAGTTGTATTGTAAATGTATCCAGTAACTTAACAACTGGCAAATGCCAAAAGCATGTTGATAATTCAATGATGGCTATCAACGACGGTTTAAGTTGTTGTTGTTGTAATGTTACACCGACACGCAGGGGGGAGGGGCGGTCGGGCGATGGGCCGGGGGGAGGGGCGGTCGGGCGATGGGCCGGGGGGAGGGGACTATGAACAATTAACAGTGATAAGTTAATCGCTGCTTCGATACTACCACTAGTTGATACATAAATCGTCCGCGTGCCGAATGCCACTTTGTCATCGCGAGTGAGCCTTGACACGTGTATGCAGTGTGCATTGCGCGTAGTCCATCGTGAGTGGTGTCGCCGCCCTCTGCCTCTATAAGTACCTACTACATCAATTTTATACTTTGAACGTCTGCAAAAGTTTCACGGCTCGTTTGTCGACAACTTAGCGCCGAGGAAAGTTTTGCGCGGAGAATTCACTACTGTGATGAAATTTTTAATAAAATCCGATGCACGATCCTCTGTTTGCTAATAATATTCTCGGGGCTGATTTGCATTCGACACACACACGCTCATCTGATGCGTCTTCCATCAGATAAAAGTGGTGATAGTGCGGCCGACAACGAGGGAAGGATCTATTAGTTGCAGATTGATGAGGGGACTTCATTCAACAAGACACCCGACGTGACACACACACACACACAATGACTACGTAATGATTAAATGATATAATACAATTAGAAATGAGAACAATATAACGCTATCGATGGTATCAAATGGTTTATGATAATGTTATAAATTGTGAAAATGTGAATATAATAATACATATTAAATTTGTGATCGTCTGGTGTGGTGTGTGGTGTTTTGTCATCAGTGCGGTGTGTGCGTGTCTGCGTGCGTGTGTGAGATTGTGGCGACATCTCCCGACTCATTAGAGAACGCGGAAATTATCCGGAGGGGTAGGGTTAGGCAGGGGTAGACAGGAGCCGAAAGGGTTAGTGAATTAAATTCGGGACGGCCGTTTGTCTAATCAATGAATTCATAATTCAATCAGATCGTCTGCATTGTTCAGTTTACGAAATTATACATTTCACAAGCGATAACTGTTGTAAGAATGAAATGCGCAAAATGCGCAAAAAGAGCAAACAAATATCAAATTACATCGTAAGCGGAAAGCGTTCAGCGGCAACAATAGATAGTGCGGCCGTAACTGCCGCCGGTCACGACAACCTCTCTGCACCCACGCCTCTACGCCTCTACACCTCTACACCTCTCTGCAATTAACAAACATAAACAAACACCGCGGCAATCGCAGCAATGCACGAAGGAGGAACCCGCGGGACTCATAATATATATCTAATCGCAGTGAGTGGAGTTTGGTCTCAAGCGACCTCTCGGTGTCACATTATTGTTTCACTTTCACTTCACTTTAGTTTATATAAACGACAAATCAATTTCAAGTGTGTGTGTGTATAGTCATAGTCATTGATTATACACTTCATGCAACAATGTAAACTTGTAAAGCCGATCATCAAAATAAATAAAATATGAAATAATTTCCGCAGCGAAAAAATCAAAGCATCATGAAAGGAAAATCCCTGACACATAATTATGAAAGTTCAACAGGCATGCGGAACACAGTGGCCCATTCTTGGTATAACACATCACACATTTCCTTCGCCACATTCGCGACGCATGTGATCCTTACGTTGGAAACGGTTCGGTGTCGCCTCTGAATCGTCAAAAGTTTGAGAATATTCGTTCAAGGAACATTTGGAAGTTTGTTTGATTTCGGAAACAATTAATTAGAAACCGACGACAGCGCACACCCACAAAGAAGCATGTGACATAGAAAGTGTCATTGTATGGATATGGGGATATCGCGATTACAATGTAGGTGTCATGTCGCAACTATTAGTGGCCGGTGGAATATCCGAATGAGCCAGAAGCCAGATAAAACTGAGCAAAACTTCGTGTTATAATTGCACATATTTCATTGTATTTCTATTCGAATCGTTTTCCGATAGTTTTGCCTAACGAGTAGTTGTAATCTCAATTCAAACATTGGACATTACTCCTCAAGAGGGCGCCCGTGCATGCGGTCGAATGCAGGCGCCGAGGGTGGAAAGCAAACATCGAGTAATGTTCACTTTCATTTCATATTTCATTTCATAGTTCATTTCAATTCATAGGTTCATTAATTTGAAGGCATTTTTATGTTCAGCCTCGCTAATCTCGAGGCTCAATTTCAGCGGCCGGTGATGAGTTTTTCCCAAACTTAAGTACTTTTCATTCGGGATTGCTCTAACAAATTTCAAAGAGAATAATCTTAATTGCCGCTTACCTATGATACAATAAATGCGAGTATATTATCAACGTGTAACGAATGACAATGACGCGCTGCTTCGTAATGCAACTTCTACAAGACGAGGCTCTCACTCTGGACACGACGCATGCACATGTGTGGGTGCGTGGGTGTTTGGGTGTGCGTGAACGGATCACAATGAGCGCCCCGATGCCATTATTATGATGAGCAGCAAACGTGGCCAACAATAGTGTGATAACATCATTCTTATCACACCCCTCGAGACTATGATTAATGGTGTCGTTTTTTGTGGCCAAGACAAAAGGCTCTGACGACTCGCTGACGTGCCCGTAGGATGTATTCAATTTTTTCCTTTGGCCCTTTTTTGTAAAAAAGTAAAGTGTCAACAACTCTTTCACCGTCGTCAGGTCGTCGGATTATGATGTGGGTTATTCGCTATGGCCAGTGTTGCCAGTGTTGTCAGTGTTGCCAGTCGGTTCATTATTATTCGATGTTTTGTTGTTTCGCTTGTTTTATTCTAATTTAATTCGTTCGACACAAAGATAAAAAAATATGCGAAGTGGCGTTTGTGAAGAGTTATGCGAGTGTGTAAAATGCTTGACCACCGAAGCGTACACACATGTCAGTCGCACGCAAAAACATACAATTGATAATTGTATTAAATTTGTGAATTGAGATGAAGGCAAATCTATTCATAATGGTAATCAGAAACAATCAGAAACGAACCTTGCTTACGTTGAAATTATAAACATGATTACACGAATTGAATTGTGTACTTTATTATTTTAGATAAGAAACATTACGCCACAGAACACAAAGTTCATAAACGACGAAATAGCCGATGCAAACCGTGCGACGTGATGGAAGCCCCAATGGTCCCCAGCTGAGCATTCCCTCCAAAGAAATGTGTGAAGAACGCGTTCCCTCGGCCGTCGGCGCGGCTTAATGATTAACGACGTCACTTCCTGTAGACAAAAGACGCTCCGTTGGCACAATACCCCAGCGACACATAAAAATATATTATACGCTTATCTCTTTGGCAAAACTATTCGCCTTCCCGGAGCGGCCGATGTCACTCATTCACAATCAGAAAGAGGATCGTGTGGGTCCAAGCTGCCAGAAGAGTGCTTTCGGGAAAACATGACGTCACAGTTATTGGTTAATATAAAAATATGAATGCATGGCCACGGTGTTAAAGTTGAAGTGTAAATATGAACAATGGCGCCATGGTTTATGTGCAACTGCAGCGGCGCAGTGGTCATTCCGTGCTCAAAAATATGAATGTACGTGGACAATGCGAGGGACAATAGCATTGTTTGATCACATGATGGTGGAAGGGGCGGGGGTGAATTATGCTTTAAAACATTCGCAATTTCGTTACCTTTATGAGAAAAAGTGAATTTATGATAACATTGCGACCTTTGCCTAACAACGAGAGACCACCCCGCTGCCCCCGCTGCCCCGCACTGCCCCCCGCCTCGCCATTTGGAAATTAAAAAGAGCCAACACCGTTTATTGATAAAACGTTACGTTGCGATGAATGTGTGTTTTAATATTACAAAATGTATATCGTGTTGTAGCATTACTGCATTACGAATGACCCTTTAAGAGTTGCGAATTGCGAGAGAGTGTAAGAAGCCATGAGCCACGCCGGCACTAATATCTGTGATTTAACATCAAAGAGCGACTTTCAATTAAAGCATAAAGCCCCGCCCTAACTGCTACCTACTACGGCACAGTACGCCTTACCACGTGCGCCTTATCCCGAATGCATAAAATCTAATATCGCTCAACACGTTGTAAGCAATTTCATTGAAGGTGCATGCTCCTGGTGGCCACAAATGCCCTTTTCAAACAAAATCCACTCATTTATTCAAGTTTTATTTGATGAAAAATGCCCTCTCTTAGTCCGTCCACTTCAGGCTTTTCAGTGAGGTGCATCTGATATTGTGATGAACACAAAAGCACAATGTTCTGCAATCAGTGACTTCAGGATAGCTGGCTTCATTTGGTTGCATCAACCAGACCAGTTTTCCTTAAGTCGTGATACGATTCCATCATGAGCAATGTTCGTTTGCTTTCCACCGAACATTCAACACTTCGCGGCGGTTTATTTTAATTATTATTTTATTGAGTGACGTTTTGAAAGCATTGCGGCGATGCAGCAGTGATGAGTGTCCCTAAGCTGCACCAATGTCCGTGAATGCCGCATCGTGTGTGCGGATGCATAGCTAATGTCAGTCGTTATATTTTCCTATTGTTGATGCAAAGTGTTTTATTCCATCCGACCTGCAGCACACTTACTACAAAAATGCCGGGAAGTGTATAATTTGCGAGGCATGTTGCAATCACGGCTACAACCTATATGCAACGATAGTTCGTGCTCTGAAACAATTCAAGCACATGGTAGCTTTAATGCGACTATGACCACTACTATGACCATTATAATGGCCACCACTTGGACCATCCTCTGTATGTACTCGTAATAATAAGTTATTCCTATTAAAATATTATTGTAATATGATGTACTCTCGTCAATCGGTCGCTGCCCCGAAGTTAGATGTGAAATAATAAACCCAAATCATTTGTCCGACATGTTAGTGGGACCAGAACACAATTGTCAATAAGTGTGTCTAGTATCTAACTCACCTAGGCGCCACATCTCCCCTGAGTAAGTGGAGAATATTCGAGGAATTCCCGCCCTCTCTCCCTCTCTCCCTCTCTCCCACCTGCCCAAGCACTAGTGCAACGCAACCGCATTCGCACGCATACCACTCATTACTTTTTTTATTTAATTCACACTTTCGATATTTATAAATTATCGTTTGTCAAACTCAAAAGACATTTTAATTCGATATCAATTCATTTTGGATTCTACTTCAATAAACAAACATACCATTTCATCCGAAATTACAACGACTGGATTGAAAATGACGGGATTGGTGACGCGCACTCGCAGATGGTGGATCCTATTATAAGTGAATGTGACCATTAACCGATGCTTGGAGTTACCTGCGCCAATGAAACACGATCGCATGTTTGTTTATTCTTTATTTTAGTTGTTATTTAATGTATTTGTGATTATTATGCGAGTGATCGTTCATGTGTAACGCGTATAACACGTGTGGTAGGATGTGCTCGCAAACTCATTACGCGAAAGTGGAATCGAACCGTGGCCGACTTACTATTTGAACACGTACAAAAGTTTGCCCATTACATGTCACTAAATTATCTTATTAAAATTGTAATTTCGTTGCTATATATACCTATGTGTACATATATAACATAGTGCGCTATTAAGATAGTTTATGCGACTTACGGAAACTTTAGTAATTTCATTAAGTCCTATTGGGGTCCGCATAGATTATGGAATTCCACATGTCCGGGAATGTCCGGGAATGCTCTCGGTATGTAAGGCACATTGCATTCGGAGAACTATTTTGCAAGATTTGCTTTTAATGATGCTAAAATTAGGTTACGGCGCATAGGGGCCTATAATCCATCTCGACCCAATAATCTGACACAAACATATTGCATTGCACGAGATGCCTTGTTTATGATAAGTACTAAGATTATCAAACATAAAACACACATATACCTACAAGTGAGTATATATATGCCTAAGTCAAAGCGTCAACACTGGATATACGAGCAAGTAGATATATTGGTTAAGCAAACGAATTAAGTATATTTAACCATTCCTAGAACAATATTATCTCAGCCCCTCGAGGATGTCTTACATAAACTGGAAGAGGCCAACACGCTCGATCGCAGGCTACTTACGATAAAACAGTTATAATGGTAAACACTTGGCATTAAATAAGAGAAACGGATATTGATGCGCCAAATTGGGACAATATTCGAAACCGCTCACTAAAAAGGTTCAACAATTCACAATTCACACACACTAGAACAACTCCACTTACACTCAAACAGAAACAACTTTCTCATGGCTCACTCACTCACTCAGTTGGCAATACGTAATGTAATGCAATCGAGTACCAAAAGTATATTATCGATGAGGTGAAAGAGTAGTGAAGAGAAGCCGATACTGAATGTATATTCATAGACAGAAAGGGAACGCACAATCGTAAAACAGGTTGTACAGGGAACGGGTGACGTCGCGGCAAAGGTTGCAATAAAAAAAATAGTTTGAGAAAATAAGAAAGTTTAGTAGGGCAGAAAATAAAGGCCACCCGCTGAATCATATCGAAAATTGAAAGTACCCCTTTGCTTTCCACCACTTCGCACCATTCAGCGACGAAGCCAACTCTGCTCTAGGACGAGGCGACATATATCTACTTGAACATATGTACATATATGGAATTCTGAAATGTCAAATGTTACTTGTATATAGAATTGAACCTCCTGTTACAGTGAACCACTGCAGTACACGCGATAACAATGTCTCATCCATGCATTGTTTGTGCGTGGTGAAGGAAACGGTCTCCCCATATATGAGTAAAGGGCTTGCGAAGTGCGATGCGAGGGTGTGTGGGGCGTGTGAATTTCCCTAAAAAAGGGCAATTTATTCGCTTAGGCGTTTTCTTCATATGCAAATTATTATTATTGTGTGAGCCCTCCGACTTATATGAGACTACGGCTTACTGAGAATGGCTTCACGACAATTTCAACAAATTTCAACCAATGTGCTGGAATGAGCATTGGGCTTTGGCGGGGATTCACTATTGTAGTCGGGTTATATGGCCGTAGAAGCATGCCAAAGTGGCCACTGTCTACTACATCCGCATGCATCTCGTGGGAGATCGAGTGGCCGCATGGAGCTGATAAGCGCCGGCACACACAATAGCCTGCTGTCACTGCAGCATAGCAGCTGCACCGTGAGCTTTTATCTTTGTCGTTTTATTGAATTACACAGATTGATATGACTGCGCCCAATTAACGCTGCTGAAATATGACTTGCGTTGGCAGCATGCATTACAATACGGAGATTAGTTAGACCTCCGAAGGGGACACTCGGTTCATACTTCCGGGTTATAATGTCGTTCACACATGAGCTGATGTCTGACCTCGGCGGAACCGTACATCACTTCTTATCTTAGCGAACATGAACGTCAATGTCGGGAAAGAGCGGCATTGTATGTATGTTGGCGGGCGTTCGCAGACAGTTCTCGGTTTAAGCGTGCATATGTTTCACGTAATACAAAATATGCCTATTACATACAAAATAGTAGAATTCATAAAATGCATGACTCGTAATGGGATTAAATAAAATGTCGAACAAAAAGTTACTAATTCAATTTGATGATAATTTATTGCAAAGTTTGTGAATATTTGGCACAATGTTATGATTTAATATTAATCGCGGGGTCATTATGATATTCTGAACATGACTTGTTGCGTCGGGCTCCGTGCCGTGATGCACACGTGTGTTATAAAATGCCACGTCACTCAGCCGTGTCACCAAATTAAATATCGCACCGAGCATTGGTGGGATTGGGGATGCGTACCACTTCGGTTTTCGCAGACTCTACTAATGGTTGTAGACATGTTGACGTGTTCTTTGGTGCAATGGTGTATTGGTGACAGTCAGTTGCAGAAGGTAATGCGAGTGTGTTCGCTCTGTTTGGTGGGAGACAATCGCGAGCTGGCGTCTAAGTGGGTGTGCAATGGAAAGTTATCCACTATGCCTTTACAATTAAACTTGGATGAACTTAAATTAAGTGCTGTTTGCGCAATCCCTCCGCATTACAATACAACATATAAATAATATTAAAACGCAATAATGAGATCGGAAGCAATCGCACAATTGGCACGTGGTGTCCCGGACGCGGGCCCTGCTTAACCCCATATCCGGACAACATGGCGGCCCGGATGACGTCACATTCGCCACTATCCCAAACCCGGATGTTGTGTTGACATATGAATAATATTATGATTACAGCAAGCACATAGGATGTGTTCATATTCAGTGACATTACTTATTACTCATACGAAATATATGTTCATGACCTTAATATATCTCCTTTGAAGGATTACACCTTTCAATGTAATATAATTTTCAATAACAATTATGCGTAAATGTACTGTCAACAGTCGCTGTATAATCTTCCCATTTGCGCAAGTAATTTGCGAGCCGGTCGCATTGAACGACAAATATAAGCTATTTATTTATTGAAACAATGAGCGCCACCGGAATGGCCATGTGTGCGTTTGCTCCACTTCTTCTTGATTCCTTCTCTATAGTCTGCTCACTTTAAATTAAACTAATCCTTTTAAATAAGCATGTAATTAGTTACTTTGGGGCGAGTGTTGTACGACATATGTAATGCTGTACATGCGGCACCAAACCGTGCCCCCCCCTGCCCCCCTGCCCCCTGCCCCCCGCTTCCTCCGCGCGTACGTGACTCTTCTAGAATTGGTGTCGCAAAAGTATAACAACGATCTCTTTTTATTTTAAGCACTTTTGTTGACGATTGTATTGTTTTTTATGACGATAGCGCGTTTTGTGTGTCAAGTGAACGTACGCGTCCGGAATACGCACTACTGCGACACAACTTACAAATTATGATGTCAAACAATCGCGGAATATCACTCACAAAACATCAACTAATCAAATGTCATTACAATAATGACAATGACGCGCGCGTCAATAAAGCGTGACAATGACACATGCTCGTGTCATAAAGTTTGACAAAATATGAGCGGCCATTATTCAACAGCGAGAATTGAAACGAACCGCTTTGATTTGTTAATAGTGGAATGGAGTAATAGCACTGAAATTAATAAATATACTTTGAGTGCGGATGTGTTACTCCGCGGAGATGGTGAGCCCCGTGAGGAGCTCATTAGGAGGATTGATGGGAGAGTGCGGTCAATGACCTCGGGGGAATAAACACGACGAATACGTGTTCGACCTCAATTAAAATTTAAATTAGATTTCACGAGCGATACTCGAGGCCATCACTAATTGAGGGGCACATCACTATTATGTAATTGTGACGTTGTAGTGGAATGGGCCGCGGCGCAAAGAAGCGAATGCGGCGGCAGTTTGGCCACTCACGGAGGCGCAAGTGTTGTTCGGGAAAGTTTGTGAGACTCCGAGATGTCTGCCTTCCGAGATAATTAATTCATATTGCATACTTGGAAGAGGGAAGCTGGAAGTGTGCCATTGCGTGTGACCAATACGAATGATGTTGTTGCAATATTATTAAGTGCAATGAACACAATCGCAAATGCAAAAAAGAAGAAGGAAAGGTTTAGTTCTGAAAAAGAGTCCACTTCCATTTGATAGTCGGCAGCCTCACTTCTCTAACAAGATATAAAACAAAACAAAAAGTTAACAAAGAAAAAACACTCCTATTCGTTCATGCCACAAGGTGTCGTATCGTGTGCTAGAGTGCGGGTTATTGCAAAGCGCAAATGGTTTTTTTGTTTCACACATTCGCCATATTGCAGCCAGGTGGAATTGCATTCAGTTTTTTTGTCCGGCGAATTAACACTTAGGGTGTTATTTCGGGCCCCGATTGTGAATCGGCAATTTTCGGGCAAACTTCGTTGTTTTACACAAACGGGAAATGTACACGAATTCATTTACATTTTGTTATTTAGACATTATCAAAGCCCCACATACCTGTAGAGCGGAATGCCGGCATCATCCCTGAACCAGAACACCATGTAGACCTTGTCGTTGGCGGCGGTGCCGAGCTCGCAGGGGAACTGCGCCACCATGCCCTCCACGGCTTGCACGTCCACGGTGCGGACACCAGCTGCAGACAAACAGACGCATTCTCAACAACTATATGTGACCAGCAATGTATAGCATCAATCCTTATGAATAATTTAAACAAAACACAGCCTTTACAGGATTATAAATATTAATTATTTATCTGCAAGTGACAAGGAGGGAGCCTTCCCCTTCCGCCTGTCGCCGTCCGTGTCATTAGAGAAACGAAGCAGATGCCCCAAAATTCATAACAGAAACAAAATTATCGCAAAGACCCTTTCTTGCGGCGGCTGTTTTTACAGCAGGCGACCTACATTTGATGACACTTAGGTAATCTAGGAGTCGCTGTTACACAATGCCTGTGCCATGATATCTAGTGACGATGACGAAGTAGCGACGCAAATTGTAATCAACCCCACAACCCCACAACCCCATCCCTTAATGAAGATGGATCTCGTGCCCGATCATCGTTTACTAAACATTTCTTCGCACAATCATTTAACACCACATTCTACTTAATACGCTTTATTATTCAGGAACCTGTAACGGCGTCGTGGCGTCGTGGCTTCGCTAACTATCTTAATATATATAAATCCAGTGTCATATGTATGTTCCCAGTGAACTCTTCACCAAGTCAACCGATTTCGATGAAAGTTGGCATTTTATGTGTAATTTGGTCTAACTTGAGATATAGGATAGTTTATATTTCGATTAATGGTCTTAATAATTTATAATTTTGTTGGCGATCCTCCTTTTGATTTTTATAAATTATATTAAGTTTTATAAAAAATACGACTGTCAATGTCAAGCAGTCCTAATAAAAACTGAAAAGCGACAAGTGGATTTTTCTTTTGAACGGACTCTAATATATAATATAATGTGAAATAGCAGCAATATTTGGTGTCAGAAGTGAACAACAATGATTATAAGAAGCAAAGCAAAAAGGAGCCCGTCTCCATCAAGAGGTGTGACCTCGCCGCCGGAGTCAGTCGCCAACAGATCGACACAAGACTCCGGCTCCTCCTCACGTTCTGCAGCTACAGTGGTAGCTCAAAAGCTCGCAATGAAGGCGACGCACGCTCACCGCTTGACAGAGGCCGCTGCGGAGAGGGATCGCGCTGTCGCGGAATTGGAGATCCAGGCCGAATATGCCGCTGTCGAGGCGGCCACCTGCAGTACCAGGGGTTCGAGATCAGACGTGGACAGATGGCGGACCAAGAGTTAAACGTGTTAGTACCCTCTTTAGAGTCCGTTAACCGTGCTCATACCGGACATAACATCATATACATAACATCTACAAAAAAGTCTGCGTTACCATATGTCTAACTATTACAGTTTTGTTACAATAACTGCTTTTTCATGTTAAAATATGCAATAGTACATTTATACTATAAAAATCTCGAAAACAACTTGACGTACAAAGATGAAATTTAGTAGGGAGGTAGTTTTATAGTTAGTAGATAGCTAAGAACGGATTTTGCGACAGATGGGTGATAGGCATTTTCTATTGACTGAAATATGAAACATCATTAAACTTCATAGTACTTTATATCTTCATTATTACGCAGACGTAGTTGCGGGCAACAGCTAGTTGTACAGTATATGTTCATTTATCAGATGTTTGTAATAGTTATATCTGCCCGCAAATGCCCACCTGCCAATGCAGCCGCAGCGGATTAGGCGAGCGAAACCTCAACCGCTTGCCTCGCACATGCCTGTAATACATGTGAGCTGTCTCCAGCATCATCCCACTCCTCCGCAGTACATTCTTACAACTGCATCACTCACATACGACTCCATCTCTGAGCAAAATATGATTGATGTGTTTGCTTGAATCCATCTTTGTTCATCTGACGACATCCATTAATTACGCGAAATGCCGATGTTGGCGAAACTAATTCGCACCAATTTAATTTTTAACTTTTCTCCGCCGACGCGAACTTTGCGAAATTATGGATTTTTGTGAGTGGCCGACATTGGCCGATGGTTGTGATCGTGAAAGCTAAATCAGACATGAGTACATACTTCAAAATCAACAGAAAAATATGAAAGAACTATTTTATGATTTTATCTTAAAATGAAAGAAATAAACAACAAAAAGTAGAATTCCTCTAAATATATGTTCTATATATGTTCATAAACAAATTCCCGGGTAATTTGTTTATGAACGTATCAAGGAATCGGAAAATCTTGTTGAAAATTTCCCAAAAAATCCCGTCAGAGCAGCACACAATCATCGCAGCAAGTCTCCATGACGGCAATTTTTCAACTCCACCGTGCGTGAAACTCGCTCAAAATAAAAATACAAACGATCTACGAGAACACGGCACCCTTAAGGCTCACAACACAACCTGGATACACTTGGATTCACAATCAATTATATACATGTGTGTTTTTGTAGTCTGCCAATTTGTGTGACGTTGTCATCTAGTGACAGTGCTTCAATTTGAGTGACCCACAATTGGAATCCTATAAGAGTTACCTCACTAGAATAACAGCTCCTCGGGAGAGCTCAAGCACTCAAACAACGAAGTATCTGCACACATCCGCAATTATTAAGAACGGCCATTAACTGTAATATAACATAAGCGAATATATCTAATATTATCAATTTGTTAAATGCAATTTCGTGGAAATTAACATCAAACGCTAAATAACAAACGATAGGATTATGATCATTACAATTTCTCGTTACGTCAATAAACTGAAATATAATTGGGTTTTCGTGTATGCTGTGAGGGGAAACTGTGGAAACTGTGGAAGGGAACACTCGCACTCGCATGTCGGAGTGAAGTAATTAAAACAGACCATGAATTCGACCACACCATTTGTTAATTGGAAATCCATACAGCGGACGCAAGTGCAGAGAAGGTTGCCCCTTACGCCTCTCGTCCTACGAATAGGAATCGCTTGGATTCTAACCATAAACGGTTGGCCTATTGGCTTAGTAAATAGTGGGATGCGAGTGCGGGGGGTGCGGGGGGTGCAGGGGTGCAGGGGATGCTGTGATGAATGTGTGTTTGATTGAGATTTTGTTAAAGTATGCATGAAGTGGTGACTTCGCTGTTTACAAATGGGGAAAGAACAATCCGAAATAATAATTCATTTAATTTAATGAAAATGTTTATGCATTATTCGCGAAACGTTTTCTAACAAAATTGAATAAGCGCGCTAAATATTATTTATAGGCTTCGTGTGTTTTTTCTCTTCTTTGAGCATTTGGGGTAATGGCGGCAGTTTGTCAAGCGCTCTGAAGGATGCCCAGGAATTTGTGCTAATAATGAGCGCTCTCGCTGGCTCCTTCCCCGCACTTGTGTTGTTGGTTGTGTTATTTAGCAATCGCATCTGCCACCACACAACATGAGCCCCGACGAGCACATATCGAATTGTCCAAACTTATTCCTCAAATGAACAGACACAGTATAGGCATATCCAGTGATACGCATTTTATTATTAACTAGCTTTTACCCGCAGCTTCGCTCACATTTAAGACATTAAATAAGTATCAGAGATCATACTAACTACAGTCAATTGGAAAGTATAGTTTAAAAATAATAATTTTTGTAAATAAAAAGTATTCTATGTTACTTGTAGTACCTCCAAAAATATGTGTACAAAGTTTCATGATGATCGGTTAAGTAGTTGTTGCGTGAAAACGTAACAAACAAACTCACATTCACATTTATAATATTAGTAGGGATTCTAAACTTAGTTTTATCTGAATTTATTATTTTAATCCGACCTTCCAAAAGCTTGTAACTTCGTAGTCGCGGCGAGGCTATATGAGTAGTGCATTGTTGCAGACTACTGTATTCGCATACACTGTGCGCCCATTGAGAAGAAATTTGTTGAGGCTTCCTTGAAGGCGGCTTCCTCCAAGTTTGCTTTCCTATCGTGTTCAAACAGAGATTGTAACTGACAACCGAGGTGGTTGCGCAACACATCGATATCTATATTTACATATCGCATAGTGTTGTAATATATATCGATAATTAGGTCTAATTTTATTGGGAATTTGATATTTTTACGACAATTAAAACAATAAAGACATGTGATAGAACAAGAAAAACAACCTCTAATATTAGCGTTTGTCCTGTTCGAAAACCCCTTTTGAAAAAAAAATCTTTTATAATTTATTTATAAAATTTTCTGCGATAATGTAATGTAATGTAATGTTTACTATTGCTGACGTTTGTGACGTCATCAAGCCGAAACAGTCACACGTTGATGGATCTGCTTTGTGGTTGGTCAGAAGAGCCAAATGGGTAGCGTTGTTTGTGATTATTTGTGAATAGCAGTTTGTCGAGTGTGTCAGTGTCAGAAGTAGCAGTTGAGAGCGGTGTCCCGTTTCGCTCGTGACCCTGTTGATGGTATGTGGGATAAGACACGTGGTTCCAATGAGAGCGCGTGCGTGGACACCCGAGTGGACTTCGAGTGCTTCGGGTGGAGGGCAGAGGCGCTCGAGTGTGCAGCACCACTCAGAGGGAATAAGATGACTCCGCAATTAGGTCACACGCACACACATTCTTCATAATATATAGTTCATGTCATTATGTTATGATGATGGAAAGTACAAATTGTTCCAATTATATTAAATTCAATTAATTTAATGTACAATAACAATAATAATAATAAGTTGTTTGCTATAATATATATGTACCTATATGTGTGTAAGCGAGCATCTATCACAATAAACGGAACGGATTATTCTTCATTTAGACGATAGCGGCTGCGTTGTCAGCGGTACATGTTTCTTTCCTTGAATGCAATAAATGCAAGGAAGTAATACAAAAATGCACACAAGGACTGTTTATTATGATCGTTTTATATTGGTAACTTATTACTACGCCAATGAGTGAAGAAAGATGAACAACAAGATCAACAGACTCTTAAAATGTAACCTTTTCAAGATGATGTAATATTGTGGGATCGTTGCGCCATGGGAAGCTGCAACTGACCAAATGCCGTACTAATTCCGAAGTTGGAGTAACACCAATCACACCTAGCACCTTATGTTATGAATTACATCGGAAGTGTGTGCATTTGGTGGTCGTCTTATAATGGAGTGTGAAGTTCGAATAGATCCCTTATGATATATCGTCAACAGACATACTAAATGCAGCAAGCAATTCATGGACAATCCCGGTCTGGCTATCTTATTTTATCTCACTGCTCACATCTACAAATTAATCTGAGCACAAAACCTTAACGAACTCGTCGTTCCATTCAGAGCCTTTTCAGATGCAGACATTACGTTTTCCTCGGAGCCCTCCTTTCCTCTTTTCAAAATAACCTAATGAAAATGCCTCATTTTAGTCCCTACTTATCTGAAGGTCGGCAGTGCATAATGTGTTCTGACACGCTCGCGTTCCTTCCTCATTACGGACCTAATAATATTAACTGTCAAGTGATGACTCTTATCAACACTTCGACGTACAATGCCCGCTGTGCACGACACAAAAGGAATGAGAAGGGGTTGCGGGCCGCGTTGTATTGCGTCACGCATTAAGAGGTGTTTTTTGTATGAATAGGAGAGCGAGTGAGTTCCCGCCCTTAACATTTGTGATAATTGTCCTAATTGTGCTGATCGCTGATGGACAGAAACACACACACACACACACACACACACACACACACACACACACACACACACACACACACACACACACACATGTGGAGATATCATTATTATTGGGTTTGGATTATTATATTATACACACAAACATGCGAGTATGTTTTCTGCTTCTTTGAATTATTAATTCCATTTTATGAATACTCCAAAGGATCCGAGAAACGTTTTGTTTTTCCTTTTATATTATTAACGGCAAAGGTTATTATCTGAATGCGATTCATTTCAGGGCAGAACATGAGCCATTACTGTAAGGAGATATTGTAATAGTTAGTGATGCGGTCGCCTCGAGCGGATATTTAATATTATTATGATAGTCCGAACAATGCAAACGCACGCTTTGATGCAACAGACAGCTGCATGTACGCATTGTGCATTGTGCATGCATTAATCGATATTACGGTATAATTATATAACCTATAGGTAGGTACATATATATAAAATGGTTTTGCACAAGTGGATAGCCTAATTGCTGCCTCCTTCTTTGATGTGGAATCTCACCCGGGCGATAATTAGAAGAGGTCTCAGGCTCTGAGACGTCTCGCACGTGAACGCGGCGGGCACAAACTTTCAATAACATTTTCTTTGTTGCTTCATTAATAATTAAAAATATAGCAATTTAACTAATTGAACATTACGAGAGCTAATTCGTTGATTAATTAAGTTTCAAATAATATACTTATTACAAAGTTACAGTGAGAAGTGTCACTAGAGGCATGCATCTCTGAACGGAAGCTGTGTGTGAATGGGTGAATGGGTGTGTGCGGCGCTGTGCAAACACCCACTACTCGGCAGTTACAGTTTAAGACATTATTAATTGTAGAATGTTCCACTTCAACAAACACGCGCACTCGAATTTCCTGCAACGAAAATGACATCTACAAGCATGCATTGAACATGAACACGTGGCATCTCATGTAACAGCTGTCGCGCGCCTTCCTGCTAAAAATCACAATAATATTGGTTAAATATTAAATTTACATAATAATAATCGTACGCTTGGAAACATCTCAGAGAAGCTGTAGATAGATGCTCGGGAGCTATCTCGTAGAAATATCTGGGTTTTTTCTTCAATAAATTTTCAATTATATGTTATTATTAAATTTATACACACATATCGCATACAGAGCGAGGGTCAGCATCAAAGCAATAAAGGAAAGACAAAGCGCACCAAACATCTCCCAATGCATATATTGTCACCGGAGAGGAGTCATTTGGTCAAAGCAAACAGATCATTGTCATGGAGCCGCTCCCCGAATGCCCATTTGGGTGTAGACTGTAGACGCACATCGCCGCAACTAACATTAATACCACTATTCACATGCAAGGCAAGACAAGAACACAAAAAAAACCAACTAACACAATATGTTGATGCGATTTATTATTACGTAATTAGTAATACGTACAATTTAACAACGAAAATAAAGTAGGAAAATGAAGCACACAAAATGTCTAGGAAATTGTTTGCGCAGTTCTAATGACGGCGTGTGCAATGTGCATGGGCCTCAGCATTCGAGAGATGTTTTCAGCACAACAGTTGGTTAATTACTCCGCTCTGTTATATAACGCATTTGATAGTGTTGATATCCCATGTATGCATTCGCAGAAGACCCAGTCGGAGCAAACTCATAACAATAATCGATCCACAGCGAGACACTCCAAATTGAATGAGCACAAGTTTCAGTCGGAATTTGATTTTGAAAGCTTCGGATTAAGGAAATGATATTCCGTTGCAATCTCTGTTTACCTTCGCTCCAACTCGATCCCCGTTATGTGTGTCTTGCTAACCTTTAGGAGCTCACTTCACCGATATTATATAATGTATCGCATAACCCCACAATTATTTGTTTAGGGAATACCAAGGAAAGCTCAACAGTGATAATTGAACACAAGTAAGTGATACCTTTCAGTAATGGGTGTTCGCCTCCGCGCGCATCCTAATGAGCGCCGGCCATGACCACCACCAAAGCCACCCCACACACGCGTCTAACACAGCCTCCGCAATAAACAGCAACTTCAATTATCACTTTCATTTGCTTTAAATTCGAATATCATCATCAGTCTATAGATCGGATCCTAGTACGATTCCATCAACTGCACTCAGCAAGCCATTCCGAACCTTAATCCCCCGAGCAGTGAGTCCGAAGTCACAAACAACCAAAGCAAATAGAAATTGTGTCCAACACTTAATGGCGGGTGGAGCATTTTTTATCGAAGCACGAAATGTGACTTCGTTAAGTGGAAATGTAGAATCTATCAGCGGAAGTAATAAACAGGAAGGACTCTCTCCATTGTTTCGACGACACGATTTATTCAAAATTACATGAGATGCGAGAGGGAGAGGGAGGGAGAGGGAGCTAACACTCACTGACTAAGTTTCATTTGTAATTGAGTAAACAAATTTTTTAATTAGTATTCCACGGTCGTGCATCATGAGCGTAGAGGCGTACAGCGATCTGATAACACTATCTGATGTGGCGTGATGGCTGCTCAGCCGCAATGATGGTGAAATGACATGAAGCGCAAACCCCTTTAATTTGAAGGCAAGCGGCCATTATCTGCGTTCAGCATCAAGGAGTCAATATTCCTGATTGACACTGCGTTCGCAGACGAACAAAAATATCGCTTTCGTCATATAATTAAGATTGATGTTCGAGGGAAATATTTGGTAAAACATTTTCAGCAAAAGCATTTTAGGCAGCCAGCGCACGGCGGTCGTGTCATGTCTACGTTATGACAGCTTTTTATTGGTGATAAAAAATGTGTTGTTTGTATTTTATGTAAGAATTAAAATAGCTCCTAAATCGAAATAATATTAGCATTGGTGTTATTGATGGTATTGTTAGAAGTGCGGGTGGAAAGCTACAAGTAGTTGTACGCTCGCGTCGGTGAGTGCTGCTTGAAGCGTATTTTTTTGAAACAAAACACGCCCGGCCAACGAGAAGATTTCCTCGCCTCGCCAGCTCCGTAACGACGAGATTTCCTTGCCTCGGACTTCGCTCGCGTTTACTTCAATGCGGTTACAATAATGCAATAACATTTCATTTTCTATTTCCCGTTCGGATTTTTCAAACTTGTATTAAACTTTTCATTTTATTTGTTATTATTGCATTTTTGGTATTCGCTGTCTCATATCACGAAGCAGTGCCATAATGCGAGTGCGATCGTTCATCACAAATTGCCTCTAAATCGCGGAGCAGTTTAAATGGCAATTTGTGTGCCACGTCCGAAGCCCGCAACCGCATCACTCCTTTTGTGTGCCGCGTTTAATTATCCTTTGTGATTCTGCCGGAGACAATTACGCACAGGATTGGTGTCACGGAGATGATTCTTTTACTGCACACGTTCCAAAGCCGATTGGAGGGGATTCAACCGAACACACACACACACACATACATATATAAATACATTACTTATATGCTAGTAAATTTGTAGCATAAACAGGAATCCCACCTCAGAATCTAGATTCTAAAATTCCAATTCAAATTCCATCTGAGTTCTGCCGATCGCATGTCCTTTGTGGTTACTTTTTAGCAGAGGGAGGGTGTTGCGAGTGTGTGTATGCGTGAATGCTTCAATAATTAAACAGGTGTGCTTGTCTTCACGCGCACGTACGAGAGTATTTCTGATCCAATTGTGATATGCAAACGTAATATGAATATAGCTCATCACACACACACACACACACACACACACACACACACACACACACACGTGCAGGAACGAGACATTAACATATATTTTAATAGAGCCGACAACTCGCGATCAAAAACGTTTGACAGAGAAAAACGTCAAACGTATAAATTTACATGAAAAATGTCCCACGAAGGAGGCGAACGTTTTTGATACGTAAAATATGAAGATCTCTCATCGACGGAGTTTTCGTGAACTACATTTGAATAAATAATTTATTTGGTAAAGAATTTTACAAACAAAAATAACCGCCCGAACACGGAATACTGCCGACGGAGATCGATGCGCAAAACGCGAGCCATTGGAGCCAACACAAGCGCATGGAGCATACATCTATGCGACGTATAAAGGAAAGAGTGATTCTTTTTAATTTGAAACTACCGTAATACGCAACAGCTACAAGTTGACAAGCGGGACAATAACGCCGGGATTCGTGCAGCCAGGGGAGGCGAGCCAAGCGTAACAGGGGAACTGTACGCTTCGGAGCAAACAGATATTTTCCTTTTGAAAGAAGAAGTTTAATATTTTAAGCCCCTATAAGTATTTAATTGAATGTTGTTTGTTGTGTTATTTACGTTGCAATAGAATGAATGAAGAATAATGCACTGTAATCGCACCTACACATTTGGCATTGGCAGCGATTCCGATGTTGGCAAGCCGCGGGTTACGGAGCATTCTTATTTGGCCCGTCAAGTGAAGCCGGCACAACCGAGGAGCGGCGAGGATATTAAAACCTGAAACGCTATTGCGGCGGAATGCTAACATATATTAACATTTGCACAATTTAATATATTCTTTGCGTTCGCTGTTTATGTCCGTTCGGTCGTTCTAAATATATATATGCATTTATTATAAAGCGCGGTTGCAATATCGAAAGTCCTATTTTATAGTGTATGCAGTGTGCGCTTCATTGTTTTATACTTTCGTGAACAATTTTAGCAGTTTGCGTAACGGGAAAATTAATTGTTTAATTTTATGAAATTTCTTGTAAAAACTTTGACATATTTATGAACTTGTAGCGTAATTGTAATATTATGTGTATAATTTTAATATAAACGAGTATATTGCACGCCACTTCACATGTTTCACGTGTACGGATTGTTCGACGAACCCGTTATATAATGCAGTTGACGGCCGTTTTACTAATAAAGACAATCAATTATATTGTTCGTGTAATGTCAACTGAATGTGCCCAAGTTCCCAAAGAGCACAGCAACAGCAGAAGCCGCCACCAGCCACCAGGCAACTGCAACGCCAACGAACAATGGGGCGACTATTAATCAGTGACGTCACACGATAATTAGTAACACTAAAATCTCGTCAACGCGCACACTCGCCTCTTCGCATCATTATAAAAGTCATGCCAGACAAATTGGCGAACGTTTAGCATGGGTCTCGAGGGGCATGTCATTTGTCATGCCGTCATGTCGTGTCATGTAACGACACATGACCGGCGACCATGACACGAAGGTGGAATTGTAAACTTAACATATTTGATGAACTTGATGTGTTTAATGATTTTGTAGTTGCTGTAATGTTTCGTACAAATGACCTCCTCTTGCGAAATGATTAATAATATTCGTGCCGCTGGAGCAGAGAGAGGCGAAAGTTGCGAGACGAGGGTCGCGCGTTCGACACCCGCTCGAGTGCGAATTATGTTTACAACATTTGAGGCCGGCATTGGATTAACGCACTCGCGCTGATTGGAATCCTGATTTGTGCTGGCGCGAGCGAAGTGAAGCAATTAGGCTCGGGAGTGTCTGCATCGTGTAGCCGTTGAAGATGGACATTTTCAAATTACAAAGCTCGAGTCCGGAAGCTCGTTTTAAATAGCTCTCTTTGCTAAAGAATTGCACTATTAGGTCGGTTTCGTTCGGAATTTGTTTCGCTGCTCCTTTTGCTCGTTTCACGTTCACCGAATCGCCGCGCCGGGCACAATACTAACTGTAATAGGATTCAAAACGGAATGGCTTTCTGATTGTAATTGCGAACAACGGCATCCTCGCGCAACACAATCGCAACTAATGAATTATAATAGAATGTTTTCAGAAATACATTTCAGTTTATAGTACGTGTATGTGTTTTGCCACTGTGATATAACACGGGCGCAGTCGAGACACTCGTAGCATTTCGGAGGTGAGCGTACACGACAACAATGTCAATATTAGCACATAAATACACAATGTACATTCGTGTACGACACTGACTCAACGAGATTGACAAATACTACCACATCCATGACAAGAATACAGGGCGTATATTTGCTGACCATTCTGCTGGACTGCACTGGGCTGAGCTATAATATTTAATAACAATTTACAATTTTAAATCCCATTATATAAGAAATAAAATGAATTGCTCCAAATATATTGTACATACATACATTTAGTGGTTTAATTAAATTTAATGAGGCATTTGCAAATTTGTCATAACGGCGATCGTATTTCAGCGGGTTATTAAGCGGAATAATACATAAGAAGTAATAATTAGTAAGGCAACCCTAAACAAGTCGCAGAGATATCATATTCCGGGTGATTCAGGTGAACGTTTGCGGCCGAAATGGGCTCCAAGGATCATTCTCTCTCGAGTCCGTGCTCATGCGATGTAACCCATACAACTATAGTATGTCAAATAATTAAGAGAAACCGTACTATTTATATTAGTATCGTAATGCGATCGTAACAGAATGTGTGAATAGGGCCCGGGGAGGCCTATGAGGGGCAATCCGGGGACTCATTTGCGCCCAAAACCTTAGAAACTCATTTTCATATCCCTTTATTTTGTTCCGGGAAATTATATTTTACGTAATGCGCCTCCTTTGAGCCTCGGCCTTTCCAAACATTACGTAAATGTTAACAATGAATATTTGCTTTAAACAACGCCTTTTTATATATTTATTGAATTACCATATATATCGGGATTACGTAATATAGCTTTGTTGCAATAATAGTGTACTTCGCACCAAGAGTGATCGCATGTGATCAGCGCTCGGCCGTTACAATAACATTACATAAATGACACAATTTATTACTGAATCTTATTCCATTTGGCACGTGATTGTGTTCTCATCGAAATGTGATGAACGGGTGATTGGAACAGTTCTCTGCTCACTGCGAGAATAAAGCAATAATTATGACGTGAATCGTGTATTTTAAGCCCTTAATATGTTCTAATTATATAACCACTTATGAGGGAATGTATTTGAAAGGCTATTTAAGGTAAAGCCAGCTGTAACGTATTCGTATGCGAGCAGTAACTCGGTTGCAGCATGGAACTGAGGCGAGGGCTTTTGATCGTTCGAGTGGAAAGCACCCATGAAAGCTTCAGGGGCGACCTATTTCATTATTTATTATACACAAATTGGTTTCGTCCATGCAAAATAATAATAATAAAACAGACTTCCGCGTGAAGTAGATGGAAAGAGCAACAATCGTAACTCGATTTTGTGCCTCATAAAATCTCCCCAGTTATTACTCTAAAATGTGCTTTTGTGAAATAAAACCGGACATCCGGATATACTTTAGCTAATTTCTTGACAACTTTTTTCTTTTAAACAGATGTTAAAAAGCAATTTGGAAAATTGGTTTGTGACGTCATTTGCGGGCGCAACGTGATTACTATGCTAATATGTGCGAGTACATGAGCCTTCAAGGTGCAATCCTCTCTGTTACTTGTTATGCCTCAACAAATGCAGCCCCTGACTGCCAGAAATCAAATATGCAACTGGACTTTTCAAGACAATACAATTACACCATTATATGAATCAAATAATATATTCAATTATTTAAACAAAATTAAGAAATAATAAAAGCCAATTTCTAAACACAATTAAAATATAGTATACGACATTAAATTCAATCTCGGTTACTTTAACCAACACGTGTACGTATGTTCGGCTCCTTTCAGCAATATGAACGCGCGCCTCGTGGATTGTCGCCCGACGCGATGCTCCACGGGTGACAAATCCAAAACCCTCGCAACAAACGCGGTGACATTGCCTTATTCCCAACATTCGCTCACGTGCAGCCAATGGAGGTATTTTGTTGCAGTTACTCGTGTATTTTATTTGTAACAGAATAAATAAACTTTCAAATATTCTATAGAAGAGTGTTCTCATTTCTAAAATGTATTCATTAATTCATAATTATACTGCAATTGGATATCAAATGTTACAGAAAAGTGGAATAAAAGTTGTAGAAATAAGGGTTGCGATAAAACTTAATATTATTATTATATCAGTACTAGCTTTTACCCGCGGCTTCGCTTGCATTTAAGTCATTAAATAAGTATCAGAAATCACTTCAATAGGAAATAAAAATGTGATAACTATGATAAAAATGACAGACGGAAATAAAAACAAATATATAATAGAAAAATTCCAAACAGCTGAAACTATAGTCAATTGGTAGATATCCTATGTTACTTCTAGTACCTCCAAAAATATGTGTACAAAGTTTCATGATGATCGGATAAGTAGTTGTTGCGTGAAAACGTAACAAACAAACTCACATTCACATTTATAATGTTAGTAGGAATTTGTCTATTCTTATACGAGGAAGTCGCCATCTTCATTCAACTAATAAAAATATAATCGCAAACAGAATTATTACAATAACTTAGTTTTGATTGCGACCAAACCGAATCAAGTATTCGCTCAACAAATTGATCAATGTTAGTTATTGTTTCAATTGTCTATTTTCAAATTACAAGTTTCACGAATGACGTGGAAGGTACATCGAGAAGATGGCAAGCAGGGAAGCAAAGATGAAATGTTGAATCCCCTTCCCCCGTGCCCCTGCCCCTCGCCATGTACTTGTTTGACTACAAAGGCGTGTTTCTTGAAAACCGTTTACTAGTTATAAATTGACGTCGGTTACCACTTCATACATCGCCAAATAATAATAAACCGCCCCTCGACGACGGAGAGTACATTTTGCAATGACGACACATACTCTTTAAGAATGTTAACATATAAAAAATAATAGACGTTATATCGAAGTATACCCCGCACTTGTTCCACTCGAGCACGGCATTAGTTCAGACAAGAAACAAAGGAGTTATTACAATTGCAATCACTAATCGTAATGGGAATAATCCGATAGCGCTTTATTGGCGCATGACGAGAGGACACGCACGGAGGTGTTTTTAAAACGAATTCATTGACAAACAGCACTGTCTTAACTCTAATAGTTTTACCAACGAAGTGAACAAACATGCTTTTCCCTACTGATCTTATATACTATTCTTAAATACTAATATCATTCCTTCATCCGATCTCCTGGGAAAGTATTCTTATTGTTTTATGTTATATTATTTTCATTAAAATTCTACGTCTTCTGCTTATATAACTCGAGTCCTGTGACGAGATTCATAACTTTAACATCTTTATCTCATTCAATAATATCAAATGTGTGAATCTTTAGGTTTAGAGTCATATCAGTTTGTGTGATTCTGATATTATTATTAATTTTATTATTGACATGAATATATGAACTCAAGGAATTACGAATTGGTTGAAAGGTGTAGTTGCAGTCCTAACAATATGTTACTTAAAATACTTTTACTGATAAGACCATCCAGTTGCTCTAAATTTGTTTGTTACGTGTTACATTGCATTAGTATTATTATTTTTTGAAGCAATAAAGGATTTATTATATGCGTGTGAAGTGGAAGACACAAGCAGTTGCAACGGCCGTACATTGGCCTTTAATTGTTGGAAATTCAGCGGAAGAAAAGATAAAATCGATTTCTCAGCTCTTTTACGTGAAGTGTTCTCGTGAATAGCATTTAAATTGGGATTTACAAGTTTCAAGTGTATCGCAGCACTCGAGATGTCCGTGCCACTAATAAAGAAGAACAATAAGGAAGTGTGACCTTGCATATTTGCTGCTGAAAACGCACATTATTTAGAAATCAACGCAATTAGTGAAGGCATGTCCGCGAATAACCCAAGACGGCCGCCGGAGTGATGTGATTACATGTCATCATAGGTACGAGCAGTGGGAGCAAGCGACGCTGAAACACTACACCTGTCAATTAATCGGTGAGGACTGCGGGAAGTTAAATAGTACCTTCATTTGTTTTTTATTATTCTCACTGGATATTTGCAGAGAACATATTTAGTTATAAATTGATTAATGAATACTAACCAAGTTTGTCTTGTAACTGTTTGGTGTCGCAGGAGACGAGGCAGCAAAGCACGATCAGGATGGCTGCATGCGGCGTCATCGCGCTATTTTACCACTCACGAGATGCAAGAGTATCGTCTCGCTTTACAACGGTCGCACCAAGAGAACATTGTAAATGTTCCAACTCACTCGTACGATCGAGTTCACAGAGTGGCGTCTCTTTTCAGTCGATCTAATCGCATTCTTTAATAGATCTGAAACAATATGTACATGTTATTATAATAGGAATATGTTGATTTTTGGAATATACCTACTAACATGTAATTGGTGCGTAAATATTTGATATTAATAAGAAAAGTTTTAGTTGTGTTGATTGACTATTTGGAATTTTCTTATCATGTTAAATTGGTAGTGGGTCTGGCAATACGAGACACATTTTGGTTGTTTGCAATCAAAGTAGACAGGTTGCTTATAAAAAGTACATTCGTTGTTTTTCACGAAATAAAATATTTTTGTCAAAATTATAAACACGGAAAAATCTGTACATCAAAGTAAAAACAGGTTATAGATCAGAAAAGTTATAATCGAAAACGTTGGATTAACATTTTCATTTTTTTACAGCGCGTAACTTGTTTCAAACTTTACAGTCATACCGAAAAAGAACTTATATAAACATAATAAAGTGGAGTTCCGTGGATTTCACAAAATGAAAACAACCATTATCGAAATGTGTCACATGTTACAACTTCAACTGAAATGAGTGGTCATAGTATAGTATGATCACATATAATTGCATAACTTACAATGATAAAGAATATTATAAACGAATAAGTGATACGGAACCCTGAAAATCCAAAAGAAATTAGCCGCGCACTGACGAGTGGGCTGAGTGGGGATTTTATTAGGGATATGAATAAATTTGGCCGAGTCCGGTTCATGAAATATGATGACAGTATTTCGGGCGAGACTTCCCCAGGTCATGTTTTAATCTAGATTTCAGTACAAAACCTTTATTCACAATGTACGAATGCATTTATCAAATATCACAAGAGGCTCTTGTTTCTCTTTGCACTAAATCTAATAATATTCATATGTGAATTGCTGACGTGTTGCTCATATACACATACACATAGATATACCAATCACAGAGGCTTAATGTTTGTGCTGACATAGCAAACATTACACCTAATGTATTGACATGGCATCACACACACACACACACAAACACGACACAGTATTCAACTATATTCCAATGTTGCAGGTATACACCGAGCCCAGTCGAAAACAATTGACTCGCACATAGTAAATAGTATAAATATTGTTTTAAAAATTGCTATTATCCTGATAATGGCATAGCAAATTGTGTCACGTGGCACAATACCTACTTCCGTTGTTTGTTGATCTGTTGATCTCCGAGTGTTTGCCATGCCCGATGGAAATGTGAAATAAACAAGGGATCCGACCGCTTGCTTTTATTTATATTGAGAAGACGTTGGAAGCAATCTATCTCCCATTAGCCCGTCGACGTACTCTCTCCGCCCTCTCGGCGCTGTTGCCGCCACTGTTCCACTATTAGATAAATTGCGTTTACATAATATTCAATGAGCTGCCCGCTGTCAACAGGGCAATGTAAATAATGAATGCAGCGACAAATCGCGAGTCGCTGAATTCAGCACGATACCCAACAATAACATCGCAGTTAAAAAGTCACAAATACAACATCGTCTGGAATAAATAAAATTGGTTCAAGAATAAACGAAAACAATTGACTATTGATCTCACCCCCGCCCCTTCACCCGTTCACCCATTCACCCGTTCACCCATTCACCCATACACACAAACAACAACGAGACACAAATAAATTGAACAAGTGCCCCTTTTTACACAAAAACCAAACGATTTTGATATTGTTGTGGTTTTTTTGTTGATATTGTATTTGCTTTCGCGCGACAGTGATGCCGAAGCTTCCGATGCGCTCGAAATAACAATCGAGAGTCGAACAGCGATCCCCACAGAGTCACCAACATCGACGACATCCGCCATGAGGCCTACTATAGGTGCTATCATCAAATCATCACTATAATAATATAATTCATCAACACACAACTCAATGACAATCACTTAAATCTTGTATGATTTAACGCAGTTCACAATTAAACAAAGTAACTATATATAAACTTAATGAGTATATTTCCATGAATACGTCATGGGTGCGAGTGCGCAGGTCAAATGTAACATGTACATCGTGACCATTGTAATAAGTATCATTAATAAAAAAGAGCCCGTACTTCATTTGGTGTTTTTAAATTTCAAATTTCCATTAACTTTTTTCTTCGTCTTAATAAATTATCCAAAATTAAATTAATAGTCTAACAAATTAATTGATGAATATCTCCTCTCTCCCTCTCCCTCTCCCGGATTCGGAGGAGGCGACTCCTTAAATTGTTTAAACGGTACCTTAAAAGTATAACCTTTTATCAGCAAAAAAATCACGCTTTTGGGAAATTAGGATGAACTTTCGTTTTACGACTCGAAAGTCAACAATTAAATTAATTTGAACTTTATTTACGATCACAATTTCAGATGTTTTACCCCATCGCAGAACATCTGCACACATCTTTGCATTCACACTTTTGCTCTACAACCTACATATACGCACACCCGCAATCCCTGACTGATTATTATAATCCACTCAGAAATCCATACCTAAACTTACATAAATCAAGAACCTTCATGAGAATCATTTGCATGCGTCCCCCTCGCCTCCTCCCCGCCGCCCCGTTCGTCTCCAGTCGGACCCCCGATGCCCACCTCGCTCTATATCTGTGTAAACTGAACGCAAACTTTCTCACTTCTGGCCAGATTTTTCATCTCAAACTAATTTGAAATTATAATTCACCGCTAAGAAATCAAATCAAAATTCCATTTAAACTTAAGATTTTAATATTTTGGCTTTTCATGCGATCGCTTGTAATGTTGACCTTTGACATCCGTGCGTCTCCTCGCTGCACCTTCGTTCGGTTCGCTCGGGCCATAGCCACGAGTGGGCCGCTTGTAGGCATAATAGACCACAATTAAACCGACACGCGTTTTGAACACGTAACTGAGACAATGAAAATAAAGGATTCACCAACCCCAGCCCCGAGCCCATGTCGGACAGAACATAAACGCAAGGAAGTATTATAACACAATTGTTTCCTGTTGACAAACAATACCCAGAAATGTTGATTCTTTTAAAAAACAATGATGTGATCGTGACATCTTCAGTGCCGTCGAAGCGACTTGTGTTCGTGACGCACAGCGGGTTGGTCGAGGTCGTCCCGCAGAGGACACTGAGGATAGTGGTGTTTTGGTGAACGCACCCTGTGACCTCATTCCGATATCACCGATCCACGGTAAAAGCGTTTAGATAAACTATTCGATAAAGCTGAAAATAACTTACGAAAGAATTGCTTCAAATAAAAGGTAAACTTCGGAGTTCTAGAATATTCTTATATGCTCTTTCAATAGAATACTTGTTTGTTTCATTGGAACATAACAAAGCCCACGAGGCCCAATCACGCAACAATTAGTCAATTAACTAAATATTATATCAAATTACAAAACAATAGTCTTGACAATATGTTATTAGACGGAATGAACATATAAATGTAAACAGACAAACAGAACCTTGAAAACAATTATAATATAAAAACAACAACATCGTTGCTTTATATAAATGAATCAATCACGAGTGTCGCGTGTATAATTAGTGTATATATAAATAGACGCAGCAATTCAATTATAATAATGAGATATACGCGCATGTGTGTGCAGTGATTGATATGGGTCAGTCGGGATCGGCCATCGTTCTGCTTCTATCACGCTGTATCTACGTTATCTAAACTTACACCAGATTTAAGGTCACACTCAAGCAAATTCATATACCTTTGCCTCGAGGTATTAATTTATACTTTAAGAAATGGCATAAAAAATTAAAATCACCAAGTCAAGTAAAAACTACAAAATATGCTACGAGCTAAGTCTGTGCTACGAACTGAATATGCTACGAGAAATCTAATGCTACGGCTCGTAGCTCAAAAGCCAACACGTTACGTAAAGTTATGTCAGAAGTGATATTTGATATTACGGCAAAGATTATACTTTGAGCAAAATGGGTGACCGCTATTACAACCTTTCGGCTCGAAGGTCGTGTCACGCCATGTTATGCCGAAGTCGCCGAGATCACGAAAAGGAAAAACTGCTCTTTAAATGAATCAGTTTCCATTAAAAGCGAACATCCACTAATTTCGAACAAGGGCGGGCAGAAAGAGAGGCGAATATCGGACGGATCTGGTCGTTGTCGTCACGCGCCATTAAAATGAAGTTTTGTTTTACTTTTTCTTAATTATACACTTAGAGGCACCGGACCGAATTGAAACGGTCTTTTCCGTTGCTAACTTTTTCATTCATAACTTATTTCATTAATTTTCTTTTCATTTTTTCTCATAGCGGAGACCGCGGCCGAGTAACAGGGGAGCCCTCTGCGTGCATATCAAACCTTGATGAGATAATTTTTGAGGGAGTTTCTTTTTCACATTCCTGCGCTCTTTTAAACGTTAATTATTGTTTATGCCGTTATTAAATAATTTTGCTGATATTAGAAAATAGCCTTTGCTTTTAAAAGGTAACAAACAATTTGTTCGGTGAGCGGCTGCGAATAAAAACAAATCTTTAATAACTCCACTCGCCCGTTATCGACAACTCAGCCGGAATTCAGCGCCGAAGCAGAATTTACAAATATTCCCCGTTTATTGGGAGATAAATTGCTTCTGATATCGGCCGATGCCGCCGACGATACTTGTTACGTCTCAAATAATATACTATTTTATATACGAAATCATATTTTTACACAATCATATATGTTAGGTACACATGTACACAATTTTGTTTATTATTCACTAAGCATTAAATATAAAAAGTGAAGCATAATGTGAAACATTTAATACAGTCTTTCAATAACAAAACTTGATATGCGAAATGGAACTTCCCATTCAGAAGCGAACAACAAACATTTTATTCTTTATTAAAAACTATATTTAATAATAAAACTGCCAACAAGTGGAACACACACACACACACACACACACTCACACACACAATTGCAGCTCGCGGATCATTGGAGACGAATTGAACTTTCATATTATTTTATATTACGCTTGTAAATGTTGGTACTGCACTAAGACGGAAGAGCGGTGCATCTGCAAAGGGGCGCGAGTCCATGGCAACAAACACGACAAGCACACCCCGAATAACATCAAATTCGGGGATTCATTGTAAATTCAAATAGTATCTAAATAAAGAGTGCGACGTTGCGTGAATTCACTAATTGTTTTATTACAGAATAGTTGCTTTTTCAATATTTGATTTTGAAATAACATTTTGATGAAATTCCTTGTTTGCTTCATTTGTTTGTTTGTGTTTTGTTTTTTTTTAAATGATGACTTTTGGCATTGTTATTAATCAATTGCATGTTAATGGGGACGGGTTTGCTCTGTGAAGGCGCAGGTGTTGCAGTAACAGGTATTTTGTATTCTCGCAGGCAATATACATGTACATGCGACTGGTATTGGTTATAAAAAGTGGCCGTCGAAGGGTTCGCATGTTTTTACGATGGCAAACCGTAACAAGCATCGTCCGGCTCCACTTCTTATAATATAAATGCTAACACGTGTTTAGCACGTGACCATATTGTATATTTCATAAAAAACAGTTCGGTCCGTATGATCGTGCGTGTCTGTGCGTGTCTGTGCGTGTCTGTGCGTGTCTGTGAATGCCAAGTGATATGATTATAAGTAGAGTTTGTCTGAAGATCCCTCGTGGCCATAATTCGGCTTTATCTCGTTACGTTTTGTTGAGATTCAAGTCGCGATATCGTCGAGAAAAAAGGTTCTCACTCGCACGTCCTTCGCACAGTACACCGCATACAGTCATGCAATGTTTAGATCATTGCGAATTACGAAAATATATTCATCGGCATATTGTGCTTTTGTTTTACAGCAGCCTGCTTCATGAGTGGAGAGGACTGCCACAGACAACGGCTGCTTCTTGATAATATTTCTAATTTGATGCAGTAATTCTTGATATATAAATATTTCCAAATTAAATATGAATTGAAGAAGCATATAATGTATCTGAGTGCCTTGTAATGGTGTTGTCAATATTCTAGTATTTATAATATAGTCTATGTACGTTATGTTTATTTATATTTTTTTCTCAATTAAGTTCTTTTTGAGTAATTAAATGTATTAAACCTTATAAGCTTGATTGTATAAAGGTGGTGTTCGCTAACTGTGTGCGCCTATACTGTGACGAGGTGCGAGGCAAATGGCAACCTTTTTATGTAACACGCTATAAAACCTTAGAAATGGAATACGAGTACGCGGATTAACGAACTAACATCAGGACTTCATGACAACATCGCCACTGGCCCCTGTTGAGGTCACAGGATTGGCAATTCAATAAGACACAAGTCAAAAGGGACTTATCACCACAATTCAATGGAAGTCAAATAAAACAATGATTTTAAAACAAGATTATTTGGGTTCAGAAAATCAGCCATTATACATGGTGTATATTGTTTTTAGAGGAAACATAAAAACTACTAATTGTGAAAGGACGTTTTTTTATAATTTCCTCAAATTCATAATTAATAATCATTGTCATGTTATGTTTACCCTTAGGTATACAATAGGATGACAATGCCTCTATACAGCAGCTAAATCAAATTGATAATTATTAAATTAATAAATTTATTTCATTTATATTTATATTTGTATTGACGAGTAAAACCGCTCTATTGGAGCCCATTTACTAAAAGTAAATAAATAAAAAAAAAATAAAGGCATGACGTGTTTACAGCGATTTACACTAACTTAGTAACTCCCATAAACTGCCATTTACATTCCATGAATCGGACTATGGTGGAGCCGGATGCTGATGCAGATGATTGCTGATGTCAATCGTAGTTCTCCTAATTCGAACTTAAATACAGATGAAATTATCTAAATGGGAATTAGCATAATTATTGCTAATAAATTACCATTAATTAGTAATGAATCTCGTCTGCGAAATACTGCTCTTAATAGCGGAAGTAATGTTTCTGTAATAAGAGCAGGCACATCACACGAACTTAACTTGATTTAAAATGATTTATGCGACTTACTATGAGGTTTATTTTCAATCCAACATTTCAAAAAATATATTATTTAGCAAAGCAAAGAGATTTAGTTTCAGCAATAATAATTAATTTTACACCTCAAGGTCACATGCGAATAATAAATCCTTTGTTTGGGAATGAAGGCGGTGTCTTTGCATTGTGGGATGAAACGCGCGCGGAAATTCTACACTACACGCATACAGCTATGACATACAGTAGGGGCACGTGCTTTCTAAATAACTGATCCAATTGACAATCCTACAGCTCGCGTTTGAATAAATGATTGTTTGCGTCATATGTCTGCATCCTAACAATGGCCACTGAGAGTTACTTCTGATGTTTAAGATCCTCATGTAATATCAGCTACTCTGCCCGATTGTACGTTTAGTCGCAGGTTGTATAATAGAATGAACGCTAACCGAGTTATAGTTGAAGAATTAATTAGCGAAGGAATATTCAGAGTTTTCGTAACCTTTAATCCGGGGCCCAAATTGGAGAAGTTTAATTAAGAAAAACGCGAGAAAGACCGTTCGGATAATCAACGTCGAGGCAACTTTCAACAAGTATTATGAATTACGAGTTGTTTTCATTCGCAGCATTGCAATTTGCAACCGGACTCGCTTTAATAATGAATAAGGCAATTATGAAAATGCGTAACACACAATGTAATGGGTTCACCCCCAGAGCAGCATCGATGTACTCGCTAATTAGAAACCCTGTACTGTATATATACGTATATTGCAAAACCATAATTATAGGATAGTGTGTTGGGAATCTCCATCTTAGGTGCATAATTTAAATTGCATCTGAAATGAAAACAATGGCTTCATGGCAACGAAACAATTAACTGCGCTCGCATTTAACAACATTCCCAAAAACTAGTTCGTGAATTTGGGAAATTTTATTCAGAAAATTCTTCATAAATAAACAATGTACATAATTGTAAAATGCAACCGAAATGCTTCGGGGATAAGGTATAAAATTATATCGTGAATACTGAAAATATCTGAAAATTATCTTTTCATGGAGACTGAAGTGATTTGCATTCGCCACTCAACCTCGAATTCAGGGCAGAGGAAAGTTTCTTAAACTTTGCGCCCGAGGGTTGAAAAGCCACGAGGAAAAACGATTTCACCTTTTCATTGTTACAATAATACTTTCGCTATTATTACAAATTTTCATGACATTACAAGTACAAACGAGTGAGTGAGTGAGTTATATACAGCCTCCAGCTTATTAGATGCTAATAGAAGCTATTCATTGCTACCAAAAGCACAAAAACAAATATAAAATTTACATCAGATTACATTTGCTACATTAATCAAATAAAAATATTAACGAAACAAATTAGTATCGCTTTTATATTTTAACAGATTCCATAAACGATATTAACAGCGGCCATTACAATATCCAACTTTAATACTCCGCTTTGCTGCTTGGCATAAGACCGAACCATTATCATGACGTTCATACTAATATACTTTAAACCCACGTGGTATTGATTCTCACCACCACTTTCAAGCGACATGCCAGAGGGGACTGTGAGCAATGAGCATACTCCAAGCATGCAGTCGAGTGTTGCCACGAAATGGAAAGGTATTAAAACGCATATGTATTATTTACTAATCCCTACTAATATTATAAATGTGAATGTGTGTTTGTTTGTTACGTTTTCACGCAACAACTACTTAACTGATCATCATGAAACTTTGTGCACATATTTATTATTATTATATTTTTATATTTTGTTTCTATATTTATTTTTATTTCCGTCTGTCATTTTTATATATGCAGTATAAAACTATTTGAATTTTTGAGGTTAGGTGTCATTATTGTGGTTAGATGCCACTTTATTACAGAAGTGTGATAGGCATTTTCTGTTGACTGAAATATGAAACATCTTTAAACTTCATAATACTTTATATCTTCATAATTACGCAGACGTAGTCGCGGGCAACAGCTAGTTAGTAAATACATGTATTATTATGTTATGGAATGTTTATTTGGGCATAATTATATGTTATGGAATTTGTGTTTGTAATAATTCAGATATGTTTTAATCGTATTGTATAAAACACAGTCAAATATTTAATAATGTTGCGATAACAAAGAGGCATGTAGAAGGTAAGGAGGGAGTCGTGTTTGCGGGGAGGGGGGAGGCAGCCGAATGAATAGCAAATCGCATTGAAATCCAATCGCAAATACTTTGAATGGACACAAAGGGTAATATTGCCACAATTTGCCAAAGGATGGACTCGGATGGACTAGAATGGACTCTCCTCGCATTCAACGTCTCCTCAACCGTACTCAGCTTTCTCCGTTATAATACACACACATGTATCAATGCAATAAACACTTTTGTCAAACATCAAAAGAGAATTGATTGTACAGTTAATCAGAATATAAGATATGAGTAGAAACAGCACATTGTCACAATATAGAATTTCATGCCGTATGTTGTTCAATTGCACAAACAAAAACAAATGAATGTTTTAATTAAATAAAACGTCAAACGCAAACTTACTTATTCTAATAAATAAAAAAAAAAACACCCAATTACTGAGTTAGGTCACAAATATTTGAAATTCACAGAGACCTTTCATGTCATGCGGCGCCGAGGTGGCCTGCTGGCCCATTAGCCTGCAGCATACTGATTAACCAGGCGGCGGTGTGAACATCATGATGGATGGAGCATTCATTTAGTAAAACTATAATATTATATTTAAAATAATAACAGCGCATTAAAGGTATTAAATCTAAAGAAATTGACTTCAAAACATAATTCTCGACTACCCGCACGCAACATATAATCACGCCTACTAATATTAATAGATGTAAGCAGAGCTATGACAATAATAGAGTTGCCAGTTTATGTATAATTGAGTTTATGAAGTAAATCGGTCTCACTGTATTGATTGTCATCCGCAGAGCACAGAGCACAGAGCACAGAGCACAGAACACAGAGCAAACAGCCCTTACGCGACAACTCCGCGGCACACCCCCACTCAAAGTCGAGCACCGACAGAGCTGACACGCATTAAGTGGTTCAAATTTAGTGTAATCTTTTTGTGAATCCAAGATAAAAGCCGCTCTGTTAGTCATTGCCTCGTCACCAGAGAATATAACTGATCGGCTGACATGCGTACACCACATTTATTAAAAGAAGTCATGAGCTCCAATAACGGCGGGGTAATGTCCGATATATAATTCACGAGCGAATTGGCCGAACACAAATGTTCCGCGTGTATGTTAAGGGATGTTAAAGGATAGACAGCCTGTCAAAATTGCTACATGAAAAGCCGACAGAAAAGGTTTCGCGATAAACTTCTATTTCATTGTATATTTATTGAATGTGAAATTTCAGTTTACAGAGCAGCGACGAGCGCTAAATATATTTAAAATTTATTAAAAGATTATTTATTATTAATAGATTTCATATTTGTGGAAACAAAGTTCTTTTTGGTGAATATTAGTGTCGAGGGGCGGGCGCAGTCACCCACGCGAGTTTCGAATCAAACGAATGTTAATTTATCACCTTTTTTCACAATTCTAAATGGCTATTCATTGGCATCGCGATAAAGACGTCTCGAAGTTCAAATCGACACTTAACTGGCGCATTATGGCTCTAATTGGCTTCAACTTTTCTATAATTATTGTCTAATTAATCATTATTAAACGTTTATGGTTATTGAAGGAATTGCGGCCTTTTTGTGGCGGGGGCATGCCATTACTAGGTTATTGCCAACGCTCGTAAATGTAGGTACTTTTAGTTTTTTATAATATCGAATATCGTAAGCAAGCAATAGTTTGTTATAATTTCTGACTAATGTGGAATGTAATATATATGAAAAACATATGCAAAATACAAACAAAAATCCGAATTGGCAAAAAGCATCACCGACTGAGTTTTTATGGCATTAGCACACTCGTATATTATTCGGTAGTCAATTTCCTTGTGCATAAATATATCGACCTCCATATAATATATAAAGGTTTCAAAATGTTCATAAGCTATAACTGCGGCAATAAAACTCCGCTCTGCTAACGAAATGTTCCCGAGTCACACTCGACCACGAACGACAACGCTCTGGATGCGGCAACATATCTAATCAACATTTTATTAATAACAAATGTATACTGAAATGAAATGAAAATCGTTTATTGGCATAGGCACTAAAGGCGTGCGCTTGCTCATCGTTAGACTCTACCGTGACTTCGGAAAGGCGTATAACGAGAAGAATACCACAAGAAACTCGTCAATCATAGCCTGTACATAAAATAATAATTAAACTCAGAAAAAAAAGTAAATAACAATTTATAAATCAGATTGCACAGTGGTTACAATAAATGTCAAATTAATAACATATACAACATTAAATTCAGTCAAAAATAAATCCTTCTAGTACTGTACACGTATAATGCACTTTAATGTCTGTATCACATTCATGCTTCTGAAATGTTCTCTGGGGGTTTGTTTTACGACTACATGACTGATTGCTGCAAAATTTTCGAAACGTGTTACAGCCAATGCACAAATTTTCCTCTTTGTATTGTTAGTAAATAGAATGACTTATCTTACGTCACATAAGCCGCATCCAAATGTATTGTGCAACATTCTGAGATCCTGTGAGGTGGCCGAGCGTATGATTTAGGGCGTCGGCTCTGGCGGTCGTGGCTTCGACCTCGGAGCACTAATTCTTGGGAATGGGAGAAAGTGATGCCCTGAAGAGGTTAGACTGCATAAGCGGAAGCGACCACGTCAACTCAATCATTCTTACATTTTAGGAATAACTCCGTGTTAGCATTTTGATGAATTTATATAAATCCCTTCATATCATAAATTAGTCTATTTATTGACGAAATTAAATTTCTTCGAATATTTTCCAAGTGCAATGTAAATAATATAATTGTAGATAGTGTGTTGGCAATGGTGATATGCAGGCTGCAGAGGATTCAGGGCACGTCCGCAGAGAAGATTTGGTGGGTAATAGTCGCGGCGGCTGACGATACTGCGGTCAGATACTTTACTATCTGTTTATAGGGAGCAAGGTCATTTCACGTGTATCTCTGATTTATTTGCCGACCGTACTCGGCTGGGATTTACGCAGAGGGCAGGTGCCTTTTCATACTACATTTAAGGAAATAAAACTTCAAGAATATTCTAGGCGCAATCTTGGAAGTCATCATTTAATAAATATTTAAAATCTGGGAGACAGCTTGCTTAAATATTCTTATGATTGCTTATAGGTACATATGTATGTGAACATGAATTCAAATTGAACATGGAAACTCGTAGTTCATAATTCGAACACAACATAAGAACTGGCGCCACAGCGAAGTGCGAGTGTTGTTTCAACTAAAATGATTAATAGGCATTAATAGCTCAGTTCGCAGGTTTCCGGAAGCGATCGTAATCTGTTATATACTTTCATTCAAAATATGTTAAAACAATTCACATTAACGTTTCACCAAAACTAATTAGCACAATTAAGTTTATAGCAAAGTTTTGTCGAATGTTATTTCGCTGCTATTTCAGACAATCCACATTTACAATTTCAGCTTTTTACAACACGTTTCGTTCTGTGCCTGTATTTTTAGGACGGATTTGTGCAAACTCACTCTCGGACGATTGCGCTTCGGCCATTATTACGATTGCATTCCCAACTGCATTAGTTCATAATAGAATAGAGACAGGGTCTTATGCACTCGCATTGAAGTGATCGGATGATTATTTGCGAAGACAACTTCAAGTAATTACTTTATTGTAGAAATCTGATTATAATTTAATATTAGATATCAATATAGCAATTTGTAATTGTAATCCAATGTGGGTATCGTATGCCAGAGACATTTGAGCAGGTAAACATAAATGCGACGCGTGCGCACTAATGAACGCGGAACAGGAATCCGAGTGTGTAACATGTCGTTACTGGGTGACGTCACCGGCGTTAAACCCGCTCATTGGTCCAATGAAAAAGCGGGTTACGCCATTTGATATATACTACCTACATAAATGTTTAGTATTTGCATACTCTTTTCTGTAACACTTGTGCGTCACGTGGCAGATCGTAGGCGATCCCTAAAAAAGAGTAGCCGTCATATAATATTAAACGTCCGGTGCGGGCGCCAAGGCGACGGCCTGAGGGAAACACTGGTGTGCAAAATGCCGAGTCACTAACTTAATTACCAAGGGAGGGCAACCTCCGTGTCATGATATCATGTAAAGCATTAATATTACACTGAGCACTCTAAGATAGTTACAGCACATCACTTGAGAGGGCGCTTTGTCATTAGTACGATAAAACATGTTTGCGGTCAACACTCCCAAAGGACACATAAAAAACTTAAATATTATTCTTCTTGTACAAACTTTTTTATGCCCTACTTTTCATTTAAATAAGGAAGAAGTCGCTGAGAATTGGCTTTAATGGACATTAGCGATTGCTTTGGTGACTTGTGAACATTGCTTACACTCGCACTCAGCTCTGAAGACAATACTATGCCTGAATATAATTATTTAGCAATTTAGTTGAGGCATTTAAAATCGGTTATTGTTACGTGGAGCCTCCACCCGCGTTTCAGCATGTTTCATCAGAAAATGATTTCATTGCGGTTTGTTATTTGTGAGGGCTCTTATGTTATTATTTTTATACAAACGCCAATCAAATCACACAAATGAAAAGCAAACACTTTCCATTTTCCATTTTTAGCGTTCGTCGCTTTTAATAACATAAATATTTGGAAAATTGAGATGCTATTATTATTATTATTATTCCAATAACTATATTTTTATTTGATCAAAATTTAATAATTAATATAAAATATTTTAACCTAATTTTGAATTTACTTTAAAACTGTTTTTATTTAGACTAGCGGCCCGTCCCAACTTCGCACGGATGGACGTTTATTTTTTTAAATATGTAAAATATTAGAAAAAGCGATGAAAGACATTTTATGGCAATTTTTGGCAAAATTGGGTTACATTATTGTAGTTTTAGTAAGGATCCTTATTTTTCCATATAATTTATATAGCCTATACTGATCATTGATAATGTAGCATTCAAATGGTGAAAGAATTTTTGAAATCAGTCCGTAGTTTTTGAGCTAATTCGTTATAAATCTACAAAAATACAAATCTTCCCTCTTTATAATTTTAAGTACTAGCTTTTGCCCGCGGCTTCGCTCGCATTTAAGTCATTATTTAAGTAGGTATTACATATCATTTCAATTGAAATGAATCAATATGATTCCAAACAGCTGAAACTATAGTCAGTTGGAAACTATAGTAAAAAATATTTTTTTTTAAATAAAAAGTATCCTATGTTACTTCTAGTACCTCCAAAAATATGTGTACAAAGTTTCATGATGATCGGTTAAGTAGTTGTTGCGTGAAAACGTAACAAACAAACTCACATTCACATTTATATAGTAGGAAGGAAGTATAGATACAATTGTTGGACATTGGTTGGTGTGATTTATTATTGTAGACATTTAGTATTGTATAAAATTGCCTTCTCCTTGCATGGTGTATTGGAGTAAACTGTAAGGCCATGTGAATGTTTAAATAAAGAAATAAAGATGTGATACATTTCAATAAAGAAATATAAGATGTGATACATTTCAATAAAGAAATATAAGAAGTGATACATTTCAATGAATTGGTCTATTTTGGGCTTATTATATTTGCACGTTGATTGATACATTAGAATGAGATAACCGTGTTTTGAAGTATTTAGTGAAGCATATAAAAGCTAACAGCTTTTTGCCATTAGTATACAAAGTTTTCGTGAAAGCGCCGTTTATGTAACAATGAATTCAGCGATGAAGGATCGACGTTCTTGAGATGGCGCATGCCGAGAGGGTCACCGTTCCAGGCTGATACATTATACAGCATCATTACGAATTGATTTAGGAAATATGTTTTTGTAAGATAGCAGATAACACTAAGAAGTAGCAAAAGGGTGGAGGGTGGAAGGGTTAATGTGATTTTGTTTGAATGCCAAATGATACCCAAGAATGGATCTGATGGTTTCTTTTGGAAATAAAAATGAATTCTGACATCAAACGAAAATATTTATGAATAAATTAATCTCAGATGTTTTATCATAACGACATTGCTTTAATAGATATATCCACGTATAATGTTAAACCTTACGCCGTTGTGCATAAGATACATAATCTAATTGTATGCTAATAAAACAATCCCGGAAGCAAGTAAAGGGTGTGATGGTGTTCGGTGTGTGAGTAATTAGCGTTAATAGCGCTTTAAAGCGTAATCATGCGGCTTCGGGAACGTTCGTGGTCCGGGACAACTTTCTCTACAAGTTTGGAATCGATGAAGCGCTTTCGTCGTCGTGGAAGGATTGCGTCGACTTTATAACTATGCTTAAGGGTGCTCTCCTATAAACAATGCCTCCAACAACAGCCTCGCTCACCCCCGAATGTATGACGATGGGGAAACAAGAACCTCATAGATATAGAGAGCAACGAACACATCAAGTATTCAATTTAAGATTTGGTGCGAATACAAAACGCGGTTTAATTAAAAGCGAGGAAACACACAAAAACATATTTCCTAATACAAAACAGAAGTAAAAAGGCATAAAAGTTGATAAAAAAAAGTAAACTTTGAACACGTTCACCGTTTCCCTGTTTACATCGTAAAAGATCCGCTGCTGAAAAGTTTTTGGTGAAAATTAAAAAGAAAATATCACTTTGAATGGAACGTCAATAATTTACTTTGAGAATGATGTTTTGCATGCATTTGGGTGTTAGATGAATTATTAATTTCGCATAATACGCTGTTAAAGAAAGGTAATGTTTAAGTAATGTTCACTTGACATTGCTTTGTCTCACATAATTTATTCACAGAAGAATATATAGCACAAAATAACATGTACAATGGTCACCTTGTAACCTGACGCATCTGTCGCAAAAAGAACAGCAAGTGAAACACATAAAGCGATGTTGTGCAGTCACTGGCGCCCTCTTTGGGCTGCGGCTCACAATATTAGAACATTCTTTCATTTAATTTCAACATTCCTTTACATTTGTTTATTAGACAAGTGTTTTAATAAAATAAAAACTTTTATCAATTAAATGTTACACGGACGATCTCTATATTTAAACAAACATTTGAAATTATTATGTAAAGTATTTCTTGTCAGTCATAGTTTTTTTTCTCCCATCTTCATTACATCTATTTGGTTCTTGTTTTTTATTTTTATGTATTTCTGCAATTTTATTAGAAGTGTAGTATCTATCCCTTTATCACCTTGAGCATGCCGTCCTATCCTATAATTAAAATTTCATTTAGTTTATATAATAGTAGTCCTTTTTATAATATTTAGTTTTAATGTAATTTTGTAGGTAGGTGAATAAATAAATAAATAAATAAATAGTACATATATATTTACATTGATTTAATATCTCTTATTTTATGAAATTAGAACACAATCATCTAAACTCTCCCTATATCTGGAATGATTTTCTTTCCTCTTAAACAACCCTCGGGAATAACTGAAGTGTTTTCTAACTAAACATCCCTCCTACAACTTACTGACAATGAGAAAAATAAATAACTTACATAATGCCATAATTCAATTAAACATACATCACTCGAATAATTTGTGGATATTTTTGAAAATAAATGTTAAAAATCTTTTTCGAATATGATTTTGAGTTTATAAAATGGAAAATTCCGCGCTTAAATTCAAGATATCAGTAGTCGAGTTCGTAAATCAGTTTTTAGTACACTTTCGGAGAATTTCAAACGACAATGTTGGTTAGCAGATATCTGCGAGAGCATCGTAAAATATTTCTTATCTTTTACACACTTAATTGTTCCGCTTATACCTGTTTGTGTATATCAGACCGCGAGCATTGCAGAACCCCATCACTCGGAGTAATATTTTGAAATTGCTTCTTCACGCGTATCTCAATTAACGGCCTCATTAAGTCACCTTAAAATCGACTCACATTTGCACAATTCAATATCCACAGATACCTATCTCTACAATATTATAATCCCTATTTTAAAAATAACTAAACATACCTTAATATTATAGAACAAAAGCTATTTATTCTGAAATTGAAATGCTCGTACGTATGTTAATATTGAATATTAAAATTTATTAAGAAATATTATTATGAAGAATATAAAATAGTAAATGTTAAATATTGCAAAAATATGATTAATGTGTTTATGTGTGTTTGTGTGTGTGTGTGTGTGTGTGCCGTAAATATAATAAAAGCATAAATGACTCACACCGTCGCACCATCGGATATGGTCACAAAGACATGTTTTTCACTCACATTAAATCACAACACATTCTAACTTGTGTTTAGCACATACATACGTACATTATTTAATAAATCACTCCTACATTAATGCTGTATTTTATTTAGTTAATTCTCACTGTCACATTCGGCGCGTGCAGGGCGGGCGGTGTTTCGTGCGCTCGTAGCCACCTCGTAGCCGCCGCGTAGCAACGTTCGCTACACACCGAGTCGCGGGTTCAACTGGCGCTACGCCGCGCAACCCTGTCACACGTCCTTTGGCGCAACGACAAAGAATAAATTAGCGTTTTCACGAACGTACACTCGAAACTTGTTTTCTTACTGGATGTGACTTTTACGATTATTCGTCATGAACCAAACGACCATGTTATATGCATAGTATTCGTGCATTACATTTCATTTGTTTTAATAATCATTTTATTCAAAAATATACATTGTGATAATTATTATTGCAATTTAAATATATTGTTTTATTGACTCGTTACATTACAATGCTTTCTCATTTAGCTTATTCATTACAATCAATCTATCAAGCCGACGTAATATCAGATACTAATAAAAACTATTGTTCCTATATAAGCTTTATGCATACTATATAAACATGACAGCTTTAAAATCAGATATAAATGATATAAAAAATGTAATGTAGAGAATTTGTAATATGTTTCGCATCTAGTGGTGGGTGATCTTTGCCGGCGACAAGACCTCACCGGCCGTGTTTGAGATTGACAAATGCAATGTTTATGAGCAACCCCGTGGCAAGAGGCGCTGTTAATAGCACAATCTGCACAGAGAGTGAGACATATGCGTTTACAACTGAGATAAGAGGAAATGCAGAAAGCGCCGGTTTCTTCCATTCAGCCTCCGTTTGGTTTGTGGCATTCATGAAAGGCACTACTGGGGCCCTTTCATGAGTCCGCACACAGACCGGCTTTGGAGGCCTTTAAAGTCATTTTAATGTAAATTATAATCTTCTGTTTACGAAAACATCAAAGTAGTTACTCGTACATGTATTCCATTGAATCGGAGCACATTCTGACCTGTCTTAAAGAATGTGAAACTCCACTCGCGGCGACTGCAGTTGTCGAAGAAACAAGAACAGACCTCGGAAGTATGTCGGCTATTTTGGTCAACATCAGCTTTTCACAGATCCCTATCGATTCACTGCATCACCGCTTCTTTTCACCTCTTCTGGATGCTGCTCGTATGTTTCTAAAACATATAATTTGATGAAATGCCAATAGTGTTAGTTCCCGAACACATTTCACCGACAGCCTGAACACACAAAATCAATTCCACATTCAGTAAAACAAATAAGATAAGACCGCACCATAAGGGATTGTCAACCCGTAAAATTTATTTACGTATTTCCTTCCCCTTCCTTATTTTACCTTTTTTCCTTAAAATAGAATTGACCATGTGTGAACAACTCCCAGATTTAAAAGCTTACCAATGCTTACTTGGATAATGTCTTGAAGTTCATTTTGTACACATAAACACGTATGATGTATTATTGTATATACTATGACGTGTAATTCCAACGAGCGAGGACAGCGAATGAGCGGAGGGACATAATTTGCATTTAGGTGTAATAATGGCAATAAAGGTGCCGTCTTGGTGCCATTTTGGAGCCAACTTTTCGTCTGAAAAACACGTCAAATCCCAAATTTACCATATTCTATTATAAATCTATTGTATTTGCCGTTAACTTCGGGAACGTACTTAATCTCTTTATGGTTAAGTGCGCGTGGGTTGCGAGCGGTCCTCAGCCACACCGGGATGCCGAGGACTTGCTTAAATTAGAAATTCATTTATATTATTGTCTGCACTAAACTCATTGTTGAATGATCAGTCGTTTTGTGTCACGCGCACTCAGCCCCCTGCTCTTTAAATACTAGTGCGCTCTGTTTTACGAGGGTGCCGATAATGACGCAGTTAAAAATGCACTCGCATCGCTTCACACATTACTCATTACTCAACACAAAAAGATAATACGTTCTTTTTTACGTTTTTACGTCTGGACTACGCACAGAACATGCTGAAACGCTACATTCTTCCACGTCACTCGAGGTATATATAAACACACTCCTCGAGTGACACGCCAGTCAACATATAACGCCATAGCATAATGTATCAAATAAACTATATTTAAACCTCAACACTCTTTTGCTCTGATTCCTGTGCACCCAACGAAAGGAACTTAACACTTTTATTCTTCATGTTATTTGCACTGAAAGGTCGCCCAGTGCCAAAGTGCATGATGAAAATTGTATTTTCTATAGGAAGTTGTAGCTTGAGCTTAAAAGGTACTGTTCACTGTCAACACGCATTGTCTTCACTAAAACATCCTATTACCTTCACGCTGCTTTAGTAGTTTAAGGGTAGACATTATACAATTTTGCTATTAGTACAGTGTGTCACTTAAATAAGTCTAATATGCGAGTAGTAATAATAGGATGTTTATTTATTTATTTAAGCAAGAAACAAAAATAATCTCAAAGCAATTTTACAATATACTGACCTTCTCGCAGAAGTATATTAAAATGAACCTTCGAAAATGTTTAGCAGCTTAAATGCAAGATCCATCGAACATCGGTAACTGTTGAAAACATCTCAAAATAGCATTACTTAGTCACGGTGCACTCGTCAGCATGCGCCGAGGTCTTTTCTGCGCGTGACGTTCGGGACTCGAATCGTGGACAACGCTTTTAACTCATTACGAAATTATCTATTCATTTTTTTTGCACAAAAGGTGAGCATTTAATCAAATATACTGTACAATAAAAAGTTAAAACTTCGTATATGCTTTAAAAATAATAATACTAATTAATACACATAAGAAATAAATTTAGAGCAATTGTTGACGTTATCACTAAAAGTAATTTCTTCCAGATAACCATTTGTCATAGAAGAAGCAGTGTTAGTATCGGGCAATGCAAGTTAGATAAATAAAATACATAAATATAGGTAAACTAAATACATAATGGCTGCTGTAATATAATGTTGTCGAAACGTCAACTTAAAGTAATCAAAATAAAAGCGAAAAATATGATGTTTATTAACGTACGAAGAAGCATGCGAGTGAGTTAGTGTAGTGGTCCTCGCGGTCCTCGCAGTCCTCTCAGTCGTTTTAAATAAATTCAATGCCCCTCTAGAAACCACAAAGCAATTACTGCGACTTCACCTTTTAAAAAAGAGAAAAAATCCCATTTCTATCCTCTCTCGTATCGAACTCTTCCGTTACTATTTGTTGAGACTTGTTTTTTTCTTATTAATTATCGACTTTTCAAATTTATTCAGACTGAATAAATTATTTTTACACAAAGACGACGATGGAAAACGTTGAATTAAAATTCTAGAGGAGACATTAGGACTAAAATTGGTGCTTCACGAGGATTGGCCCAGCGGACCTATGTTTGCAAATCACAGAAAATGTATATTATTATTTTTGAATTATATTATCCACTAATTTTAATATGTATACTTATATATCTATGTAAACTAAATTTAGTTTGGGCATTAATATTTTCTAGTACAAATTGTACAGGAGCAGGCATAGTAAGTGATTGTTAACCATTTTAAATACATTTTAAACGCAGTATTTATGAAAGAACTGGTCCTATTTTAACACGCTTTTAATATGAAAGTCGCAAAAGACGAGTCTGCTACTGAATCTGATACACGCGGAAGAGAGTAAACACTCGCACTGGCACATTACACCAGTATGTACAATACGGCGTAATGTATATTCCCGTAAAAGGGCACCGGGTCTATTATTATTGCTATTGGAAAACAAAAAAGTGGAATAAAACAGCAATTTGGGAGTGTGGAGCGGAATAAGTCCCGCGGCATTTAATGGGCTCCAATTCACAAAGAAAACACGAAGGCTTATGTTTAATAGGCTATATAGTATACTTGGGCGAATTTGCTTGTATTACCAATATGTGTGTACTTCCAATAGCAACAAACAAACAGCACAAACGAAGAACACCCAGGCGACTATCTCTACCACGAGCCAATGAAACGGCGCAAAGATAATAAACATATAATCGAAATCCAATCCAGCATAAATAACTGCTGGGGCCTTCATCATACATACAGAATTCCATTCGCGGTCCGGGAGTTATGGAATTGTCACATTTCTTTATCGGCGCCCGCCAAATACTAAAAAATACGCTGACTCCAATACTCCGAGAGATCATGACATCGAGTTTTCCTGCACGACCAAAGCAAATAACATCGAATTCCGTTCATCAGTACATACACCGACGAGCAAAGTGACAGGGTTGATAAAACGCCTGAACGTTAACAAAGCGTCTAAAACGATATATTAAATAGTGTATTACGAACTTATCACGGATTAGGCTACGAGTGTAGAGAAGTAAAAGGCAGACCACTTGTGGCTCTCGGCCTATGAGGACAAGAAATAAATTTATCTGTCCCCTAAGTGACTAAGGCAATAAACAGTGGGTAGAAACCCCCTAGAGGGATATATTTGATAGGATTACAGATTTAAAATAGGTTTTTGTGCCTCAGCCACTACGTTTGATGGCTTCCGATTGGTCGTGCTCTCACTTCGCTATATATTAATCAACTATTATTGTATATTATATGGGAGTATTAGTACGCGATGGCTGCAAACCTTTCGAAACGTCGGATCAAATTATATCCTCAATAGTTTTATATTTGTTTATATTGTAAAAAAATACATGTTCACATGAAAAAATTAGTTTAAATATTGATTGATATTATGAGAGAGAGTATTAGATACATTAAAAATAATGTAATGTAATCTTCACGTATAAAAGTGTCACAGCGAAAGTGCTTTAAAAAAATCTCCCAACTTGTCACCTATTCCGAACTCGAAGGACCAAAAAGTTTGTATACTAAGTTGAGGATGTATTTCGTGACTTTTGGGGAAGTTTTTTTCTTAAAAAAACATATTTGGTGAGTAAAAGGTTTTTCGTTTCTGAGGCGTTGATTAAAATAACATTTTCTGTTTGTGCTATAAAAAGTTTTGTGTGATGTCACTTCGGGTTACTTCGGCTTACTTCGGGTTAGTAATCTATTTTAATAAGAGCTACTGTTATATTACAAGTAACAATAGTCGGATGTGCTCCTATGTCATGACAAAGTGTTGATGGTCATACTATTTATTTATTTATATATAGAACGTGACCTTTACTCCTACGAATATATTTATTTGTGTGTTATTGTTATTAATTATACGTTATGATTTAATGTGGAAGGTGATTATCCTTCGCCACTCTTGCTTTTATATAAATCCAGAGAACTAATAGTATAAGTGAGAATTATAAAAAAACTGTATGTCATAAAATAATATACGGAACCCTACATTATGTTCTGATAGAGTCACACTTATTAATCCCCTCTTTCTTTGGATACACGTACATGTTAAGGGATGAGGGATATGAAGTTAAGTTCTTTTGTCATTGCTGAAAGCTGACTTGGCTAATGAGCCGACGACACACACCACACGCCACAACGCCTCCGTCTCCGTGTTGATATAATTCAGTAGTTAATTGAACACGGATATTAGACAAGCTAACTGCTATACGCACATCAGCATACAGTTGCTTGATATAGGTCAATTTAAAAGTAAGGAACAAACAAGCTTAAATGAAAAATAACAACAACTATACATATATATTATAGAACAGGAAACTAAAATTAAACTACGTAATAAAATAAATACGTAATAAAAAATAAATTAAAGATTGTCTTTATATGCTTTTCTAATTTAAATAATATCGTTACAAAATAGCGGGTATTTTCGTAACAAATAAAAATAAACAATCACGCGAACGTTTGTTTTTAAACAATAATTGTACCAATTCGGAAGCTTCCCCCGCACTTATAATATAACATCGGCTCATAAACTGAAAAATCGCCGTACTCGCTTTGCTGACCTTTCTCCTTGTATACTCGTACATTGTATTAAAGTTTTAAAACAGTTTGTAAATGGCCAACGAAAGCCACTCTCGACGCAATGTTACGAGCACGTTCAAATAAAGATTCAATTGTTTTGTTTTCATATTCCCGGACGCACGAATTTTATTTTTAATAAAATAACAAAATACAGTCGTGACGTTCACCCACTTTTATTCTGTGAACAAACATATATGTTTTATAATAAGATACAACATATAGTAATCCTCCCTACCATAAAAATGTGAATGTGAGTTTGTTTGTTACGTTTTCACGCAACAACTACTTAACCGATCATCATGAAACTTTGTACACATATTTTTGGAGGTACTACAAGTAACATAGGATACTTTTTATTTAAGAAAATAATAATTTTTTACTATAGTTTCCAATTGACTATAGTTTCAGCTGTTTGGAATCATATCGATTCATTTCTATTAAAATGATCTCTGACACTTATTGAAGCCGCGGGTAAAAGCTAGTATATATATAAAAGGCGTATATTATATGTAGATTGCAGCTTCCTATTTATTATTTATAAAATATTATTCAACATTATAGTGAAATATCACAAACGATAAAATTTGGGTTCGTCCTTCGCAGGCTTGGGCGGCATGGGTGGCATGAGCGATGGGGTGACTCGGCATTCCACTCTAATCATCAAATTTGCCAGGAAATCGACACCGAATGTGTCTGTCCACATCACCATTCGATATTTTAGTAGCACAATGACGCATTTGGCTTGGTCTTTAAGTAACTCATATGAATAATGCTCCGTTCACACTTGTCGGCTGTCGGGTCCGGATTTTAATCGGATCTTCCAGTGGCAGGGTATTTTATATGAAGCCATTCACACCAGTTTTGTTTTTAGCTTCAACGGTGTCCGACAACCGACTAGTAAGAACAGAGGCGCCGACATACGATTAAAATCCGGACCCGACAGGCGACAAGTGTGAACGCAGCGTTACTGACAGGAACCGATTAGTAACATAGTGTTGGTGTACACATGTAAATGATGAGAAGTGCGTTTTAATACTAATAAAATGTATGTCAAAGTAAAATCAAAGACAAAACCTGAAGTTGGATTTGTTTGCGAGGAAAACAAATTACTTGCTGTTTCGGCCCTCACTGCCTCCTTCTAAGCCACAGGGATCTTAAATTACCCAAACATGTCTACAAATATAATCACCTTTATCATGCTCGCAATAAGCACGAAAATGGCTCGTCCGAATAATTTTATTAGGCAATTAAATGACTAGATTTTGTAAATATTTCGTACGGTGTAATACGCACAGGCTTTCACATAATTAATTACTTTTATTTATTGACATTTTAATATTGTTCATTAAGTATAGGTACATATTATAATAGATACCTACTCGTGTAAGTTTCGTGAAAGAACTTTGGAACAAAACTTCAAAGTAATTTGTAAACGAGAATCGTCACCAAATAAACTTAAGTAGGTTAATTTGTCATCACATAATTTGGATAATATTGAAATTTAATAGAATTTGGAAGGGTTCCATTCACAATAGCCCGCGAAGGGTTGACGAGGGTAAGAAATGAATTATTAAAAAAAACCTCCCAAAGACCGTCCACTTGATTTTGAATCAATGTTCAAAGGAAATATACTTTTCATTGAAAATCAAAGCTAACACCGTATTATGTTTTACGCTTTATTCGGCCCAAGATGACGATAAAGATGACAGAGCATGCCCGTACATCACGCACAGCATTATAAATGAGGCAGACAGCGCCAGAGATATTACGTCATTTGGAATAGCGACTGCAAATTTGTGCTTTGCTCATTACAATGTGTGTTTATGTAAATGGACAGTCGTTTGGGGAAAACACTTGCGACATATCGAAGCTGTTGAGCCTCATGAGGAGGACTCGATGCATGATTTACGTGAGACATTCCCGGCACTCACCGGAGGAGGGATGCGCTGAGATATTGCCTAAACAGGGACATTCGTGCCAATACAACCTTATTCATTCAACCGATACAGCCTAATTATAATTACCGTTGTTACGAACTCTTTTTTTATTCATGTTTTTTACTTTTTATAAAGAATATAATTGTCACATTTTGATATATCTGTCTGTCACTTCAACGAAGTAAAAAAGCACGTACGCAAATACTAAAAAGTGTTTTAACTGAAAAAACAGCCCGTCTATTGCCACGATACCGGCTCTAGACCGCATACAGCACATATTGACATCACAATACCTATTTTTGACATTCGCAATGATCTTAGACACACTATTTTTCTGTTCAATACACATATGTATGTACAAAGATTGCTTTATATTCATAACAAATTTCAATATTAATTATTACAAAATAAATAGCAGTTATAAAACTTTTAAAATAATAAAACAAGTAACTATCGAAACTGGTTTAATTTTTGAGTCATAAAATTCATCCGGAAAGCTGAAATGAAACTCATCCGGTCGAATTGATGCGAAAGAAACGAGATATCCATTATTGAGAATAAAAATGTTCGTGTCAAAGGGCTGGCGATGGGCGAATCAGTCAGTGGCTGAGGTCATCAATAAATCCTTATCTTCTGCCGCTCACCGAACTCACCGAACTCCCCAAAATGACGAATGCGACAACACTTCACAATTTATTAATAGAATATGAAAAATACTTTATTGCTTTTTGAAGAATATTTATATTGGGAGACTGGGTGGAACGAAACATTTAACATCCCTACTAATGTTATAAATGTAAATGTGAGTTTGTTTGTTACGTTTTCACGCAATAACTAATACTTAACACATCATTATGAAACTTTATGCACATATTTTTGGAGGTACTTTTAACATAGGATACTTTTTATTAAAAAATATTAATTTATGTTTTACTATAGTTTCCAACTGACTATTGTTACATCTGTTTGGAATCATATTGATTCATTTCTGTTGAAATGATCTCTGATACTTATTTAATGACTTAAATGCGGACCACATGTGCGCGTGTGATGCATGACGTACGCATGTAATAGTATATGAAGCTATACATCTGGCTGGCCTCTAACTTGCAATCTTTTCAGTAAATGTGTGCAATCTCACCTGCCTATCCTTGTAGAAGTAAAGTGCAGATAATGCAGATAGTGTGTTATAAAGAATGAATGCATTGCGAGTGGTATATAAAGCAATCCTGCTCTATTGATGGCCGCAATTCGGCCAATCCTATTCCACAAATATATTTCATTGAGCCACTTGATTTTGACATTTTTAATAATGTCTACTACGAGTTAGGAAAGCTGAGAGGATAGAGCAGTGTATGAGCTTCTATCACAGCTTCCATTCATCAGTTAAACATCTTACACTGACCCCAAATTAATTATTATTATTATTATTATTATTATTTATTTACTTTTAGTAATTGGGTTCCAATAGAGCGCTTTAACTCATCAAAATAAATACAAATATAAATGTAATAAATTATAATTGGTTGTTTCAGGCGTTGCTTTGCGGTAATCCATATTAAAGGAAATTATTTAAAATTGTTTGCTTATAATTCCCGCTACATTCGCTACATCCCGCTACATCGAAGCGACCACACGTATCTTGATGATGCCACGTGAAGTGGCGAAACGCGTCGAGACAAGTTATTGAATGCTAGTGCAGGTTATTTTCCTTCATCGACCTGATGTAGCGGGAATTATAAGCAAAATAATTTCCTGTAATAAATTATTATGAACGATTTAAATTAGCTGCTGTATACTGGCATTGTTCACTTACATACTAATGTCATAAGCAGACTTGCATTCGTATTTAATTATTAAGTATAATGTATAAGTTTTCTTCAGATTTATGATAATCACAACTGTTAGGTTATCAAACTTGACTTAATTTCTTTTCAATATAATTGTTACTTTTATATGTGTATTTGTTAACTGTTTATGTGTTTAAATAAATAAATAATAATATATAACAAATCTACTATGACGTAGAAGAATAGCTGCTGTATAGGGGGAATTGTCATCCTATTACATAGGTATCTACGAGTAAACATAAAAATACATTAGCTATGTCTAATTAATATATAAAAAAAAAGTTGTAATGGGATATTCGAATAAGATGATATACGAATTCTATCCATCTACTCTTCACAATTGCGCCGTAATACTATATCTCATGTAAGCATTCAGCAATTCAAAATGGATATCAAATATGATATTTTCCAACAAAGCCACTGGAATCTATCGATCACTTTACCAACTGCTTTATGCATGCTACTGCAAAAACCTGCACTGTCACAACCACACGTGTTACACCTAAATCTCTATAACTAAATACATCGCGTGTTTTATTAAAAACCAAATTCGTATTCATAAAGAAAACAAGCAATGTATGATTAATTAATTAAAGTGTCGTAGTCCAATGATATACATTGGTAATGGTTAGACTTTTAAGAGCTCTACGACAATAGGGTTTTTGAAATCTTTACATGTGAAAAGTGAATGCAGATAGATACGTGTGTTTTTATTGGTTCGTATGCAAAGGAATGGGTTTTGTGTTTGAGAGGCGGAATTACGTCTCTACTACTGAATTGAATTTTAGTTGCAATAATATTATTAACTAGCTTTTAACCGCGGTTTCGCTCGCATTTAAGTCATTAAATAAGTATCAGAGATCATTTCAATAGCAATGAATCAATATGATTCCAAACAGCTGAAACTATAGTCAATTGGAAACTATAGTAAAAAATAATATATCAATACTTGTAGTACCTCCAAAAATATGTGTACAAAGTTTCATGATGATCGGTTTAGTAGTTGTTGCGTGAAAATGTAACAAACAAACTCACATTCACATTTATAATATTAGTAGGGATTATTACCATTTCCCCATAATAGTGGTGGCAAAAAGGGCATTAACTGGTCATTGCACAAATCTGAGTAACAGTGATTAGTGTCCGATTACAGTTCTCATCGGATGCAATTAACACCGCTTGTATCAAGTGAACGTCCAAATGAACCCGATACCACCAAAGACAGATTATTCAGCATACTGTGTTCGCATTAAATGCATGAAACGCATTTGCATACGAATGAAACAATATTTTCAGCACCAATTGTTAATTATTGTGATAATTATTATTATATCGACTTCAGTTTCGTACGGTTTGCAGCATGGTATTTCCGATACCTGCAAAGGTTTCGAGCAAGCGGCAAAATATTTTCTATTATTATTTATATTTTACATAAACAAAAGAACAATTTACACCAGCCATTCTCAAAGTGTGTTCCGCGGAACCCTAGGGCTAAAATACTACAAAAAATACCTACTAAAGGGAGATTATAAGGTTACATTTAAATATTCCAACTAAATATTACGTAATATTACATAATATTACGTAATATTACATAATATTACGTTCGCGTGATAATAAAGATATAAAGTACTATGAAGTTTAATGATGTTTCATATTTCAGTCAACACACTTCTGTCGCAAAATCCGTTCTTAGCTATCTACTAACTATAAAACTACTTCCCTGCCACGTTTCATCTTTGTACGTCAAGCGATTTTCGCAAACTCACTTTCACATTTATATTAGTAAGGAATAATAAAATCCTTTGTAATTGAAGATAGTGTTGTGGGAGTATTGCAATGCGCTTTGTGTTGGCATTTACGTGCATAGTTTATTAAATGAATAAATCTAATAAAATTGTTGGAATCCGAATGTCCCTTGTAATTGCTCGAATGGGGGTCGCAGTTTATTAAATAACGATTGTTGCTTAACATTGGCAGAAGTTTGATGTTTGTCGTCGTAATTATTCGCGCTACTTTGTTTGAGTTAGCAACAAACGAGTGATGTAATTGGTGCTCTTTCTGCCATTCGCGTCAACTGCTCGCGGTTTTGCTACATTGTGTTAATTGCTGTGGAAGAAGACCCGGTCTCCTTGTTCTGCGTCGAGCGTTACATTTATTCATTTTAATAAATACCTATTATATTACAATTTATAAATCCTTTTACTAATATATATATGCGAATGTGAATTTGTTTGTTTGTTTCACGCAACAACTACTTAACCGATCATCATGAAATTTTGTACATATATTTTTGGAGGTACTAGAGGTAACCTAATTTAGTTGGTCTAATTTTCTTTAAGGTGATCTAATTTTAATTCTTGTGAATTATGTATTATTGAGAATTATGTGACTTATGTAATGTTATTTACTTTTTTTTCTGAATGAAAATTCAGTTTTTTTTTTGTTAATTATTTTTATGTACAGGCTACGATTGACGAGTTTCTTGTGGTCCTTCTTCTCGTCATACGCCTTTCCGAAGCCATTATAGATTCTGACGATGAGCAAGTGCACGCCTTTAGTGCCTATGCTAATAAATGATTTTCATTTCATTTCATTCATTTCATTTCAACATAGGATACTTTTTTTTAAATATATTTTTTACTATAGTTTCTATATTTATTTTTATTTCCGTCTGTAATTTTTATATATAATACGGTATAAAACTATTTGAATTTTTGAGGTTAGGTGTCGTTATTGTGGTTAGATGCCACTTTATTACAGAAGTGTGATAGGCATTGTCCGTTGACTGAAATATGAAACATCTTTAAACTTCATAGTACTTTATATCTTCATTATTACGCGAACAATAGCTAGTATAAAATATTTATTTTACGTTTATGTTGAAATAGCAACACAATTGTTTTTGTCTTTGGTATGTGAGTGATGTCTATGGTGTAGTGTGTAAAGGGGCCTGTACGAAAAGAGTCGACGTGTGCTTTGTAATATGTATTGATGATGTGAAATTAAAGAATATATTAAGAAGAAGTTTTGTTTCACTGCCGTCCTGATTCAACAGTTTATTTTTAAAATATTTTTTTACAGTTTGTTGTCTTGGCACCTAAAACCAATGTTGGTTTGTCTTGGTTCTGCACATTCGTTTTATATTTCTTAATATAACTTAACTATAATATAACATGTTTAGTTTATATAATAAAAATATTATTTTTAAAATATTTGTTATGGATATGGGTGTAATAATAAAAGGTGTTTTATTTTGAGCCAATGACTGCTTGCACTCGTAAAGGGTGTTACACAGCGAAAGCGTAGAACTGGGAGCTTCACTGAAATAGATCCGTTCGCGTGTTTACGAACAATGCCAATGTATCGCTTGTTATTAATTATTCCTCATTAAATTATCAACCGTTAAAAATTGCACAAAGAATACCTAAAAATAGAATGTGATAGAAAGCAAAACAAAACAATGAGCCGTTTTGAAGCAGAAGTAAACACAGAAGACTCCTGTCAAATATGATTGAAGCAAAGCAAGCGGAAATACGAGAACTGAAAATAACTGAAAAATATGTATATAGTTAACCCGACGCCTCACGTTATGGAACCTAAGAGATGTGGGAGTTTGCAGAAATATCCATGTTACGGGTACATTCCACTGGATTTTTAAAATTTCCTAATATTTATTTCATCAACGCAATTTGTAACTTTAGAGACATAGGTCCTTATAGCATGCATAATTACAGTATTATTGACAAAGCCTTCAACCGAGTGCCAATGGCGGCACAAGCCGGCATAGCGGAAGTGACTGCTCCCAATTCGTGGGTCAAACTCTAGCTTGACACCATGCGAAGTGTTTATTCGTTAAAAGAAACTAGACATTTAATAAAAAAAGAAATCTACCAGACAATAGCAGTGACATAGAACGAAGCCGTATGCAGGGAAACTTTTGATTTGTGCGCGGAATTTCTCAGATCCATCCAGTGTCTTGGTGCGAGGTGGGAGCACTCGGGCGTTTGTCCTTTTTTAAACTTTAAATAAAATTGTATATACTTATATCAAGTGCATACATCATGGGCATAGTGCCTCTGTTATGCTTCACACAATAATGTACAATCAAATTCAATTACAAGCAGCACATAGCATTCTCTGGAATCCTCTTATTAGGTGAATAGCAACAACGTAAACTTCAGTGAAATTGCCAAACAATATAGGGACCCTCAATCTACACTAGGGCTTCCAATCCCGCAATACCGAGATCTCGGTTTTCAGATTTTTGTCTTTTTTCAGTATTGTTTCTGTATCCTGTGATAAATAGACAGTGTAATTTGATTGATTGATCTCATGCGAATAGTAAAAATAAATAGGAAGTTATGTTGATTAATTCTAAATATATATATATCACAGGATATAGAAACAATACCGAAAAAAGACAAAAATCTGAAAATATATATTAATATTTTCTATATGCGGGATCCCGTAAATACCGAGATTGAACACAGGCTGCGGGATTGGAAGCCCTAATCTGCAGGACGACCTAATCGCACTGTTAATTCGTTTTTAAACATTATTACTAAAACTTTCAATCTGGTTACTCATGCTTAACTCGACATAATCCGTTGATATTTTTGGAAAACTAACGAATTAAATATTTCTAAATATAAAGTTGACCTTTTACAAGTTGAACAAAATAAAAGTTAAGTTAAGGGTCGATTTGCAAAATTGGAAACTGAACACAATTGAAGTTTGGACAAGACGACAGCAGCGCCCCCTGCGGCCACTTCCCACTCGCTTTAACAGCTTATTTCACACAAAACACCTCATTTACTAATTAACCTGTTAATTGACACCAGATATTATGTTCATCCCTACTACATTATAAATGTGACTGTGAGTTTGTTTGTTACGTTTTCACGCAACAACTACTTAACCGATCATCATGAAATTTTGTACACATATTTTTGGAGGTACTAGAACTAACGTAGGATACTTTTTATTTAAAAAAAAAATTTACTATAGTTTCCAATTGCCTATAGTTTCAGCTGTTTGGAATTTTTCTATATTTATTTTATTTACGTCTGTCATTTTTATATATATGCAGTATAAAACTATTTGAATTTTTGTGGTTAGATGCCAATTTATTATTTTCTTACTGATACTTATTTAATGTCTTAAATGCAACTTAAAAGCCGCGGGTAAAAGCTAGTAGCTCTTTAAGGACTACAACCTTAAAATTACATTTTCATTGTTCTATATTTAAAAAAATACCCAACACCAGGGACTGCAGAGTGCAGAGAAGGAACCTTTAACAATGCATTAAAAAGTGCCTTATTATAAAATAAAAAAAATACCTTTATTGTACCCACGCCCAATAATAAATTTTGTTTTCTTAGATAAATAAATAAATAAATTCTTTATTGCAAAAAAAAATAGTAATATTTTTTACATAGGCGAGCTTAATGCCGTCTGCATTATCTACCAGCTAACCTTTGTCGGTGTGAGCGGTGATATTTGGTGCAATATGTAGAAAATAATAACTAAATGTAAATATATACAATACATACATTACATAAAATAACAAATAATAATATATACTTAAATACATATATATTTATGAAGAAAAGTTATAAGTGAATTAGATTTTTTTAAGCTTTTTTTCTCACCATAGATATTGATTTTGACAGTTTTGTTCGCGTTTTGTTTGTTTATTGACTTATTTTGCAATAATAAACGCGACAACCATAAAAACATATCCAACGAGTTCCTTTAATTGAATAAACAAAAAAAAATGAGGTATCTGATTTTCCAATTATATCCTTAAAGTTTAAAAAGCTCACTTCCTCGAGCGTTGAGAACATTCTTAAAAGTTTCCTCGAGTGAGGCTCTGCTTTTAATTGGCTCCTGGTTCGGGTGGAGATAAGCTGGAGTGTTGTTATTAGATTTAAATTGGCTTTTCTTACAACACTAATTACTTGCACAAAAAGATTGATCTACCGGAGGGGGGATGCTCCCCTGCACCCCCACCACCTTCCACTACTTACCCCCTCACAGTGTTCATCACTAAATATTACTAATAAATATAATCTGTGGCAATTAGTAATGATTGTTACAGATTGAAGTGAGTTCGTCATCAATTGGGCAAGTTTTTAGGAATGTACTTATCTTGCTTCAAAATTGGCAAAGGGTTAATGTGGGTCTCAGGCGGCAATTAAACTTGGGGATCCTATGAAGCACACTCTGCTAACTCGAATTCGCTCACTTATTCGCTGAACACTTCATATTACTAACCCTTCGTCGGGCGCCCCTCAAAAACTCCTTAGATCGGGCGCGGTGTGCTTGACGGGCTCATTGAGAAAATTGATGGTTGATTTTTTTCTAATTAAATCTAAGATGAAAATCAAAATCAATATTTTTCCCCTTTAAATCAGACTAAAAACTAAAAGAGTTCATAGAACCTATAATTGCTATGCCCGTAAGATCGACCGCGCCCGATATAGGGTTAAATTACAATCTAATAGAATATTAATTAAGGCTTTCAAGCTATGATTGACGAGATTCTTGTGGTCTTCTCGTCATACGCTTTTCCGAAGCCATTGTAGAGTCTGACGATGAGCAAGCGCACGCATTAGTGACTATGCTAATAAACGATTTTTATTTCATTACATAAGTTAATTCACATAACTGTGGATTTATCTAATAATTGTTAATCCAATAAGAATAATAAATAAAACTGGAATTGTAGTAATCTTCGTAAATTGAACTGTGATAGCGTCATATAGAGGAGTACATCGCTGATTCAAGTTAAAACCTAATCGAGTTAGTGTAGTGACAGTTATTTTCTCATTTGGGGAAGAAATTCATTCTGGAGTTGATCCTGCGCTTTCGCCGCTTAAGCCTCGATCGCAGTTCTACTTACTTTAGTTTTCCCACTGTTATCTGTCTTACATTTTATTGCTTTTGGAAGTTCGGCTCCGTGGCGATGCGATCCTTAGACAATGCGTGTTACAGTTTTATAATCCCATACGCAGTTACTACGACAATACTTACTATATCTACCTACCCTTTGACACTAATACACCTTAATTATATAAATTTTTTTACCCCCTTCCTTATATCTGTTTTTATATATTATATTCATTATTCTATACAATAATGTTCTGTACATATGTACAAATCTCAGTCTACCCCAAAAAGCAGCTGAATTTTATCAGAATATTTACGAGAGCGATGACAGAAATGGAATTAATACGGGACTCTTTCGATGCGAGCGATGTTATCCCGGGGGAGCGGGATTCTCCTCCTTGTCAATTAAATATACACTAATTAGCTGTCCGATGCGATGCCCCACTCTATTACATATACCTACGTATATATCTCTACTAATGTTATAAATGTGAATGTGAGTTTGTTTGTTACGTTCTCACGCAATAACTACTTAACTGATCATCATGACACTTTGTACACATAGTTTTAGGTGGTACTAGAAGTACTAGGATTCTTTTTTTAAAATAAAAATAAAATTATTTTTTACTATAGTTTCCAATTGACTATAGTTTCAGCTGTTTGGAATTCTTTTATATTTATTTTTATTTCCGTCTGTCATTTTATATATATGCAGTATAAAACTATTTGAATTTTTGAGGTTAGGTGTCATTATTGTGGTTAGATGCCACTTTAATACAGAAGTGTGATAGGCATTGTCTGTTGACTGAAATATGAAACATCATTAAACTTCATAGTACTTTATATCTTCATTATTACGCAGACGTAGACGCGAGCAACAGCTAGTACATATAACTTAGTGCTTAATAAAAGGAAATGTTTTTTTGTGAATTGGTTTATTGTTATTATGCTGGAAATGAGCATGAATTTGCTTCTGTTTGTCTGTTAGTCCATGTGAGCGCCTATTCTACACATCGTAAAGCCTATTACGTCATATTTATTATTAAAATAAATGAAGTAATAATTAAACCGAACACAAGGTGCACTTTAGAGCATTTACAAATCCAATATGTTAATGGTATCTGCTCGCAAATAGAGTTTATTTATTAATAAAGCCTACCTACAAAATTACATTATGACTTTATATTATAAACTAGTAGGATGCCTTAGGCGCCGGCCGCGAGCAGCCTCAGGACTTCTACATAGACAAGTTTTTTAAAAATACCTTGAAAATTTTGTCAGATCCTGAAAGAGCTCATGTTCCTGAACAAAATTGTCCTTTACCCGACCCAGCTGAGATGTCTACTTTCAGAGATACAACCAATAAGGCGAGCGTCGATTTCGATCCAGCTGTTTATAATGTTTAAGTTTAATAAAAAGGAGTACTATTACAATGAAATTTCAATTATAGGCTAGAACGACATGCTCAAGGTGATAAAGGGATAGATACTACACTTCTGATAAAATTACAAAAACACATGGTTTAGATGTTACACAATAATGAAATTAAAATTGAAAAAATAAACAAAACAAGATCCAATTAAATATAAGTAATAGAAAAAAACAGTTAACTAAAACATTTTATGACTTGTAATATATATAGTAAGCTAAAACATAAACAATTACATTGTAAAAAGACAGAAAATTGATATTTCAAAATCATATTAACGCGCGTCCACAACTGAATATTGAACTGAAAATCAAGCGAATGAAAGTGTATGTGCAGTAATGGTATTGAGTGTTCGGGAATATTAAACAATCAATTAATTAGTGGGCCCTTTCCATTAATGAGACTAACTAAGGGTCTCGGGCTCCCGTCCCGTCTGATTACTTATTCACGCGCACACAGCAGTAACTACGATGATGATGCTGCCATTTAATCGTAACTCGGGTGGATCAATAAATAACTTATTATCTATTAGTAACTCTGCGGCTTTCACAAGTTTCAGCAGATTCAATACAAAACAACAATTTCTAGTTAAAATTCTTCGTATGTTATTGCAGATTATTCTATTCAAAACAATTTAGAGATTTGCTATTACTATTATTTCAATAAATTGTTTTGAAATGATAAAAATTGTAAGAATAAAGTCGTTCTCTCTGTGTAGGAAGATCTCATTACGTTGCTACATCTTTTGCAGGCATAAATAAATCAGTAATTGGTCCCTGATTTATGTGAATAATAGTGAAGCATTTTTTCAAATGAACACGAAATATAAGCACATAGCAGTAGCTGTTATTATTTTAGTATTTTACATGTGACCACACTCCGCTTGATATATATTGAAATAAAAACTAAAGCAATAAGCTTAGTGTGAAATTTAAAAAAGCTCTCAGCTCAAAGGTGACCTTTCATTGCTGGTGGCATTACTTCTCTACTTTCGTTAGTATTATGACTTTTAAGAGACGGATGGTGTGACAGTCGTGGTGGTAGTACCACTGTGTTTAATTAAACTTGGAGTCTGAATTGGGCTGGACCATCATGTAATCATCTTACAATTCCGGTGGTCCTCCCAGCTGTGTGGATTGTGGAGCAAGTATAAAGTGTCCGTCGGACAGTGGAAAGCTCGCAGCGTGAGTGACCGTTTGACGCCCGCTGCTGTTTCATCTCGTAAATGTGGAGTGCGCGTCCTCTCTTCATTCCTAACGCCATTCACTTTACTGTGTTACCTTTGCTCCAACACGTGTTTTGTATTACGATAAGGCAAGATATATACGTATGTGACATATGACTGCTGACTCTGGCTTCGTAGCAAGTGGAGTTATTACAAGATTATTAGATGCGGACTTTTATAATGTACTAGCTGTTGCCCGCGGCTTCGCTCCCGTTAAGAAGTATTATTATTAATTAGGTATAGTTTTTGCGGCTTTATTTTTGTTTACCGTGTGTAAAAACGTCTTCATCATAGTAGCTTCAATCTTTAATTTCAGTTCAATCAGTCGAAAATCTAATAAGATTTATACAAACTTTCATCCCCTATTTTATCCCCTTAGGGGTGGAATTGATCAAAATCCTTTCTTAGCGGATGCCTACGTCATAACACCTACCTGCATGCCAAATTTCAGCCCGATCCGTCCAGTGGTTTGGGCTGTGCGTTGATAGATCACTAAGTCAGTCAGTCAGTCAGTCACCTTTGAGTTTTATATATATAGACTAGCTTTTACCCGCGGCTTCGCTCTCATTTAAGTCATTAAATAAGTATCAGAGATCATTTCAATAAAAATGAATCAATATGATTCCACACAGCTGAGACTATTGTAAAAAATATATTTTTTAAATAATAAGTATTCCATGTTACTTGTAGTACCTCCAAAAATATGTGTATAAAGTTTCATGATGATCGGTTAAGTAGTTGTTGCGTGAAAACGTAACAAATAAACTCACATTAACATTTATATTAGAAAGGGATGTAATTGTATATAAGTAAGTAAGTAAAAAACTTTATCTGACAATAATGCCTAATGGCAGTTCCAAAGTGCAACTTGTACAAGTGGCAGCTTATTTGAGCTGCAACTTTGCTCAACTCATGATTTGTAAGAAACTTTATAAAATTTATATTTTTGCTTGCCGTTTTTAGATTTACATAGTACATACAATGTTTCATGTCGTTCTGGCTGACTGACAATTTGGAATTTAGAATGTGCTGCTTTCAGATTCTTCACTTTAACTTGAGATTTATTTACAATGTTGGAAAGAATTGACGCAAATAAATGCATTATATTTTCATTAAACTTTCATAATAGTTGATATCTTAAAAGTCATCGACGAGCCTTCAATTAATAAACTTACATTTAAGATATACCTATTTATTTTATTTATTTACTACCCCGACTATTTTCGCAGCGAGGCATATGATAAGCCGCAAAATTACTTTTTAATTAGTTTCATTTAGTAACTTCTTAATACACGTTATAACATGTTTGAGTGTTGCCACTTTATCTGAGGATAGTGTTGCCATGCCAACAATTTAATGCTAAGTCATCCAAATAAACATGATATTAAAGCAAAAAAACTTGTCCTAACTGATCCACTTGGAAACCAATATAATACAGACATACGCGTATATACCTCGCTTTATCAAAATAACAATAGAACAATAGTAAAAGTGACATTTGCAAATGCCAATTGTCCCAAACGAACGGATCATCGACCATGGCCATCTTTATAAACCCGAACAAATTTCAAACATAACTTCAGTATTAATTCTATTGAAAAACTTTGGCCAACTCTTCTGTCAAATGCTGACAAGGGACCGGCGGAATGTGCCTCCAATTATGAACACACTAATACCAATCATTATCCATTAAGCCTCGGTCTTAAATCTTTCCATATTAACTCAAAGTTAATCGTGTTCTCTTACAAGTCCATAGTGAAATAAAACCGAGGCATATTAAAGGTAGCGTATCGGGGAAGTATTTAAATTCGTGAAATTTTCCAAGTAATTAAGCCGATCGTTAAGGGATATCGTCTGAGAACAATAAAAGTCCCGATCCTTTCATCTCGATGGTGTTCCTGATGCTTCCGTCTCGTTTTAATGTTTATTGTCATTTGATATCCACAATAAGATTACGTGCATCCTCTTTAGTTAGAGTTTTGACGAACTTGTTTGCAGATTTGAGTTCCATAATAATTGCTAATAATGGGCGTAGATATGAAAATTATTTTCATTCACAAAGCATGTTACGCAGAATAAAAAGGGCATATGTACTGTGACATATTTATTCTTATAAAGCAGACCCTCGTTCAGACTTTCCCATGAGATGTGGAATTTAGGGCAAACTCCATTCGAAGCTATCTGTTATTTTATCACAATAACTAGAGCTTTATTTGTACGCGGTCTTAGAATGAAAATTCCATGCGATAGTTGTTTCTGCTAAACGCAACAGCCGGCTGTGTGGGCGGTGGTAACTCGTATTTCTCACAGTGAAGTTGCCTTCGGGAAAAGTTAAGAAGGTCCAAGTGGAAGGTTATTTTCTAGTTGTTTTTTCTTTCACGGTCGGCTTTTAAAAAGGGTTGAGAAATTCCTACAAATTGGTAAGTGAGTGACGCTTTGTTTCGTATTTTGGAGGATTAAAAGTGATTTCTGGAACGACCTTCGCATTTGCTAGCGTTTAGTAACTGATGCAATTATTTACTTTATAATACAAATAATATAATTCTTACATTGGCTGTAAGTGACTGCTTAAATAAATAAATAAATAACATTACGTACTGTTATATACGTTATTAAATTTAGCCATCAACTACTTCCGAGTTGGGCACTGCTGGCCTGTCCAGTGGGCTTATCACGAATTTAGTCTGGCTTTCGAATCGAGCTGTCACAAGTAAAACAGATCCGTTAGCAATCGGGATCATGAATTTTTACTAACGACTAACGAGCACCAGCAATCTATCAAATGAACGAAAGATCGAGACGTTCGAAAATTAACAAAAAGTATCTAAAGTATTGTAGTTCCAAATCTGCACGCGGTGGCGCTGCTTAAGATAACTCACTGCGGGTCTGCTCTTAGACGCTGGTCCTTGAGTCTTACCGCCCAATGGAACAGCCTAATATAAAGCAAGGCCAACACAAAACCCCAAGAACCAGCCACAACAATCGTATTAGCAACGTGCGCAACGTATTGTTATATTATTATAATCTAATTAATACGTTAATTTCATAGAGCGTTATTTATTTTTCCGAATGTAAACAATAGTGATTTTCATATTGATCGTCTGTCTCGTTCACGCACATGCGTTTTGCTGTTTGCTCTCTCATTTTCCAAACTGAAGCAATTAGGCATAGCACAATCACAGCCGCTCTGCATACTAACATGGGCCATGTGCCTATTACGTCTCTGCTTTTTATACCATTGCCTAAATGTCATAATGAAATTAATAAAGTCAAGCCAATTATTTATTTGTTAAAATAATTAATGCTCTGTTGTATTCTTTCCATGCAGCAATAGCCGTTGTGAGAGAGGGACAACATGTATATAAACACTTTTATAAGTAGTTTGTTGAACGCTATATTTCGAGTTGTCTGTCTGAAATCTTTGCTAATATGATAGTAATGTTCGTGAAAACGCATGCGAGGATGGAGACAGTTCCTGGCCACAATCAGCGGTGAGCAAACATCGGCAATTTTGAACGAACACTCTATTTGATTGCTACATGAATTTTGTGGAGACCATCAATACTAGCGGTGTACACACAATTAGTCACCTTATTGACTTTTCATAAAGTTTAAATTTATCTAATTATATGACACTACAGCAGTATAGCCTCAATTATGAATTACTAGTAAGGGAATTTAAAAAATATAATATCAATTCAGCTTTCAAAATAAACAATCCAATTATTGAATTCGTCGAATATTAGTATTTTATTTCACTGGTAGATGGCGCTACTGTTGTTTAAGAACGTCAGTACGATTGGTCAAGAAAATAAAGGAAAGCAAACCAATTTAAAACATGCATTATAGAAATATAATAAGTTAATATTTGTATGAAGAAAAGAGTGTTTTTTTGAAATGGTGCATTCAGCTGAACTTTTTAATGTGTACGACGGAGCTTTGTGTGCGGAGCTTAAAACTTTGCCAACAGCTATTTAGCAATGTTTGCGCTTTTTAAATATTATTAATATGTTTCTCTTGAGCGGGAAAATATACTTTTTGCTTTTAAATGCTAACTAAGCTATTACGCAATATAAATAGTATTTTTTATGTTTAAAAAAAAATTAAACGAAATAGGAGAAACTATTATTTTTTCAAATATAAAAACTTGAAGTAATCAAGAAAGCAATGCCTGATTACATGAGCTATAAACACAAAACCTAAACAAATGAGCGTCAACCCTCGGCAGGAGTTAGGACACTCACACATCCACGCGAGTGTCGTAGGAGCAAGTTTGGTTCCTCAAGTGATTTTCGTCGAAAACTTAAACATGCTCCGTCCTCACTAAGAATAGATATTTGTTCGTCGTTATAGTATAATTAGAGCTATTGTTCCTAAATATGAGTTAGGGTTCTTAGGACTTAGTGCTTATTGTTTTGTGACCTAACTCGTTTACCAACTTTTCCTAGAACACCGAGGCAAGCAGAGACTGGAGCGCGCGTGTCACTCTCACCTCCACCACGTTTATTACTCTTCTCATAAATCTCTTCCCTATTTATTGTCTATTTTGCTGGCTGACAACATAGCAGCGCCCTCTCAGCGACACTGGTGTAACTAGAACTACGTGGACTCACGGAACTCCGTCGACAATAAATTGCGCACCATAATTATAATCTACATTCCATCGCAATCAAGAGAAGAATCAACTTAAACAATAGACTAGCAAGCAAATTCACTCCGGAGACGACAACTCATCGTAAGTATCTTTCTTTTCCATTCCTGCATACTGTCCGTCAGCCAGCATTTTATACCTACTACACATGAGTAGAATTTATTATGGTTAAATAAAAAGAATCAATGAAGTGACTGTACCAACCAACGAAGCAACCATGTTAAGATCGTCTTAACTCTTTTATAATTTAATATTAAATGGTCCGCAATGACCAGCCAGTGAAGATGGACGCGAGGATCTCCGTCCAAAACTGGAGTAAAAGTTAAGAGTGCTTCGTGGCCCTCCGTCAAAGAGACTGCCCTTTAAAATATTTACACTTTGAGTTATATTCTTAACAATGCGACACTAATATACCAACAATATATTTGGTATAATTTCATACGGTTATATCTGAAACTATTGATTTGTAAACTGACATATTAATATTAAAATTCGACAAAATAAAAGATGTGTGTTACATTTTTAACAGCGCCATCTGTGAGTTGGTGGTGGAATTACTTCACATTAAAATTTACATTATATTTAAATATATATATATTTGTTCATTCGATACAGCAACATGTGAGTGCCAAACAGTCGCTGACATCGGCACCGCACTTGCTGAGTTAATTAATGCTCTCAGATAGCAGGAGTAGGAATATTAAAAGTACCCTCCGCTTTCAGGCCGAGCCTCTGAATATTTCTTACTAAATCCTTCCATAATACTCAAGTTACTTTACATCTTATATTACTCCGATTTTTACATAAATACATACAACTTGTTATTTTATTATGAAAAACTGAGACGAGATCTAACAACATTAGTTGAATTTGATTAAGAAAACGGCTAATTGTACCGAGGGCAGGTGCGCGGAACAATGTCAAATAATTTCAATTTCAAAGCTTATCCGTAATAATTTATTTAGCAACAAATCATGCTAAACATTGTTCCGGGCAACATCAAAGCGGAGTTTTGACAAAATGAAGCCTCCTTGGAAACTTTCGGATCGGTCAGATCTATAAGCTGCTTTCAATTATAACAATAGATAATCCTTATTATTCATTCATTTGTTTGTTATACAGCCTTATACAGGTTTCATGAGACGGATGTATGTACCTACATATATTGATACATATGAACATAGTCTACTAAGAACTAAGTATTCTCTTATTTATTTAATTTTAAGGAAGACATACAATTATAATAATACTTAAATCTAATAACAAAATTTCAGAACTATCGATGACAGTGTACCTCAAAACTGCAGTACTGACGGTGGTTATTTAATCCCTTACTAATATAAATGTGAATGTGAGTTTGTTTGTTACGTTTTCACGCAACAACTACTTAACCGATCATCATGAAACTTTGTACACATATTTTTGGAGGTTCTACAAGTATCATAGGATACTTTTTATTAAAAAAGTAAATTAAATAGTTGTTGGTGATAACAACCTCCTTTTGATTTTTATAAATTATATTAAGCAGCAATAATAGTTTTCAGTTGACTATAGTTAGTATGATCTCTGATACTTATTTAATGACGTAAATGCGAGCGAAGCTGGGGGTAAAAGCTAGTAATAAATACTTCGAAATTGATTTGTCAATATTAATAATATTTACAATATGATTGGTCGCAATTCAGAGAGTACAAGTTATAGATTTATGCGAGAGCTTGTCAGAGGCAAACGCCGGCGAAAGGTTCGTCAGGTTGGACACGAAATTAATTTGCGTATACTTTGAAAAGGAATCAGTTCGGGCGCACAAACTAACTCCCAGCCTTTACACCATAATTCATTATATTTATACTACTCCTGCTATCCCGAAAATTATTACAATCAATTTTACTGTTTCGCAGTTTGTTATACGTACATACCTACTTACGTTAATAATAATAATAAATAGTTTATTGCTTTAAATAATAATAATCAGACAGATGTCCGCGCGCAACAGTCGACTCCACTATGCCGGCTTGAGTAGATGAATGTGCTCTGTCCAAATTAACAGGGCTCACTCTCGTTATCCCGTCTACTTCCAAGCTGATCCCGAAACGCGACTAGGTCACTTCACAGGTGTTCCGCTTGAAAGTGGTGGTACTTTCCCAGGACGGCATACTGGGCTAATGCCATCATCATCAGAAGCAGTGTTGAACATGAACATACACATACATACAAATATAATTCAGAAGGAGAAAGGTATAATGATTACATTGATTAATAAATTAAAAAGACTTTTAGCGGCTTAGTGTTTTAATCCGACTTTAGATGTATCATAGTAGAAGTGATAATGTGAAAGTTGTTTAAGAAAAGCCGATTGTGGGCAGATCTCTAAATCGTTTTTTATTACGTCCAAAAGCAAGTAGGATTGCTTAAGCAAAGTTGTTGGTAATCTGTATTGAAATAACGGCCATTAGACAAAGCGGTATGCAATTATCCGACCGCTATACAAAGATTATTAAAGGGAACAAAACTTTATGTCTTCCCAAAGTACGCTGAATTTAAGACAGGACTGCGCTATTCTCGGTGAATCATTTCCAATTTAGAAACACAAATTAATTACTATTTCAAATTATACTCAACTGAATATTATAAATATTAACATTACAGCTATTTAAATAAGATTGTAATTATTTAAAATTAAAACAAAACAATGAATTCTTAACAAATCGAATGAAATCGAATTGTTTTCGTATTACATTCGTTTTATAGTCAAGAATATGCATTCACTTTAGTGGTCTAGGACGTAGTCGGGGTTCCGTTGTCTCTTTGATTTCTCTTAAAACTTGAAGCTTGTTAGAGTAAGCGCTCGTTACTCGTGCCCAACTTTTTGACAATATAGTACGCAGTTATTCAGTTGCGCCTTAGTATCAAACCAGGGACACTCGCACACATATGCCATTACACAATCTTTAAACTGAAATTTAAATCACTATAATCTCTCCTTTTCAATAATATTTGTGTATACTATTTTACTTAACCTTTAACTACTGAGGTGGATTTAATTTCACCTAAACACTGACGCGGGGTCTCAGAGACCCGTATCTGGGGGGCTACTCAGGCATATCCGAAGGTTCGTGATACGGCCGTCACTTCTATAGTTTATGTGAATTTTGACACATAAGCCCGTAAAAAGTCCTGTCAGATGTCCGTAAAATAAGCATTGTGTGGCCTATCCGTCGTGACGTCGCTGTCAAATCCGTAATTTCGTGAATGATTACGTAAGTGTTCCTGAGTAGGAAACGTCCGTATTTTCGTCCGAAGTGCGCCTGAGTAGCCCCCCAGTTTATATTTAAAATTTTTTAGGGTTTTTAGGGTTTAGTGTTTAATATTTAGCTTGAGTAGATTATTTAAATTATTATTTTTGACGTGACAACGTCTTATAATTCGATTGAGCCGGCTGCACGCACGAAAAAACATGACTCATGCGGCGTTACCTCGCTCTGAGGCGTTCCATGTAAGGCTTGAAGTGATCTTGATCTTGATCAATTTCATTGTGATTTCCAATTACCTCCTTCTCTATATACATACAAATCTATTAAACAAATGAAATTAAAATGTTCTTTTGAAAAACGCTACCATTCTATCAGTATTTTCTTAAGACGTTGTCACGTTCAACTATCGTCAGTAAACCGACTTTACAGACAACCGATTTTTTTTTATTTATGTGTATACAACAACAATCGATTACTTTCAAAGCAGACATCGCCAATTGCTCTGTGCTTGTATTTTATGTAATACCTACTTTTAAAGTAATAAAATATCGACGAATATTTATGTTACTAAAATCAATAAAACCGCAAATAAAATCAATGTAGAGCCGCCTTTATTCACCACTCAGTCAAGTGGCTGATGTTTTGTTTTTTTGCCATAATTCTATTAATACTCCCTGACGGAGGGACAGAGTGACATTTTTTTCACGGTGACGCTTCTTGAGGGGACAGGTGAGGGGGGGGGGACAGGGGGCGCGAGGCGAAGGGGGGGCCTGAATAAACGAAATTCATTTTCCTTATGAACATTATAAATTCTCGGCATGTACTCTACATGAAAAATAAACGACATTCAGCAATTTTTACTATTAAATAAACTTCATACTAAACGGTTTTTTCACCTTTTGTGCCACGTACGTTATAATATTGAATATTATTGTTCGTGCCAAATGCATCTTTAAATTTCCTCTCCCGCTCCCCGCTGTCCTCTCCTTTTCCCGCGTCAATCAAATTAAAGGCAATTTTTAAATATTCGACATGGGAACGAGGACTAATTGCACACTCAAGTGCTGAGTCCTCTCTCTTCTTTCTCCGCAGCTTAAATACATTTTGTGATCAATTTACCTATTTTCTACATTCCAAAAATACACTCCACTTGTTCTTCTACAATTATTAACACGTGAATGTGGTTTAATGCGGTTACATTCACTACTTTAATCCGACGCCGAGAGAGCTTCACGAGGAGACTATCTTTTAAATAAGTTTTAAAACACATACATACATACATTGACATAACAAAATCAGATATAAAGAGTCACTTCTCATAATTAATAAGTAAATGCGATCACGGTTTGAACCGCATCTTGTGAGCGCCGCCTTAAATTTGAAACGTAGCTTTTTCATCGAAATGAAAAATTTAAGAGATTACAACTTAAAAAATAGAATTGTATTCGTGTTTCGACTTTTAATATTTTTCACTAAAGTGTTCATTCGTAATCACTTTGTGTCTAGAATTACATATGTTCGAGGCTTTGAATAATAATAATAATAATAATAATAATTCATTAAATAGAAAACCCTATGTACAATATTACATTATCTACAGAACTAGTCCTACGACTGTTTTTATGTAGATAGTGCTCTTCCTTGTATCAATACCAAAATGTATTTATATTAAAAAATAATAATAATAACAATAGCAAATGTGTGTGTGTGTGTGTGTGTGTGTGTGAGACTATAGTAAACTACAGTTTCCAATTGACTATAGTAAAATATTGAGTATAGTTCTATTGAAATGATCTCTGATACTTATTTAATGACATGAGAGCGAAGCCGCGGGTAAAAACTAGTTTTAATATAAACATATTATTATACTATTTAAATACAAATATCTCGCATTATTTGCAAAGATTATTTCTAGTGATTTCATCTCATCTTTCTGAATCTTCGTAGATTTCAATTTTAACCTGTTCCCATAAAGAAATGTCTTCAAGCAGCACTTGCTTTTGCTAGCATTGTTTGTTAGTAGTGAATATAGCACGATACTGCCTCACATGTGAGGCAGTATCGTGCTATATTCACTACTTTTGTTTAAGAAGACAAATGTGCATATTTCACGTTGCCAGGGCATACCGACTTTATTTTGATAATAATTCCCTTACAATGTGATAAGTATTTCCAATAATACGAACAACCGACTACAATAGTTGCTGTCAAAAGGAACTGCCCAATCCCTATTATGTGCGACACAATCACAGTAGGTACGTCGTAATACACTTTATCTTAATTACATGTTGCTAAAGAAATTCCACGCAATCCTCTTTAAGAAACCGAACAAGGAACGCTCTTTAGATCCCACATCACTCGCTACACACCACTGCGGCGAATTCACGCGACACACAATACTATTTATACATTCAAATACTACTTCAAAATGAGGCCTGCAACTTTGCTCACTTAATGACAGTTAAATAACTAAATAGAATCTTTATAGCAAATAAATTCTCACATAGGCGAGCATTTTTACAGACAGATATCCGCGCGCAACAGTCGACTCCACTATACCGACTTGAGGTGACGAATGTGCTGTGTCCAAACCAACAGGGCACACTCCTCTCGTTATCTCATAACGCCTAATGCTAATCTTTGTTGATGTGAGCGGTGATATTCGGTGCAATGAAAATATATGAAAATAATAACTAAATATACACAGCTAGTTTTTACCCGCGGCTTCGCTCGCATTTAAGTTATTAAATAAGTATCAGAGATCATTTCAATAGAAATGAATCAATATGATAACTATATTTTCTTGCTTGGCTGGGATTATCAATTTTTAAATATGATGTTTCCTAACCTCAAAAATTCAAATAGTTTTACACTGCATATATAAAAATGTCAGACGGAAATAAAAATAAATATAGAAAAATTCCAAACAGCTGAAACTATAGTCAATTGGAAACTATAGCAAAAAAAAAATTACACATATATTTTTTTAATAAAAATTATCTTATATTACTTCTAGTACCTCCAAAATATGTGTACAAAGTTTCATGATGATCGTTTAAGTAGTTGTTGCGTGAAAACAAACAAACTCACATTCACCTTTATAGTATTACATAATATAATAAATAATAATATATACTTAAATACATACTTACATATTTATGAAGAAAAGTTATAAGTGAATTAAATAAATAAAATTAAGCCAAGTATTTTCAACATTCCTTGTTCATGTCTTGTCGCACCAAATCGCCCACGTAACACATTTCTTGTAAAACTCCCTCGAACGATAGTTTACAGCGTTGAAACTTATAATCCGACTCGTGAACGAAGCGATACACTTCCTGCATCACCAATAGAAGCTGCTTGCTTTTAAATTGGTTGCTTAGCGCATGACGGAACTGAGAAATGCTGTTAACATAAATATCTTAGCATTTTACGTTTACATTTATATAAAGGTTTTACTTCAATCAGAGAATGAAATTAATTGAAGTCTGCCATTGACAAACCACCTATAAATAGTGCAGAACGAACTGAGTCCACAAAACTATTAATGCTAGCACTAAACTCTAGGATTTTAGTTATTCAAATAAAGTGCCCCCCGAGAGTTCTGTCGATAACGGACGCTTTGCATTTGTCCAACTGTCACCAAGATACCTCTGCACACAAGCACATATACATATATATATAGTAGAACAAGTTTTTACCCGCGACTTCGCTCGCATTTAAGTCATTAAATAAGTATCAGAGATCATTTCAACTATAGTCAATTGGAAACTATAGTAAAAAATATATTTTAAAAATAAAAAGTATCCTATGTTACTTGTAGTACCTCCAAAAATATGTGTACAAAGTGTCATGATGATCGGTTAAGTAGTTGTTGCGTGAAAACGTAACAAACAAAGTCACATTCACATTTTTAATATTAGTAGGGACATAAGAGACACTTGTAGTGTGAAGGAAACTGGAGAGGGATATTTACTTATTCAAACATCATCATATACATGGCTTTGCAGTTTACTCCAATACACAATGCAAATGTTATGACTGTACAAAGCGAGTATGAATTAGTCAGTAAATATGTTTTGGAATAATTTCAAGTAAAGTTGTCCATCCTTATTCACGCTGATTTAATTCCGCTCTAAAGATATTTATTTTATTTAGTAGTTTTGTATTTGATCGTAAAATGCATTCATTGAGGGTGCAGGAGGCGAAACCTGCATAATGAGCGGTAACGAGTGGTATTGTACCCCCCGAGCTCCCCCGACCTCCACCGACCCCGTGTTTATCTCACAACACCTGCATGTGGATCCGTAAATATGGAAATTTAATCGTTCCAAGCAACTCGGCGAGATTTCTCGAATGCGCTTTACGATCTGATTTGGGATTTTTGAATTTGGAATGGTCAACTTCGAGCGCTTTCTGCTTATTCAGCAATGTTCCATGACGAGTATTTCTATTCTGAATTCAATACAGGTAATTAAGAGTGTGGCTTTGATTAAACTGCGCTGGTAAAGCAAGTAATAGATTACGCTCCCTGCGAGAAATACATTTTCAATAACAATAAATCTGTGTCCCATGTAAAAAGGGAGGGAAATAATTTGTTGAGATTGTGTTGTGGAATTGGGGCTCCATTTTCATTGCTAATGATTGAGATGGAGGTATGGAGGCTCGTAACAGCGTAATGCCGGGAGACGCGACATCGGACATAAATTTGTTAGTTAATCCAGGACACGGCCAGCTATGGGCTATTCCACGTCCGCCTTTCCCCGGACAGCGGAGATATATAGTTGCGATCAAAGCCTCCCGGGGACATTCTTTCCACTGCATTATCCACTTGATTATTCAATATTAAACTAAACATTTTCAACATGACACTTGCTAATGAATGAAATTAAATGATTAATTGCAGATAATCCAAGTAAATTTAAAAGCTCCGAAGACGCTTTTCTAATAAAAAATAACTTTTAAAAATTAATTCAATAAGTTTGACTTGATACAAAGTTTAGGCGAAAAAATTAAGACGAGATTAAAATTTCACTTTATTACATTTTCTTCTCTTTTTATTTGATTATTAAAATATAATATTGAAAAACAATATTGTGTTAATACACCTCAATGTATGTATTAGTCCTCACTGGTCCTTGTCCTGATATTTACGTGATAGCACAATTTAACATGAATATAATTGCAGATTTCTAAAATAAAAGGACAATGCTAACTCGTTAAAATTAATGGTCGATTATTTTTTACCGCGCGCGCCCCTTTCTTGTCGATTTGATTAAAAAAAAAGAACGAAGACGCCAATTGATTCTCTGTGAATGGCCAACCTCTTCATTTTGTTCATGGAAGAAGGAAACTGCAGTCCCCATTGGGTGTTCATGATATTTCTGGATTCATAACATAACTGTAATGTATTATACTATATTACTATACTAGCTTTTACCCGCGGCTTCGCTTGCGTTTAAGTCATTAAATAGGTATCAGAGGTCATTTAGTAGTTTAGTTTAATAGTTTTATACTGCATATATAAAAATGACAGACTGAAGTAGTAAAAAATTAATTTATTTTTTTAAATAAAAAGTATCCTATTAAAAGTTTGGTTAGGTAATTTTCTATTCGCAGTAATGTGATAGGGAATCATCAGCGTCTTTAAGTTAGTAGTTTAAAAAAATCCCAGATAATATTACGTTTGTAGAAACACGATTAGAACAGAAAAATATTTCGAACGATAGAAAAATAATAATCTGCGATTTCAATTTTCCCCCTTTTTGTGTTGCAGAGAAAAAAAGGGAATTTTCAAGAGAATTTTACGGATTCCCTGATAACGTTGATGTCTAATAATTTCTTTGTAAAATTCTCACAAAAACTTATTATTATTATTATTTTATTATTTTACTTTTTCGCATCCCATTGTTACTTATAAAGCGAATTCATTCATTATTATTAGAAGTTATTTTAATTTTAAAATGATAATCTATTTTTAAATGGGGTCATCGAACTTGGGCGCAGACACCTCCGCCCAAAGGCACCAAAAGTTAGCTGGTTGAAAATAAATACATACTTTTAAAAACGAAGAAAAACGTTCAAGTTATTATTTTGTATAAAATTTTTAATTTAAACCGATATAAATTGTATGTTCCAACAGATTTATTATTTTTTATATATTTTATATACATATATGTTATTAATTTGACATTTATTGTAACCACTGTGCAATCTCATTTATAAATTGTTATTTACTTTTTTTTCTGAGTTTAATTATTGTTTTATGTACAGGCTATGATTGACGAGTTGCTTGTGGTCTTCTTCTCGTTATACGCCTTTCCGAAGTCACGGTAGAGTCTAACGATGAGCAAGTGCACGCCTTTAGTGCCTATGCTAATAAATGAATTTCATTTCAGAGAGCGCGACGATGCCACGTCCGAGCGTGAAGCCCATAACGGAGAGCGCCGGAAAAATATTAAAACGATATAATTCCCAATAAAAATAGTAGACAGGGTATTATTTATTGCAATCGGCGCCGGCGTAAAGCTGTGCACGTCAATGCGAGCGTTCGCGCGTGAATTTGTGAAACGCAGCCCAAAATGATTCATGCTGTCAGCCACTTGCAGCGTCCACTAATGCCATGCGATAACAGCTCGCTGTATTTGCAATTATTACAACGACTATTAGTCATTCAATTTGAGCTTTCTACACAGTTTTTCATTCATATTATTTTGTATATTACGCATTACTATGATACTAATGGGGAAGCATTTTATTTATTCTTGCTGATTTATGATCTCATGTGATTTTTTCTAGAAAATGCTAAATGTTTTCTAAATTTTGAAATGATAGTTAACCGTCTATTTATTAATAATGTATCTTCACTATGGCAGTGTTTCCCAACGTGGGGCTCAAGCCCCACAGGTGAGAAATTTGATTGTTAAGGGAAGCAATTCGAAAATAGACTCAATACAACCCTTTCGCTACGGGTCATTTAAATGCAATGCAAGATTTCGGTACCAAATTTAACGAAAAAGCAAATTTTTAAATAATTGCGATAAATAATTCTTCCTAAGTTTCTTTCTATCATTTAAGTTTAAGTTTCTTCAGTGAACAATTAATTTTTATAATATTAAAAATTATGTATCTCATAAGAATTTAGAAAGGCTAAGATGGGGCATAACACAAAAAAGGTTGGGAAACACTGGTCTAGGATAAACAAATGAATAAAAAATACATTGCAGCTTGTGGTAATAATAATAAAAGTTGTAATGTCAGGTATTAGAGAGAAGAGAAAGAATATTCCCGAAGGCGAACAATTTAAAGTTGCTCATAAATTTTATAATAATCTAGGTTTAGTTTTAGCTTATTTATGTCGTAAATCTAATTATAATGTAAGCTTTGTTCGTGAGCTACTAAATAACTACGTTAATTACATAGTCATTAAGTCGAGAATGGCACGCACCCTAATTGGGTTACGCCGACACTTTTATGAAGTTGTATTCATATAAAACTGTATGGACGCGGAGATGTGAGCGCTTTCAGATGCTGCCTTTAAAGTAACTTAATAAGCGAAAGTTTCAGATCTACTAAACCTATTACATAAAGAATACATAGGATCAGGACCAACACAAGACAAACAAATATCTACTTTTTTATTATCAACTAGCTGTTGCCAGCGACTTCGTTCGCGTAGTAATGAAGATACTATGAAGTTTAAATTTTAACATAAAAAAGCAGTTATTGTGACATAACTGCAATAGTTAGACATATGATATCGCACACTATTTTGTAGATGTTGATGTCCTCTATAAAACTGTAGTACATCACTTTGTTCTATTGTCAATAATTTCCGCAGCGTACGCAATATAATGATTTTTTTTGTATTTTTTTTACATTTTGAGTTACATTATTGAAATTTTCATCCAGGTTTTTGAAAATATTTTATAGCCTATGTTCATCAGGGATAATGTAGGATTCTAATGGTAAAAGTTTTTTCAAATCGGTCCAGTAATTTCGGAGCCTATTCAATACATACAAACAAACAATCAAATGTTTTCTCTTTATATATTAGTATAGATATAGATGTCATGTTTGTTTCACCCAGGAATCGAATTCGAAACTTTAACGTAACTGCCCACTATTGTATACATAGTTTTTAATTTTGTTCTTTTTTGACAAGTTCCCTTACAACTAGTAGCTATCTAAATACAATTTTTAACTGCAATAACTATATACATTTGGATTTTAGACTAAAAAGTTATTGAAACTTAATAAATTGTAATCTTTACAATGTGTTAGATCGCGGAAGTCCCATCTGTTGTGCAGGTAATATACCTCTATTGAGAGAAGCAATCAGAACTATCTACTTCCGAATAAGAAAAACCTTCACTCTCTATTGCAATATATCGACGTTCCAAATTCTTAACATTGAAAGCTTTTAGCAGAAACCCTCTCAATGTGTAGGATAGTGTTTGGAACCGCGGTTTATTCGTACGAAGTAGTGTTGAGGTGTGGAGTTGCGTGGAAACAGGAATACTACAATAGGTTAAGGCTCGATCCATTTCTTCCCTTTGTGTGCGATGACGTGAGGCGCGGGAACAAATCAAAATGGTTATTATTTATACGACGTCCCCCATCCTGCTGATGAACTACTTTTTTGTTGAACACGATTGAAATTTCATTCTCATCCCCACTACATTTTGTACTACAGAATTATAAAACTGCAGAATAAAAAAGCGTGGTTAAACTAGTGTTTGAGCTTGACTTATTGTTGGCTTACTAGAAATATAATGAATTGTTTCAGACGTTACTTTGCGGAAATCCATATTAAATGAAATTATTAAAAATTATTTTGCTTATTATTCCCGCTACAACATTCAGTAATTTGTCTCGACGCGTTTCGCCACTTCACTTATCCTGATGATGCCACGTGAAGTGGCGAAACGCGTCGAGACAAATTACTGAATGTTGTAGCGGGAATTATAAGCAAAATAATTTTTAATAATTTCATTTACTAGAAGGATTTTTTTTGACTGTATTAAATGTTGTATAGTTAGCTATATATTTTATTTTTTATATATTTATATACATATATGTTATTAATTTGACATTTATTGTAACCACTGTGTAATCTGATTTATAAATTGTTATTCACTTTTTTTTCTGAGTTAAAATTTAGTTTTTTTTTTATTATTAATATTTTATGTACAGACTATGATTGACGAGTTTTTTTTATTTAATTCATACTCTTCTTCTTTAAAAATGCTTCGGGCGTGGAAACCTGGTCTATCCAAAAATTCGCTTCTGCAGCATAAGGTGCATTGATTCATCTCTATTGAAATGATCTCTGATACTTATTTAATGACTTAAATGCGAGCGAAGCCGCGGGTAAAAGCTAGTATTTTATAACATATAGGATTAATTTAGAGTAATTTCTTTTAAATTCTTTTTTTTTTCAAATAAGCTCTAATAAAAATGAATTACTCGGAAACAATTAGAAATGTAAACGATCGTGATGAAGCGTATTTTTTTTATTTTTCAAAACCAATCAATTTGTATTTGGCATCATTGAGCAATATTCTTTGGCCATTCAGTTCACAAACGACCAATTCCGATGCCTTTAAAATTAATTAAAGATAATTTAACTATTTATTTTGGGACGAAATGTTTGTATTTGCGTTTTTAATGGACATTAAACCCCGTGTATTCGGAATTTAATTGCAATTTGTAAAGCCCACTTCTCAGTAGTCAATTTTATTTGTTAGTGGTTCTGCCACCCGCTCAGAGATGGCGTTGTTTAAGATGTAACTCACATATATTGTTATTATTATTTTTAAAATAATTTTTTAGTTTGTTGCTTTCGCATCAAAAACCAGTGTTGGTTTGTCTTGGCACTACACATTCGTTTTATGTTTCTTAATATAACTTAACTATAACTTAAATTAATATAACATGTTTAGTCTAATGCACAATAAATAATAAAATAAGATATTGGTAATAAAAAAAGATATATAATAATATTTAATTTTATTATTACCGTTGTTACGAACTCTTTTTTTATTCATGTTTTTTACTTTTTATAAAGAATACAATTGTCACATTTTGATATATCCGGCTCGAAGGACCAATATGTAATATGCGGTCTAGAGCCGGTATCGTGGCAATAGATGGTCTGTTTTTCAGTTAAAACACTTTTTCGTACATGCGTATGAGTTTTTTTAATTCGTTGAAGTAACAGACAGATATATCAAAATGTGACAATTGTATTCTTTATAAAAAAGTAAAAACATGAATAAAAAAGAGATCGTAACAACCGTTTTTTATAATAACGGTACCTGTAATGATCATTGGTCGAGATGTAAAACACATAGAAAACAGTGGGCTTATCACGAATTTTAGTCTGGCTTTCGAACCGAGTTCGCTTCAAGCGATTTGTATGGAAATTTGAGCAGCGTCACCGCGTGCGGATTTGGAACTACAATATTTTAGATACTTTTTGTTAATTTTCGAACGTCTCGATCTTTCGTTCATTTGAAAATTGCTGGTGCTCGTTAGTCGTTAGTAAAGATTCATGATCCCGATTGCTAACGGATTCGTTTTACTTGTGACAGCTCGATTCGAAAGCCAGACTAAATTCATGATAAGCTCACAGTTTTTTTCCTTTTAGCCATATATGGAGATCCGAACGTCGATTTCTTTAATTTCAACATATATTGTAAATCATAAATCATGCTACGTTGGTAGCTCACGTGTAGAGCTGTGCGATAAAAGTCTAGAATTAAAATTGAACTTGTGACCCGCAATTAATCAGAGCCCATGTTTCATTGTTAATTTTAACAAGGTCCCGGCACCCCTTCCCCTGCGAAGTGACCCCCCTCACCCCTCGGGAAATTCGGCCGTCGATTGAAGGTTTTTATGAGGAAAATTAAAAAAGTTTTCAAAGCACAATTCTTCCCGGTTCGCATCTTTAATGTCTGTCTTGTCATCGAATAGTTTTTGGGTTACTTTGGTATATTGCAACAAAGAACCATTTTGTACACTATGGGCATATCCTGTTCTATAGACTCCACTCCAGTTTCTTGTAGTTTATGACTTCGCCGTTCGTTTTAAATAGTATATATGGAATTTCTTAACCTTATCTATACTAAAATATAAAGAGAAAACATTTGATTGTTTATTTGTATGTATTGAATAGGCTCCGAAACTACTGGACCGATTTGAAAAAATATTTTACCATTAGAATCCTACATTATGCCTGATGAACATAGGCTATAGAATATTTTCAAAAACCTGGATGAAAATTTCAATAATGTAAGCCAAAGTGTGAAAAAAATTCATTATATTGCGTACGCTGCGGAAATTATTGACAATAGAGCAAAGTGATGTACTACAGTTTTATAGAGGACGTCAATATCTACAAAAAAGCGATACCATATGTCTAACTATTACAGTTATGTCACAATAACTACTTTTTCATGTTAAAATTTAAACTTCATAGTACTTTATATCTTCATTACTACGCGAACGAAGTCGCTGGCAACAGCTAGTCTAGTCAAGGGAAAGTGTGCAATTGTAATTTTCAGTAGTTTACAATGCAGGTTGAATAAATTGAAAAGAATGTGAGACGCATGCGCAGTTCAATGTTATTAATTACGGAACCATTTATATTAATAAAGCAATCCGCACTTAACGGCCAATAGCTATAATTTCCCTTAGGCCCGTATCGGACAAATTGACTTGAGGCTTTGTTAAGGTTCTGCAGAATTTTAACATCAATTGATATTCCAATCCGATATTAGGGAATTTTATTTTTAAACAGATTTCCAGTTTTATTATGTCCACATTGAGTTACATTTGTAAATTTACTTTATGTTTCTATTTTATCTCTTTAATTCAATATTTATTAATGAAAAAATATTCTAAGAGCACTTTAAAATTATAATCCCTACTAATATTATAAATGTGAATGTGAGTTTGTTTGTTACGTTTTCGCGCAACAACTACTTAACCGATCATCATGAAACTCTGTACACATATTTTTGGAGGTACTTTTTATTTAAAAAATAATTAATTTTTTACTATAGTTTCCAACTGACTATAGGTTCAGCTGTTTGGAATCATATTGATTAATTTCTGTTGAAATGATCTCTGATACTTTTTTAATGACTTAAATGCGAGCGAAGCCGCGGGTAAAAGCTAGTATTTTATATTAAATAGTTTATTTTGTTGACTGACAATATCCTTGTTTCCTTTCTACCAAATTGTAATACGACGACAGCGCCCTCTTTCGACTATAAGTACTAAACTGGTGATCAGAATAATGTTAGCTAAGTATATTTCTTTCATATTCTTAGAAACGTTTCGTCCCATACATCTATAGTATATCAAAAAAAAAATCGGTTGTCTGTAAAGTCGGTTTACTGACGATAGTTGAACGTGACAACGTCTTAAGAAAATACTGATGGAATGGTAGCATTTTTCAAAAGAAAATTTTAATTTCATTTGTTTAGAAGATTTGTATGTATATTGCTTAATATACAAGAAAACACTGACCAATGTCACGAGCCGCCTCTGAAGAGCTCACTCAAGTAGGAGAGAGACAGATGTCGAACGCTGCCGAACGCGAAGGCCGATTGTGCCTCTTTGTCGCTCGTTCCGCGCTCTCGCTTGCACTTCAAGCCTTACATGAAACGCCTCAGAGCGAGGTAACGCCGCATGAGTCATGTCTTTTCGTGCGTGCAGCCGGCTCAATCGAATTATAAGACGTTGTCACGTCAAAAATTGGCAAAAAATGTTGAACTCAATTACCAGCCTTCTTTAAAAAGACGATCTCTTATGCCATCCACAGAAAAATAATTAGGGATTGGCGGAATTATTTTTACGAGACGCTGTTTTACCTCCAGTAGGTGTCAAAGGTCACAGGGTTTGGGAATAATACTTTTATTTATACCAGAGTTTCCCAACTAGGGCCCACACTCCACAGGGAGACAATTCGAAAATTGACTCGACACGAGTTTAACCCTTTCGCTCCGGCACATTTAAATGCAATGCTAAATTTCGGTTCTAAATTTACCGAAAAAAGCAAATTCATAATTGCGGTAAATAATTATTTGGTATAATGACGAGACCAAAATATCAACTGGGTGTTTGATTAAGAATTTGGCACAAAAAAGGTTGGGAAATACTGATTTATACTATTTATAAAAATACATTTTAGATATATTACACATATATAGTAGTGTAATTTGACAAAAAGCTTTCTCAATAAAATTTCACTAATCATAGAACGCCCACGCGAATAACACTCACATGCGAAAATCCTCGGATGTTATATACGAATATAAACAGACAACGTATTTCTATATTCCATCTCCACATCTAAAATGATTCATGAGGCATAAATACCCTACACATAACCACCCTTAATTGATGGAACAAATTTAGAATTATTAATTTCAATTCACAGCAGCGGAGAGTTATTGCGTTCATCCGGAATTCATTTCAATATATATTTTTGTTATAACACCAAGTATGGCTGCTAAACTTTCGAAAATTCGATTTATAATAACACAGAATGCACGCGTTATAACAAAGTTTGAAATGCTCACGTCTACAAATGTCTATAAACCTTTTGAAAGTTTAAAATTAAATAATAATAAAGATACCCGGAAGTAATACCACTTTCAAGCGAAACACCCGTGAAGTGACCTAGTCGCGTTTCGGGATCAACTTGGAAGTAGCCAGGATAACGAGAGGAGTGTGCCCTGTTAATTTGGGCAGAGCACATTCGACTCCTCAAGCCGGCATAGTGGAGTCGACTGTCTGTGGTAACAGTTGTCTATGCTCATAGACCGCACTCTAGCTTAGCACGAAGCGGAGTGTGGTTATATGCTAGGCTAATATATAAAAACAATAATAAAAGGTATTTTAATTTAGATGCAAAACCTAGCAATGTGTGAAACTTCTGGCAACTGTTGGTTGATAGCGCCTGCTTACCCCAAACTGCTTATTTCACCTGATGTTATAGAAATGTATAAATAATAGAGCGCGGAGACCACAACGATTTTATTTTCCTCCGAGAGTGGAGCATCTGCTACTCACATTCTTATATTGTCAATAAAGATACGTTGTAGAATTTTATGCGATGGCCTCTCCTATTGGCTATATTGACTCGGAGTCACTTACTCTTCAGCCAAAACGGATTGACAACGAATTCATCACAACTGCTTCTAAAATGTTCTAAAAATTTTGAAATAGTAATTACGTCTAAATATCCGGGTATAACCGGATATACCCGGATATAGTCTCTCTGTAGACATCTGTATCCTTATATAATGCAATCGATTGTCGATCGTATCGTGTATCCATATCGTAACAAACAGCATACAAGCGAATAGGGCACCAAAACGTTATTTCAAACGATTCTGCTAGCTCTCGTGTTTGTTGATTTGTTGAGATCTACCCACCATGTGGAGAGGCAATTAAATAATACCGTGTTATTATATTAACATTTTTTACATTCATTGTCAATAATATGACATAACATAATACGGATCGGAATAAGAAATAAAGGAGGCAAATCCAAATGTAAATTGAAGATTGAGAAAGATCGAATTTTCAATTAGTGGCAGCGACGTTTTCCTATTTCATTTTTACAATTCAGATTAAACAGTTGAATTGATTTTTTAAATTTATTTTTCTTAATATATTATCTTTCGTTTCCTTCAGAACAGAACATGCTTTTATAATTAAGAGTACCCTAACATTTCTTATATATTTTATATACATATTATAGGACATTTACATACTAGCTTTTACCCGCGGCTTCGCTCGCATTTAAGTCATTAAATTAGTGTCAGAGATCATTTCAATAGAAATGAATCAATATGATTCCAAACAGCTGAAACTATAGTCAATTGGAAACTATAGTATAAAAAATAAAAAGTATCCTATGTTACTTATAGTACCTCCAAACATATGTGTACAAAGTTTCGTGATGATCGGTTAAGCAGTTTTTGCGTGAAAACGTAACAAACAAACTCACAGTCACATTTATAATATTAGTAGGTTATTAGTATTAATTTGACATTTATTGTAACCACTGTGCAATCTGTTTTTTTTCTGAGTTAAAATTCTGTCTTTTATTATTATTATTATTAATTTATGTACAGGCTATGATTGACGAGTTTCTTGTGGTATTCTTCGCGTCATACGCCTTTATGAAGTCACGATAAAGTCTAACGATGAGCAAGTGCACGTCTTTAGTGCCTATGCTAATAAACGATTTTCATTTCATTTCATTATTAGTTGAACTTATTTAAAAGGCGAATGACATCTCTTTTAAAGATTTATTTATTTATAAAGCCTACCAACAAAACTACTTTATGACTACATATTATAAAAAGGACTACTATTACATAAACTAAATGAAATTTTAATTATAGGATAGGACGGCATGCTCAAGGTGATATAGATACTACACTTCTAATAAAATTACAAAATTACATATAAGTTGATGTTGCATATATAAATAAACTAGCTGACTCGGTGAACTTTGTTCCGTCTTAGAAGCAATAAATAAGCAGATTTTTGATTTTATATGTCCGTCTCCTGGTTCTAAGCTACCTCTCCACCAATTTTCAGCCAAATCGGTTCAGCCGTTCTTGAGTTATAAATAGTGTAACTAACACGACTTTTCTTTTTTATATATAGATACTGCATATAAGCTATAGCAATAGGAAGCTAAGTTAAGAAGTAGATCCACATCAGAAATGCAGAGAGAGTGGCCCCGGGGGAACGTTTATTGCATTTTTGACTGCAGCCCGCCCCCTCTGTCGGTGGCTTGCACTAAGATGCCATTTTCTAAGCATACAGTGACGTGAGCACTCCTGAATAAATAAAGAAATTACTGAATACAAAGTAACAACGAATATTACTACAGCATTCAACTACGATATCTTTTTTAAATTTATTTATTTAATATGAAATCTTTACTTCTACATCCTCTTAATATTATAAATGTGAATGTGAGTTTGTTTGTTACGTTTTCACGCAACAACTACTTAACCGATCATCATGAAGCTTTGTACACATATTTTTGGAGGTACTACAAGTAACATAGAGAACTCTTTATTAAAAAATAAATAAATTATTTTTTAATATAATTTGAACCTTATAGTAAACCGTGAAATTGAACATATATGTGTTTATTTTTCGCGTAATATTATACAGCAGGTATCACGTGCGTTCAAGTGTGCCTGAATTGTGTATTAGACGTGTAATATCGCCGAAAACAAATTCACTTTACTGATTTTAGCGTGAAGCAGTGCCCAGGGACTTGTGTGGAACTACGACGGTTGTATACACTCCAGCACAATGTTAGAGGAACATATATCAAATTATTATTTTTTTAATTTTAAATCGAGAATTTACAGAAGTTTTTCAGCCAGTAATCGAATTACTTTTATGAAATATATTATTAAATCGCTTTTTTAAAATTTTAACATTTTTTAATTAAAGTATTAAAGATTAACGCTATATAAAAATAGATTTGAATTTTAATATACAATTTTTTAATCTTGTTTAAAAAATTAAATTAAATTAAAAATATAAGTATTAAAAGAAATACTTTTAACAGCAAGTTATTTTGTATTTAAGTGTAATAAAAAGTTGTTATGATACAACCTTCGTCTCTATTTGGAGTGAAAATAGGGATTGAAATTGTATAAATAGTTGACATTAATTTTATTGTAGTAGTCGTGACAATTCCGGCGGTTTCCGTTACGCGTTATTGGTAGTTTGCGAGACGTTTGTTTGCGCGGTTAGTGCCGATTGGGTGGTAGTTGGTACGAGTTCCAGCAGGATATTGCTGCTTTGCTCCCAACTCGCGGTTTGCTTAAACAATCACTTTTATGGGAAACTGCATGACAAATTAAGTAAGTATAACAGTAATGCATGTCTGTGGGCTTATCACGAATTTTAGTCTGGCTTTCGAACCGAGTTCGCTTCAAGCGATTTGTATGGAAATTTGAGCAGCGCCACCGCGTGTGGATTTGGAACTACAATATTTTAGATACTTTTTGTTAATTCTCGAACGTCTCGATCTTTCGTTCATTTGATAGATTGCTGGTGCTCGTTAGTTGTTAGTAAAAATTCATGATCCCGATTGCTAACGGATCCGTTTTACTTGTGACAGCTCGATTCGAAAGCCAGACTAAATTCGTGATAAGCTCACTGGCCTTTTGCGAGAACCTTCTGTAATCTGGAATTAAGAATGATTTTTTAAATGATATACCTAATTGTTTGTTATTTATTCATTCGTAATAATATTATATCGTATTATTTATTTTTTATTGTAGGCTTAGTTGCTGATCTATTAATCGTCGCGGCTTTTTGGAACAAAGTGCTCCGCTTGTTTGGAAAATTATCCCGAGTGGGTGCGTCTGGGATTGCCTGTATCCAAAGAAGAAGAAGTAATCTCTGGTTGGTCTGTTGTCCGAATACTTGACTTTGGCAGAATTGTCTTTATTGTGTATTGCATAAAATTGTCTCCTCCTTGCGTGGTGTATTGGAATAAACTATTAAGCCACGTAAATGAGAAATGAATAACATGATAAAACTTATATTCATTTACGAATATTTCCGTCGTAAATTCATATACATAAACGAAGGCAACGGCAACTTTCGTTTGGAGCAATGATTAATAAATGTTTCTATTAGTGGGTCCCCTCGGTCGCCGGTTGGTGCAATTTATCCCGGATTCGACTAACCGCCTTACATCGAGTCTGGATTTCGAGTAAAGATGTCATTAATATGCGTCGCGAGAAACACCAAACAGCAACAAGCACATTGGTGTAACAAACCGCAGACGAGACATTCATTATTCAAAACAATTTGTGCCTCTGTGATGCAAACTTGTTAAACAACGAATAAATAATTTCAATTACCTTACTCGCTTACTATCGCGTTTCAGTTTAGCTCCGATCATAATGGTTTAAACTTATGGAAAATCGGAAGAAAATAAATAAAATAAACGCATTGCTTTATTGTTATTTTTTTTATTTATAAAGCCTACCTACAAAATTACATTAGAACTACATATTATAAAAAGGACTACTATTATACAAACTAGATTAAATTTCAATTATAGGATAGGACGACATGCTCAAGGTGATAAAGGGATAGATACTACACAATATAAAACACATAAAAATAAAAAAAAAACGACAAGAACCAAATAGATGTAAGGAAAGGGGGAGAAAAACAAAATGATTTTAAGTTTCGTTTAGTAAACAAAAACATCTGTGTGGTTATTTATTCTTTGTGTTTTGAGAGCGCCTTCGAACATTCTCCCGCTTCTGCGTTCCTAATTGTTTTATTGCCGGCACTAAAAGGATTTTACTAAATAACTGGAGATGTGCCGAGGCAACTCTCTTTAAGATTACTTTCACAGCAGTGATGTACTTAAGGAGCTACATCGCTAACTCACTTCTTAACCTATTTACGTTTAACCTAATTTATAATATTACGTTTATCAATCAATTTATTTTACTTTATGTTACTGTTTTTTTATAGAGAGAGATGTCGTTGAGTTTCCTTACTCTAATATTTGTGTACTTGACATTATATAATATAAAAAATATATATGAAATGCATTAAGATATAATAAATGATTGTCGACTTCTTAGGATTCATGTGACAACGTAATTGATGAGCTATCAAAATGGTAACAGCTTTTTTATATGAGCTATAAATATGATAACGTAATCTTTTGCTTTCTAATCTTAGAACTGAATATTTAACTGCTAACATTCTATAATAACACATCGATATGTCGTACATCACTAGCGTAATGAAGCAAATAATCATAGAATTCGTAAACAAGCCACCGTCCCCCCCCCCCCCCCCGGCCCTCCACCCCCGCCGCCCTACTGTTATCAGTCGACACCGGGACGGGGTTACTATTTACACACAAATATTTAGATAAAGCCGCACTTATAACTGAGCTATGTACTAAAGACCACTTTCATATTTAATTAGTTCAAATTAAGACGTAACTCCGAAGCTGGGATTTAACAGACATCATTACAAGAGGTCGTTCCATCTCAGGACTCATACACATTGGTTCGAATAACATTTTTAGTATTTTTTCGTATCTCTTCGAACTAATCCCACACTTCACCACATGTGAAACTATGTGTACATAGTTTCATGATGATCGGTTAAATAGTTGTTGCATGAAAACGGAACAAACAAACTCACATTCACATTTATATTAGTTAGGGATGTTATATAATAAATGCTCAGATGCATTCGACGCTTAATACCCCGCTTTACGCGACCCCGTTATGCGCGGTTTCACTATAACGCGAAATTCAAATTTATTATTAATTTACGCGAAAGAGTGCGTATAAACATAATGTAGTCATCTACTTCTCTATGGTCGCGGGAATTTCAGTTAACGTAACGTATCCCTCGCGTAAAGCGGGGCATTACTGTATTTACCTCAATGAAAAAATACTGTAGCAGGACGTATAATATTTCCCATAGTAACAGTGTGGGGGAGTAACAGGCAGTTTGCTTAGTAACCAATAAACAAAGGAATTTCTAAGAATTGAGAACGTCGCGACTTCAAAGCTTTAAGTTAGGCTAATCAAATTAAACCGCCATAAATATTCAAAATTACTTATCTATACTATTATATAAAGAGGAAACATTTGATTGTTTGTATGTATTGAATAGGCTCCGAAACTACTGGACCGATTTGAAAAATTCTTTTACCATTAGAATCCTACATTATCCCTGACGAACATAGGCTATAGAATATTTGCAAAAAAAATCATTATATTGCGTACGCTGCTGAAATTATTGACAATAGAACAAAGTGATGTACTACAGTTTTATAGAGGACATCAATATCTACGATAAAGTCAGCAACACCATATGTCTAACTGCAGTATTACAGTTATGTCACAATAACTACTTTTTCATGTTAAAATTTAAACTTCATAGTACTTTACATCTTCATTACTACGCGAACGAAGTCGCTGGCAACAGCTAATGTAACAATAAAAGCAGTGAATGATTTGGTGATCATATGAAGAAGAGAAAAATCCAGTTTATAGTTTGCGGTCTAAAACGTTAATTCGGTTTTGAGGAGCGCGGATTATCCCGGCCAAGGAAGGCTGCGTCGGGTGGAGCAATAATTTATGTTGCTAATGGCTTAAACCCGAGCGCCTCCTCGCGCGCTGTATCCAACAACATCTCCAAGAATTCACTCCAACTCTTCTTTCCTATTCTGCTTGAACGCACTCTTGTTGTTCTACACAATAAATCTTAAAGTTTCGCTTTCATCCACTCGCAGCACTAGGAACCAGTGTTATCATTTCATTTCAATATTATAAATGAAAACTTCCTCTTCATATAGAACAGCGGTTCTCCAACTTTTTTGGCGAAAGAAAAAGCCTTAATATAATTATAAAAAACTGATTTATATGTATTTATGAATAATCATATTGCAATGTAATATTACGTAATATTTAGTTGCAATATTTAGATGTAACCTTATAATCTCTCTTTGGTGGGTATTTTTTGCAGTATTTTAGCCCTAGGGTTCCGCGGAACACAACTTTGAGAATGGCTGATATAGAAACTACAAATTGACACTTTTATTAGATACTAGCTGTTGCCAGCGACTTCGTTCGCGTAGTAACGTAAAGTACTATGAAGTTTAATGATGTTTCATATTTCAGTCAACAGAAAATGCCTATCACACCCCTGTCGCAAAATCCTTTCTTAGAGGATGTCTTACTAACTACCTCTTTTCCAATTTTCCTGTAATTTATATAGCCTATATTGATCGGTGATAATGTAGCATTCAAATGGTGAAAGAAAGTTTTTGAGCCAATTCATTACAAAAGTACACACATACAAATCTTTCCCCTTTATAATATTAGTATAGACGTTTCAAAAATATGAATGTAAATTTTATATATATTAGCCTGGCATATAAGCACACTCCACCGTTATATTTAACAATGGTTTTATAATGTTCTTGTCAGTTGTTAGCTAGCAATATCTTCGAGCATCGGATGCATTGCATATATCGAGTATTATATAATCATAGCACTAGAACATAATACCTAAAGTTCGTCATACTTTAAGCTATTTAAGCTAAGGCTTATCTACTACAGTTGGGAGCTACTTTGCATTCTCTCTCGCACCCAAAATGTGGACAACTAAGCTTGTAATCTGCTTACAGTAGTTATTTAATAACATTACATTGGAGCCACGCAGCGCCTGCTGTTACTGGAACCTTCACCTCCGACTCGGTGGCTTGACAAATGGTGCAGTCGGTTCCTTGCAAGCTGATTCTGAAGCGGCACGTGATCACGAGTAACTTGAACTAATATTCTTCATATATCCAACTAGAGAACTATTTAAAACACTTGTTTATTCACATCTTATTTAGTTTGTTTAGCTCCAAATATTATTTATGTATTCTATATATATCTTACTAGCTATTACCCGCGGCTTCGCTCGCATTTAAGTCATTAAATAAGTATCAGAGATCATTTCAATAGAAATGAATCAATATGATTCCAAACAGCTGAAACTATAGTCAGTTGGAAATAAAAAGTATCCTACGTCACTTCTAGTACCTCCAAAAATATGTATACAAAGTTTCATGATGATCGGTTAAGTAGTTGTTGCGTGAAAACGTAACAAACAAACTCACATTCACATTTATAATATTAGTAGGGATTATTATTGTGTTTATTTATCTGCACATTATTATTATTATGTGTAGGTACCACATAGGTTCGTTTTATATTTTGTCGGTTATTCTTTTTTATGTTATTTTTTATATTCTATACCTTCCGTATGCAACCTTTCTGCTGGTCTTTAAGCTTAATTGGCAGACAATGCTCATCAAGGGCATTAAGTTAACCTTTTGTATGTAAGTGCAAAAAAGTTTTAAATAAAATAGATAAATATTCAAAATTATTTAAATATTAATATGAAAATTACTATCTTACTGCATATTTTATACTAACAATTGTTACAAAAAATATAAGGCGATAGTTTTGCTAATTTAAACTAATACGATTCTTATGAGAATTGGAGAAGACAGTCCTTAATAAAAACAGAGCCTATAAATAGCTGAAATAATATTACAAACCGCACCGTTTGTTATAATTCTTTACTTCAAATTAAGGTTTTACGTGTGAATTAAAATTTTGTAATCTCTTATTGGGTTTTTGGCCGAATACTCGACATTCGCAGAATTGTCTTCATTAGACATCTGAGGCCATGAATAAAGAAGAAGAAGAAGAAATGATTTCGTATGTATAAAATAAAAACGAAATAAATTGTAATATGTATTTTATTATTCCGTCCCAAGAGCAAAGTTTATAGAAAAGATAATAGAAGCTTAAATTGTAAGGCTGTAAATCTTGAGCTACAATTATTTATTCCGCTAATGGTTTTACGCCCGCCCTTTCTTGACTTTAAGAAAATCTACAGCCACTTTATAAGAAGATATTTCTTCATAAAATGTTATGTTTTATTGTCGCACCCGCCCGCTTCGTCGCATCCGAATGCCACTGCTTCTGCTCCTCGACAACTAATAACTCAATGATATACATTAGATTTATTATTTGTAAGTATAAACCGTTCGTTTCAGTTTTCATGATATCCATTTTAAGCTATCACTGTGCGGGCTACAGCTACTTCCCAGACAAGTCATAAACACTAGTGAAAATTAAGTGAAAATCCCCACAATAGTGTCCGAGATTAATTTGTACAGATAAGACGCGGACGTGGCGATTCTCTGCTCCACGTTTGCGAGCATGCATTGATAGCTCATGAAACTCCCTCTAGCTTAATTTAAAAACAAAATACAGCAAACAGGAGCTACGGATATCTAAATCTCTCTGCCTAAAGAAAGTACTGCTAGAACCTTATTTAACTAAAAAAATCTACAATTCCATCTGTGGGTTATTTAAAAATCGTATATTGGTAGAACACTGTCTAATATAAAATACAAAATATGAAAGTTTCCCTGGCTGCCTAAATAAATCCGGGAATTAATTTGTCTATATCAGGACATTTTGTGAAAGGAATATTAATCCTGAAAAATCTATATTTACGACATTAAGACCGCTGCTTTTAATAACTTCGTATTAAGAAAAAAAAAACTCTATCAGAAAGACGTCTCTTAATTTTAAGTCAGAAAATAACGTGCACATTGCACAAGCGACGCGATTTATCACGCGATTAAATGTTATCAAATTATTTTCTGAGATTTTACGCGAATATGTCTTAACTTAATTACCTTCTAAATTATATATTGATCAATTATATTTTTTTAGGCGTTATTCAGTTGTTATTTTCATTAATTTTTAAAACTAACACTATCTTCAATTATCTTAAGCTGTCCTATCCTATAATTAAAATGTCATCCGGTTTGGTAGAGGTTCTTTTTATAATATGTTGTATTATAAAAAGTTTTGTAGAGAGACTAAATAAATCTCTACTAATATTACAAATGTGAATGTGAGTTTGTTTGTTCCGTTTTCACGCAACAACTACTTAACTGATCATCATGAAACTTTGTACACATATTTTTGGAGGTACTACAAGTAACATAGGACACTTTATTAATTTTTTTTAAATATTTAATTTTACTATAGTTTCCAACTGACTATAGTTTCAGATGTTTGGAATCATATTCTATTAAAATGATCTCTGATACTTATTTAATGACTTAAGCGCAAGCAAAGTCGCGGGTAAAAGCTAGTAGTTACATAAAATAAACGCATTATTTTCACGTTTCTTCTCCATATATTGCCCAAAGAGCAGCACCAAAACTTCCTTCTCTACATGGAACTATCGCTACACTCTCCGCGTATGCCACGTAAGCCGATCCCAAAGCCAGGATTATGTCGCGGCAGTAGACTAGCAATAACTCATCTTGCTAATGGGTTTAAAAGTGACGTCTGCCCTATTAAGCTTCCCCCGGGAGCCTCCACCAGGATGTCATACTCATTGATAAATAATTATATTTCCGTCCTTGTCTCTCAATACACAACTGAGCACCACAATAATATATATTATTAAGTACGGTCACTTTTCCAAAATTACGGCCATAATTTTAAGTAAAACTTCATTATAAGTACATTATTCTGAACGGAATGGAAATGTACGCTCTAGTTACTTTACAGCAGGGATAGACAGGGGTATAAGTGGTGAAACTTGCTTAAAATGCAGCAGTTCCTTAAGGCATGCGCTGCTATAGAATTTAAATTCATTAACGACCAATTTAATAACGAGAGAAGCGTGTCTGCCAATTTGTACAGGGCACATTCGTCTCCTCAAATCGGTATACTGGAGTTATCTTCACTCATGGACCACACTCTAGCTTAACATCAGGCGGAGCGTACTCATATGCTAGACTAATATAAAAATACGTGCTAAATTTAAAAGGCTGTATGTGGTTTACGTACCTTAATAGATATAAATCCAGTGTCATATGTATGTTCCCAGTGAACTCTTCACCAAGTCAATATATATAAATCCGATTTCGATGAAAGTTGGCATTTTATGTGTAATTTGGTCTAACTTGAGATATAGGATAGTTTATATTTCGATTAATGGTCTTAATAATTTATAATTAACAATAAACTGATACATAAAGTTGTTACATAATTAAAAAACAATTGTCACTTATGTCATTGTGGTTGAAAATAAACAGCTTTTTCATGTTAAAACTGCATTTATATTTTATTAATAATGCAACATTTTATACGAACAACGAGAAGTAACGATACTTTGAAATCGAAGAAACGTCAACTACGAAACAATCAAATGTGCGTCTTCTGCGGAGGAGACTATCACGCTAATTTAGAAGAATGTCCAGTCAGAGGCAAACGCTGTAGGTTATGCGGGAAGAACAACCACTTCTCAAAAGTGTGCATTAGTAGCGGCAAAGCAACGCATAAACAGTTTCGAACGAGACGCCTAGCACGACACAACACGTCTAGCGAATCTAGCGACAATGAAAGCAGCCAAACATATCCAGTGAATAAAAAAGATTCGCCAACTAAGGTAATGATACCAACTAAGCGAAATGTTGTTTGGAAGATAAATGCGCACTACGTTTGATCTTCTTAAATCAAGCGTCAAGGAAGATCTTGACAGAGTTAGGTTATTCCAGGAACTCAGGCCATCAGTTAAAGAAACTATTCTACCAGAATATTCGATTGGAGACATAGTCTGGGTTAACAAATTTATAGGGAAAGGCTCTGAACCAGGAATTATATCAAAACGCACCAAGACTTACTCCTATCAAGTTGAAATGAACAATGGAGTAATCAAACGGAAACACTCTGATCAACTTAGGCGAAGAGAAACTAACGATGAGAACAACGATGATAATGATGTCATTCGTAACGATAACAGTTTGGAAACGAAAAACGATACTGTGAGTAACAACAAGAAGCCGAAGAATTATTTCTATTATAGTCGTGGATCAAAACGAGGTAAGGGTGATGTCAATGATCATGTTTTACCGGACACGTTTCCTTTTTGGAGGGAGTAATGTTGTCGTATATCACAAAGTGAAGAGAAGAGTGCAATCTATGCACCAAAATACATGAACAATAAAGAATCATTAAAATATTTGATTTTATTTATTTGTTTTTTTCTAATAAAAAATTGAATTAATAAAATCTAAAATCTGCTTATTTATTGCTTCTAAGGCGGAACAAAGTTCGCCAGGTCAGCTAGTTAGTATATAAATTAGTAGAGATATTCCGACTAGTCGGCCACTATCGTAGTCGGCGACTAGTCGGTAAAAAGCGCCGACTATCCGGCTTCTTACTTTGTGTCTATTTCTCAATAAAATGTATGCGTTACTTCCTTGTAAAGAAAACATATTTATGACATTTATCAAACAAAATTAGTATCTTAATTAAAAAACAAAACAACAATATCTAATGTCATATATTGCAATACTGCAATGTAACTTTGTTATATGTACTTTGGTCGCTCAATGCCTATAGTATAATAATATAGGCAGACTGATGATGGCATTAGCCCAGTAGTACCACCACTTTCAAGCGAAACACCCGTGAAATGATCTAGTCGCGTTTCGGGATCAGCTTGGAAGTTGCCGGGATAACGAAAGTGTGCCCTGTTAATTTGGACAGAGCACATTCGTCTCCTCAAGCCAGCTGTCTGTGGTAACAGTTGTCTATGCTCATGGACCGCACTCTAGCGCGGAGTGTGGTCATATGCTGGGCTATGAATGAAAATAAAAATAAAGCAATATTTTAATAGGTGAATTCACATAATATTAATCGGTGGCGTCGAGGTCTGTGATGAGAGCGCACGTTAATTATCTGAGGCAATATCACATCAACATTCCTTGTGTATAATTCGGGACACAAAGGCGTGTTTGTTACAAGATTATCTTAATTAAATTGTAGCCCTCTTAGACCTCCCGGCTTCAGAGGGAAATTATCGGAGGTCCCCGATACAAATTAATTCAAACATTCTCAACTTATTGGGACTTTGTAGATTCTTGTCTTCGAATAGTTAATTCAAGTATTTTTGGTTGTTATTTACAATCTGCGACTTGATCCGACCTTTGTCACGACCACTAGAAACTTATTCGAAGTCGGAATTAAATATTCGCAATCTGATTTTTTTTTTAATTAAAATTCAATTTTTTTATGTATTATTTTATGTACAGACTATGATTGACGAGTTTCTTGTGGTCTTCTTCTCGTCATACGCCTTTCCGAAGTCATTGTAGAGTCTAACGTAACGCAAGCATTTAGTGCCTATGCTAATAAACGATTTTTATTCATTCATTCAAGACAAAGAAAAACTAGCAAAGAGATTCATAGTAAGAGTGTAATGAATGTTCTCGTATTATAATAATGAAAGAGTTGGCAAACTTTTACAAGTGAATAAATAAGATGGGACCGCAAACCGAAATGATAAGAGGATTATAACAGTGAAAATTTCTATTGCGACTCGCACGAGGGCATTTAAGTCTTTATCTAGGATACATAAACTTTTACTGCTACGTACTACTGAAAATCTTCAACCTTCCTCTACCAACACATTTAATAACACAAATATTAACAATAACACGATATACACCGACTGCGCTACACTATAACTGTTAACGAATGCACATACAAAGACCGCAATGTACATCATTGTATCGTGTTACGTTATATGAATTAGAGAGGTTTTAGTGTTATAGCGCGTTGGTGGAGTAACCCGGAATTACTACTGATGGTTAGCCCCGGGGTAAGGAATGGGTGCGGGATGTGCGGAATGACTCTTAAAACCTATGTTTTTATCAAATAAAGGCTTTTTAACAGACACAAGTGAAAAGGCGACGCGGTCACGATCTTTGTTAGGTGGTTTTTTATAAATGTTATAATCTATCATTTTTTTTTATATATAATACTCATCATACATTACTAGAAATATTATTGATGTGTATTTCCAATAAATAAATTTGGACAAGTTTCTTGTGATTTTCTCCTCGTTATACGCCTTTCCGAAGTCTCGATAGAGTCTAACGATGAGCAAGTGCACGCCTTTAGTGCCTGTGCTAATAAACGATTTTCATTTTATTTCATTTCAAAAGTCCTGCTTAAAAACGACTACTAGACAATGGGGTAGTCACCTACCATTATACAATTCATATAAAAGACTTACACAACTACCCTCTAATCATAGCTTATATACATAATAATTGTATTACTAGATATAATATATTCAAGTATAACACTTTTTTTTTTCTCCCCTCTTCCTTACATCTAATTGGTTCTTGTTTTTTTTTTTATGTATTTTTGTAATTTTATTAGAAATGTACTATCCCTTTATCACCTTGAGCATGCCGTCCTATCCTATAATTAAAATTTCATTTAGTTTATATAATAGTAGTCCTTTTTATAATATGTAGTCATAATGTAATTTTGTAGGTAGGTGAATAAATAAATAAACACAATGTTTAAATAATAATTATTGTGTATACATGAAGAAAGAAACTTTAGTAATGTATAATATTATAGTTCTTGTTGTAAGTTGGCTTTCAGCTTAATTGTAAATTCACATGAAAGTGCCGAATGTATTAATGCTCGCGGGAGTCACTCCTTGCAGAGGGCGACTGGAGGAACTTTTTAATGTAAAAATAAAATCAGACATTACCCGTACATCTACAGAAGTGACATTTGATGAATTATTCACAAGACAACTCATTTTTAATTTTAAAAATCTGTATAAAGTTAGTAGAATATATTTTTTATAGTATTCATCTAAACTATTATATAAATATTGATTCAGTAATCAACGAATAGAGTTCAAATGCGTACGTCTATCCTCAAACTGCGTACGGAAGCGTAATTGAACTGTACGCCAACTGATGATTCACTATGAGCTCAGTGTGAACGTAGCCTTAGGGTTAGCGGACAAAAATTCAAAAATAGAACCTTTGTAAAATCACTGATGTGTTCCAAGTGATTATTTTTAATACCCACACTAGACGGGTGTTGTATTTTTGTATCTACCCTCATATTAGCTAATCATATTTATTTACATTATTAAAATACCTGTCACCCTTTAACCGCATCATAAATTCATGTATCGCCCCCTGAAAGCACATGGAAGACCTCAACAAGAGCGCGGTTAGCAAGCGAGGGTGAAATGTCAGATATAAACATCTTAGAGCTTAGTGTAAGCTTCATCAACGAGTGCAGCCGAAAGATACGTGCCTAATGTTCAGCCGGAGTCGGCCACTCAGCTAAAAACAAGCCCAACGTGGAATTTAAACTTTTTTATCTTAACTGGTGCATTGTGAGCCAAGACTGCATCATGTGGAAATTTTAGCTTACGGTAGATAATTACATTTCCAAGACCTTCATTATAATTTTACTTAATTTGGTTTTTTAAATTACAATATATTTACATCGAAATAATATTCTAATATCGACGTAATATATTGTTTGTTAACGCATGCGGTGTGCGGGAGATTTCTAAATCGCACGTTTTTCATTTACATACATTGTATTTGAAGTTCCCGCATGCGGTATAATACCCGGATCCACGATCCGCATGAGTCAGTATTATTGCAAAATACATCGTGGCTCAAATTGCCACGCCAATTTTCGTTTCTAATTAAAATTACTTTTACAACACCAATATATTCAAAATAGACTCCAATTAATCATACTGATTATAATTTCATGAGAATAAAATATAAAAAAATAAAATAAACAAAAGCGAGTCGATCGTTTAAGAAAAGGGGGTAGGTATATATTTTAATTAAGCATTTAACGCCACTTTCTCTGAGATTAATGGCACATAATTAATTTTCCTAATGAGTTTGCGAACACAAAATACACCTCTGCCTACGCACAACAAAGTCTAGTCCGTGAGGGTCTAGGTCACCTAGAAATCTAAACGTATTATACAAAGATTTATCATCACAAGTTCAGAATTAATGCTACAATTTGTATAAGTTACGTTTCTGTGTAACTGTTTAATAATATTAACAGTCATGTGGGCGATGGTGTGGGTTCGAATCCAGGTGTTTTTTGTGTCTACCTGAAAGTACTTTTCTTATAAGAAAATGATCGATCACAAAGTTAAGGAAAATATTCTAACAAAATTACTATGAATTCAATGCATATTTCTACACAAGAATTGAAAAATATTTTAGAATAATATTTATTTTATACTAGCTGTTGCCCGCGTCTACGTCTGCGTAATTATGAAGATGTAAAGTATTATGAAGTTTAAAGATGTTTCATATTTCAGCCAACAGACAATGCCTATCACACTTCTGTAATAAAGTGGCATCTAACCACAATAATGACACCTAACCTCAAAAATTCAAATAGTTTTATATTGCATGTATAAAAATGACAGAAAAAATCCAAACAGCTGAAACTATAGTCAATTGCAAACTATAGTAAAAAATATAACTATATATTTTTAAATAAAAAATCGGTTGTCTGTAAAGTCGGTTTACTGACGATAGTTGAACGTGACAACGTCTTAAGAAAATACTGATGGAATGGTAGCATTTTTCAAAAGAAAATTTTAATTTCATTTGTTTAATAGATTTGTATGTATATTGCTTAATATACAAGAAAACACTGACCAATGTCACGAGCCGCCTCTGAAGAGCTCACTCAAGTAGGAGAGAGACGGATGTCGAACGCTGCCGAACGCGAAGGCCGATTGTGCCTCTTTGTCGCTCGTTCCGCGCTCTCGCTTGCACTTCAAGCCTTACATGGAACGCCTCAGAGCGAGGTAACGCCGCATGAGTCATGTTTTTTCGTGCGTGCAGCCGGCTCAATCGAATTATAAGACGTTGTCACGTCAAAAGTATCTAGATATATCTCCAAAAATATATGTACAAAGTATCATGATGATCGGTTAAGTAGTTGTTGCGTGAAAAGATAACAAACAAACTCACATTCACATTTATGATATTAGTAAGGGATATATGCGTGAGGAACAAATCCGTTATGAACATTTTGTCATCCTATCTGTCTGTGTTTGTGGTGTTCTTGTCCTATGAGAATCCAGTTTGAGGTCAAATGTATACGTACAATATATAAATATTATTTGACCAAATCCTTTGATGGACATATCTTTTCGAAAAGAAGAAAAAATAAAAATAAAATTTGTAGTCGCTGCGAGAAATTCATAATTTACAAATATTTTCAACCAGTCTGCGGCTGCCTGCAATGACAGCTTTTTTCTGGAGCTACTTTGACGGTTGGAGAAAAAAAACTACTCTCGATTTACGAATACAGTCGCGCCATGCCCATGCCCGCTACAATTATTAATTTTAATTTTATTCTACTTTTAATATTATTATTTTTTTATTTGATTTAATTAATGAATGTGACTATCTATATATATAAAACTCAAAGGTGACTGACTGACTGACTGACTTAGTGATCTATCAACGCACAGCCCAAACCACTGGACGGATCGGGCTGAAATTTGGCATGCAGGTAGATGTTATGACGTAGGCATCCGCTAAGAAAGGATTTTGATCAATTCTACCCCCAAGGGGATAAAATAGGGGATGAAAATTTGTATAAATCTTATTAGATTTTCGACTGATTGAACTGAAATTAAAGATTGGAGTTACTATGATGAAGACGTTTTTTCACACGCTAAACAAAAATAAAGCCGCAAAAACTATACCTAATTAATAATAATACTTCTTAACGGGAGCGAAGCCGCGGGCAACAGCTAGTATTTTATATTTTGACTTAATTGTAAATAGTTTTAATGAGTTTTCAGAATATGTTTAAAATTGAACGTAACCTCGCTCATTGCAATGTTAGTGCATGTTGTGTTCACTGTGCATAGAGCCTACAATTGGATTGTTATAATTCTTAGTGTGGTATTAATTCCTGGTCTGGTTGTAGAGCCACGTTTGTGGACCCAATAAATAAATATTTTTTGATGTGAAACATCTATTGGCGCGGGTATAAACCAAATCGTTGGCGTGGCGACGCTTGCCATGGCGACGGGTCGCCACGCTATACTAAAGTATATATACAGTCTATATATAGTAGAGTGTACAGTGTGGCGACGCTTGCCGTGGCGAGGGGTCGCCACGCTATACTATGGTATACATGCAATCCATATGTAGTACCTATATGCATATGATCAAATCTGATTAATTATTAGTCTATAAAGTTTGGAAAATGAATTATGATACATGAATTTCGAGTTATTTCTGAAATGTATATCATTTAAGAAGTTTTCGAATTTTTAATTTTTGTATTTAATATAAATAAATGTTTCTTAAATAAATAGTCATCATTTTCTGTATAAAAATCATAGTATTTAATTTTTTCATTAAGCAATAATTAGTTCCTGTTGTAATCTTGTCTTTTACGCATATGACTTGAATAAACTCGATGTTTCACATTTTTTTATATGAGTGTTTCATATAGGTATATAAGAACTGTAATTTTAAGCTACATTGCTTAAGGAGATGCCTTTTCACAGCTGTATAGTATATGTATGCTTGAAGGATTCCTTTTGCTGGTTTCTACTAAATTTAGTTTGATATACAGCGGTTAACCAAAAACAATTTATATAAATTACTCTAACATGAGCCAATAAAGACAGTTACGATTTGCTCTATATAACAGACAAAAGTAACAAACGCTTACCAAATTAGGCGCTTGGGTAATAAAGCATTGATACAGGTTCAAATCTAATAAAGCACTCGAGCTTACTAACTAATAACATTGTGACTCAAGTTAAAACTATACTTTGAGATGATTTACGTCGGCCAGAGAGAGGTGAGCACTGAAAAGGAGCTTTCTATTAATTTAGTAAATCCCCTCTTAGCTCACCCCAATTCACTTCTTTAATGTTCAAATGTACCAATAGATGGCGTTAGTGTAGTTTAGGCAATTATACTAATATAATAAAGAGGAAACATTTGATTGTTTGTTTGTATGTATTGAATAGGCTCCGAAACTACTGGACCGATTTGAAAAATTATTTTACCATTAGAATCCTTCATCATTCCTGATGAACATAGGCTATAGAATATTTTTAATTAAAAACGCTAAGGATCCGTATGAAAACTTCAATAATGTAACCCAAAGTGTGAAAAATAATGATTATATTGCGTACGCTGCGGAAATTATTGACAATAGAGCAAAGTGATGTACTACAGTTTTATAGAAGACATCAATATCTACAAAAAAGCGATACCATATGTCTAACTATTACAGTTATGTCACAATAACTGCTTTTTCATGTTAAAATTCATAGCACTTTATACCTTCATTACTACGCGAACGAAGTCGATGGCAACAGCTTAACTAGCATAACATAAAGATCTTTAATGTGCAAAATAAAGTGTGGTTTTATTTGCTGCCTTGCGTAAGATCTTGCGATGTTTTTGGAACTTATAATTTCTTTCATTTGTGGTTCCAATAACTACCTATTGTTACCAATTACCATACAAATGTTTCTCTATTTGCAAGCGTTCTATTGCTTTTTCTATATATATATTTGCCTGGCATATGACCATACTTTATATGATGTTAAACTAAAGTGTGGTGTGTTGTTTGCAGGTAACATTCACCCCCACTATGCCGGCTAAAGGAATGAAGCTTTACACTGACGAGTGTATTAATAACTCGAGTCAATTTAGATAACACAAAGTAAGACAAACGAAGTATAAAATGTATTTTGCAGGACATTAAAGTCAATAACTCTTCCTGCGAGTTTCTGGGGAAATACTACAATTCCTAGAGTAAGCTATAAATTCTTATAATAGTAGCTAAATATCAAGAAACAATGAAACTCGGTGTCTTTGCAGACCGTCCTTGCGAGCACACGTTACTCCGTGAGAGTAGCGATAGAAAAACAATCAACATCCACATTATAATTAAACGCATTTTTTAATATCTATCCTTTATCATAAGAACTCGATTTATACAGAATTAATTTATATGTCGGTCCCGTAATATATATAATAGAATAAATAAAAAAATAAATATGCATCCTTTACTAAACGTGGAAGCTAAGACAAGATTGACTTGACTGAATTGTTATAGGGAATTTTGAATGCGAATTTGATTCGTATTAGATTTTGGATATGTTTTGATAAGTGTATTTATTCGTATAGTTGTTTATATTCTAATAGTTTTGTTTATATATCTTATTTCTATTCTATCTCGTACATTTAGTAGCACAGGTTTTTCGAAGCTAGTACAGGGGCTCTTGCTATTTTTAAGTAACAAAATTTTTAGAAAATAAACTTTTTTTATCATATTATTGGGCTTCCAATTTTCCATATCCTCCCTACTATATAAATGTGAATGTGAGTTTGTTTGTTACGTTTTCACGCAACAACTACTTAACCGATCATCATGAAACTTTGTACACATATTTTTGGAGGTACTAGAAGTAACATAGGATAGTTTTTATGAAAAAAATATTATTTTTTACAATAGTTTCCAATTGACTATAGTTTCAGCTGTTTGGAATTTTTCTATATTTATTTTCATTTTCATCTGTCATTTTTATATATGCAGTATAAAACTATTCGAATTTTTGAGGTTAGATCATATTGATTCATTTCTATTGAAATGATCTCTGATACTCATTTAATGACTTTAATGCGAGCGAAGCCGCGGGTAAAAGCTAGTATAAATGTAAATCATAAAGCTACGACAAGTATTAAATATCAGACGCCCTTCTAACTTGAAGCCATAGCATTATTGCAACGTGTGTCTGCGATGTCAAGAACAAATAAATAGCGAGAGTCAGTTAACGATATCGTTAAAATAACTGCACTTGTCGGTAAGGGCTGACTATAAGGGCTGGACTAGCTCTAATTGCTTTTAACATGTTGATCCATGATATGCAATAATAATTTATTGATACAACGAAACATACGCTTTCTTTTAAAACAAATTAAAATATACTAACATAATGCAATTTACATTTCAGTTAATATGTTGAAATGAAATGAAAATCGTTTAGGCGTAAAGGCGTGCACTTGCTCATCGTTAGACTCTACCGTGACTTCGGAAAGGCGTATGGCGAGAAGAATACCACAAGAAACTGGTCAATCATAGCCTGAACATAAAATAATAATAATAAAAACTGAATTTTAACACAGGAAAAAAATATAAATAACAATGTATAAATTAGATTGCACCGTGGTTACAATACACGCATATGTCCTATAATATACATATAAATTATATAAAAAACTAGCAGTTGCCCGCGACTACGTCTGCGTAATAATGAAGATATAAAGTACTGTGAAGTTTAATGATGTTTCATATTTCAGTCAACAAAAAATGCTTTCCACACCCCTGTTGCAAAATCTACTAACTGCCTCTCCGTCAAATTTCTAGTTTGTAGCAAAAAATATACAAACCTGCGAGAGTCCTTACAACTCCTTAATCTGGCCCCATTGCAAAATCCGTTCTTTGCAGACGTCCACTAACTATAAACTACCTCCCTGTCAAATTTCATCTTTGTATGTCAAGCGGATTTCGAGCGAACTTTCGCTTTTATTTTCATTGAATTAGATATGAATTACAATGTGAACTTAAAATAAAATTAAATATATCTTAAAAAACAATTGAAAAACTGACAGCACATTTGCCCGCCAAAATTAGGCACAGACTCGAATTGTGTGAACTTAAAATAAAATGAAATATATCTGGCTGTATGGGCTCGATCCCTTTCCCTTAAAATGGAACAAAAAAGAAATATATCTTAAAAAACAATTGAAAAACTGACAGCACATTTGCCCGCCAAAATTAGGCATAGACATCGAATTGTGTGAACTTAAAATAAAGTGAAATACAATATATCTGGCTGTATGGGCTCGATCCCTTTGCCTTAAAATGGAACAAAAAAAAAAAGAAATATCATAGACATCGAATTGTGTGAACTTAAAATGTAATACTTCTTTTAAAAAAAAAACAATTGAAAATAATTTTATAGCCTATGTTCATCAGGGATTTTTTACGATTCTAATGGTAAAAGAATTTTTCAAATCGGTCCAGTAGTTTCGGAGCCTATTCAATACATACAAACAATCAAATGTTTCCTCTTTATATAATAGTATAGATATAGATATATAGCAACCTAAGTATACAACATTAAATTCACTCAAAAATAAATGTAGGTATATTTTGTAAAGCCTGTTTCAGTATTTTCATTTTATTTATTGCATTATCATTTATTATCATTGCTCTTCCGTCGTATTGAAATGTAAATAGTTAACAACTATTACATATATTGTTTATTTTATTATTTGTAAGTCTAATATTGTCTTTATATGCACCTTTTGAATAATATTTGTGTATATTAAATGTATATATGTGTATGTTCATTATGTATTTAGTTTACTTATATTTATATACTAGCTTTTACCTGCGGCTTCGCTCGCATTTAAGTCATTAAACAAGTATCAGAGATAATTTCAATAGAAATGAATCAATATGATAACTATATTTTCTAGCTTGACTGGGATTATCAATTTTTTAAAAATTACTACATACAATGATGTTCCTAACCTCAAAAATTCAAATAGTTTTATATAAAAATGACAGACGGAAATAAAAATAAATATAGAAAAATTCCAAACAGCTGAAACTATAGTCAATTGGAAACTATAGTAAAAAAAAAAAAAATATCCTATGTTACTTGTAGTACCTCCAAAAATATGTGTACAAAGTTTCATGATGATCGGTTGAGTAGTTGTTGCGTGAAAACGTAACAAACAAACTCACATTCACATTTATATAGTAAGGAGGATACTAACACTGTTTCTCCTATGACAATTGGTTATCTGGAAGAAATTACTTTCAGTGATAAGATCACCGATTGCTCTGAATTTGTTTCTTATGTGTATTAGTATTATTATTATTCATTTATCACTGAAGCCAAAGTTTAGTTACCAAAATTAAAATTTATATAACTCGAAATATATTTTTTTTGCAAATTATCCGCAATTAGGTATATAAAAATAAAGAAAATAATATTAAAACAGATGGCGGTTTCTCAAACCTACCCCTAATTATAAAATGGTTTTTTTTCCTATTTTTTATTATATATTATTTTATTTTGTTATTTATATTAACATACTAGCTTTTGCCAGCGGCTTCGCTCGCGTTAAGAAGTATTATTATTAATTAGGTTTAGTTTGTGTGGCTTTACTTTTGTTTAACGTGTGTTAAGTTGTTATCACCATTCCTGTCGTGGGTCATAATTGAAAACTTGCTCCAGTTATTAACCACATATCTGTCAGTTTTTAATTTCAGTTCAATCAGTCGAAAATCTAATAAGATTTATACAAACTTTCATCCCCTATTTTATCCCTTTAGGGGTGGAATTTTTCAAAATCCTTTCTTAGCGGATGCCTACGTTATAACATCTACTTGCATGCCAAATTTCAGCCCGATCCGTCCAGTGGTTTGGGCTGTGCGTTGATAGATCACTATGTCAGTCAGTCAGTCAGTCACCTTTGAGTTTTATATATATAGATAAACGTTTTATTTATTTATTAAACACGTATGTGACCTGCCTAGTAACCCCGACTGAAGACATTCATTTACCGAAGTGAATTATGCCAGCATAGTCGACTGACACACACATGAAAACAGTTACCTCTGCTGAAAAATCACACTTTAGCTTAACAATAGGTGGAGAGGAATCATATACTAGATTACAATTTAAAAAAAACTTTCCGCTGAACAATAAATAGAACAAAATATTTTGTAGCTAACCTATTATTAAAATCGCATTTATTTTAAAAAAAATAAATAAATAAAATATGCAATTTATTATTGATGACGATATTCTTTTAAAATAAATACAATTAAATAAAGATGAGATGTATTAATAAGTGAACGTACTTATAGCCTTTAATGCAGTGATCCTCAACCTTTTTTTGTTGCGACATATTTTTAACGATTTGAAAATTTGGCGGCACACAGTGGTTGATTGACTGCTTTAATGATAGGAATCACCTCTATTAGTAGTTAGTTCAAATACAGCTCATGAATACAATTTATACAATTCCATGTTTGGACATGAGTCATGTGCTTGGACTACTATAATAAAGAAATGATACAACGGGACACTAATTTCAGGCAAACGTTTTACATTAACACGTGAACACACTACTTTTTGCTTTCATGCGTTCAGTTTTTAACGCTGAAGACATACACTGATATGAGATCCATTTAGTTATTGATGTACCTTTATGTATTTTTAATAACACTTTGATATAATAAATATATCATAATTTACACTAAACTATATACCCATAGACCAGTGGTTCTCAATATTATTAAATAATATCATTTAAAAGCTTTTAAACTTATCTTATTCTTTGTGTGCCGTCTAATTTTGAAATCATTAAAAGTGTACCGCAACAAAAAAAAAAGTTGAGGATCACTGCCATAGACACTGAGCGTTCAAAGTACTTATAACAAAGTTATAAGATATTCCACTTGTATTATAAGTTCAACATTGGCTTGTAGAAGTATTCTATTACTAATATTCTAAATCAGCGGTCGACAACACGCTTCCTTTTGGCCCGCGAATGTTTTGTAAATAAGTTATAATATAATTCGGTGGTTATTTTTTTTAGCAATAAAGCCTAAACATAATGTAAGTATTACGTTAATATTACAAGTGCGACCCGCTCTTAGTTTATTCTGTCACCTTGCCTGCCAAAAGGTTGAAGACCGCTGTTCTAAATGTATTGGTTTTAGTAGAGCAAGCACAGTGAGAGTGACTATGAGTAGTAAAATAATGTTAATATCAGTGTGTAGGATGTCTAACGTGGAGTGTTTCAGCAAATTCCGTAACTAATAAATAACAGGTTTATGAAGGAAGCGAAGCATATTTCAAGTTACCTCGACTGTGCCGCGACAGCCGAGGAGGGTTCACAAAAAAAATTATATAAACACAGAAATGCCTTTTGACTTGTTTTGCAATCCATATCGCATTTACGTGCCACGTGAAAAAATATCGCTATTCGTGTTTTACGAGTGTATTCGGCTAACAGCTAACATACGTTCGGAAATCTGGCACATGTGGAAAGGGGTTTTAATCGCTCTAACCATTCCGACATTTTATTGTCTAAACTTGTACTATAACTTTTTACATTCATTAGGCAAGGGTTAATAGCTTATTGCGTTTATACAAACTTCATAATCACTTCATATATGCATGTACCACTACGACGCATGATCTTATATTTGAAAAGAAACTGTTTAGAACAGTGGTTCCCAAAGTTGTCTAACAAAAATTTCCAAACTCGGGACCCACCTCTAGAAAATGTAACAGTTATCAATAAAAATAAAGGACTTTTCAAATAACAAACAAAGTTAACAATAACTACATCAAAAAAGTTATTTCAATGGGAAGGATGAAATTGTTTCCTATATTTGCCATTACAGTTTTGACATCTTGGTCGGTTGGTGTGTCGTTCTACAGACAGGGCCCACTCAATATTCGCGAGCCATAGTTTGGGAAACATTGGTTTAGAGACGCACACGCTTATTGGTTTAATTACATGACAATCGTGCATTATCGTAGACAAGATTACAAGAAATTAAAACGACTAAAAGTTATTGCATGCGATCGGATAATCGATGGTGGAGAGATAAGGAATAAAAACCACATTATTTTAGTGTAGAGATAGTAATAAATGAAATATAAGTATCACACGTTGGTCTCTATTTTTGTTGCAATATCTGTGGGCTTATCACGAATTTAGTATGGCTTTCGAATCGAACTGTCACAAGTAAAACGGATCCGTTAGCAATCGAGATCATGAATTTTTACTAACGACTAACGAGCACCAGCAATCTATCAAATGAACGGAAGATCGAACAAAAAGTATCTAAAATATTGTAGTTCCAAATCCGCACACGGTGGCGCTGCTCAAATTTCCATACAAATCGCTTGAAGTGAACTCGGTTCGAAAGCCAGACTAAAATTCGTGATAAGCCCACTGATGAAACACGATTAGAAAAAAATACATTATCAAAAGACGAAAGCGTAATTTCCTGCCTAGAATCCATGGACATAGATGTTCCAAATATATTGAAGCTGAGGTAAAATCCCAAATATAGAGAGACATGTCTAAATTTGTTGAAAATGTCTAGTGTCACTTGAAATAACGAATGCAGAAAGTGCGCGGCGCCGGTTTCTCGGTTGTGTTCACTTTCTGGCCGCATTACTTCTATATCCACCCGTATGATGGTAAGAGGGAAAATTCAATACAACACATCCAAGACTCTTACCAACTCTTCATAACGTTACAATTATTAAATTACAAACAAAACACATCTCTTCTTTTTTTTATTGATAGCCCAGCATATGACCACACTCCGCCTGATGTTAAGCTAGAGTGCGGTCCATGAGCATAGACAACTGTTACCACAGACAGATGTCCACTATGCCGGCTTGACAGGGCACAGTCCTCTCGTTATCCCGGCTACTTCCAAGCTGATCCCAAAACGCGACTAGGTCACTCCGGTTGTTCCGCTTGAAAGTGGTGGTACGTCATCATTCTGCCTACCACTCTTTAAATTCTTCGATTTTATTATTTGCGTTTGTGTCTGAAAAGTAGCTCCCACTATCCCAGATTATTCCTGAAACTTCTAAAAACCATAAACTTTTAGTTTCTCTTGTCATTGTGTACATTAATGTATAGTACTATTTATAGGAGACAACAAACTTTTAACTTTATAAATGACTACCTAATATTAAAGTTATAAATAATAGTTGAAAGTATTCCAGCGCCATAAATAAATCATGGTTTTTTCCCACACATTCTATTCATATCTTTCCACGACATTTACCCTCACGGCCTACTGACCTGTCACAAAGCAGGCATAGCGAGGGCTAAGAAATTTAAAAGGCATTTAAAAATACACCATTCGTGTCGTAGTGTGGTCTCAGCTTCGATTCCTATTTGAAATAAATCTTTATTCATGTCTAGGTGTTACGTATATGTTTTTATGTATCCATAATACTATACATTTCCCCTTTTGTTCTGGAGTTTGAATATCATTGGCATTGAATTATTTTTAATACCCCATTATACCATCATACGTGTTTTCTTCAAATTCCCGTTAAAATGTCATTTATTCTTTATCTTTCATAGACAACTCACACACACACAAACACGACTTATCATAGACAATAGACAATTTATTTTTTAAATCTGTCATTGGTGTTGCATGCACACAACAAAGGTAATATAGGACCACTTTATTGAAGTGTTTTTGCTTCAACTAAGAATTAGGTAAATTGTTTTGTATGACGAAATATAAACTTAATTCCAATATACCTAAAAATTTATTAAAATCATCAATACGTTAATAATAAGTTACTTTTGGTAAAATGTAATAAAATGAAATGAAAATAATTTATTAGCATAGGCACTAAAAACGTGCACTTGCTCATCGTTAGACTCTACCGTGACTTCGGAAAGGCTACGACGAGAAGAAGACCACAATAAACTCGTCAATCATAGCCTGCACATAAAATATTATCAAAAAAACTGATTTTTTATTCAGAAAAAAAAAAGTAAATAACAATTCATAATATTTTAGATGGTACGAGTAGATGAAATACAAAGTGCAATATGAATTATATCTGACGCCAGCGAAAATTCGAATAAACCCATCTGGGAATTGAATGCTGGATTATTATAAGTATAACAACGAGTGGGATTAGTTTTAATAGAGATAGATTTGCAGCGAGAAAACAATATACAATACTAGCTTTTACCCGCGGCTTGGCTCGCATTTAAGTCATTAAATAAGTATCAGAGATCATTTCAATTGAACTATACTCAATTGGAAACTATTATTGCTGCTATTTATAAATATGTGTTATATATTCATTCGTTTGCACTGCGATATGGATTTATTTATTCTGCCTACCTACAAAATTACATTGATACAATCCCTACTACAATATAAATGTGAATGTGAGTTTGTTACGTTTTCACGCAACAACTACTTAACCGATCATCATGAAACTTTGTACACATATTTTTGGTGGTACTACAAGTAACATAGGATACTTTTTATTTAAAAATAAATATATTATTTTTTACTATAGTTTCCAATTGACTATAGCTTCGGCTGTTTTGATTTTTTTCTGTCATTTTTATATATGCAGTATAAAAGTATTTGAATTTTTGAGGTTAGATGCCACTTTATTATTTTAGATCTTACGCACTGATTTTAATTCATACTCTTCTTTAAAAATGCCTCAGAAGCGGAAATCTATACTACACTATAAAAAGGACATTTAGGGTAGATTGGGGGAATGCCGGTCAGCGGGTAATGCCGGTCACTTCAAGATATCCATCTTCCCGAAACATCTCATTTAAAATATCAGTGCTGCCATGTAGTATACTTGCAAGTAAGCTTATATACACGGTGCCGTCATGCTGGCGCACCTGTAGTGAGCGTGCCAGCCATTACTGTGTATAGACGTGTTTTCTTGTTATAATTCGGAATTTTCAACTAAGGGTAGTCATTTAATATATTATACGAATAAAAAAGCGTTAACCACCGACTATTGTATACATATTGATTTATATAATATCTTGGTCTTGACTTTAAAAGAGTATTTTATTATTTGTATCGGCGAATGAAACCAATTTTAGTAGTTTTGGGGTAATGCCGGTCATTCGAAGCGGGTAATGGCGGTCAGTGATCGGTATTACCCTATATGAAAATATAATGAAAAAAATATAAGAAAATGCTAATATAATCTTTATAGCTTATAATGATGCAGAAATAGTATCTCATAATTGCCTTCTATGCGCTGATGCCGAGGAAGAGACCTAGAACAAAGGAGTCGTGGAGTAAAGAGGCATTAGAAAAAGCAATAGAAGCAGTATGTGATGAACTTTCTATACGAAAAGCTTCCAAAATCTACAATCTACCTTTCA